>OX465094.1:28465901-28992872 GCA_949987625.1 Chalcis sispes
AGGTGATTTATCCTGCACTATATTCTCAAATAAAAAGTGAGTTCGGATTTAAATGTTTTAAAATCTTTTCTTTATCTTAAAATCCTCCAATAGAATTATTGGCCGAAACGCGGCCGACTATTCTGCTATCCACCATCATCTTAGTAGGACCTAATCCAGAGCAGGGCTCGAGGCCGATTCCAATTTCAGGAACGGAGCTTCCTGCATCTGCTTAATCCTGGAAATACACACCTCTTCCAAACAAACGTTTAGAAACTATATCCTGCGCCGCCCCGAGCCCATAAGCTTCAATGTTTAGGCTCAAAAACGGCAAAATAGCAGTGTAGCTTACCACTGCTAACAGAGTAACACCCGACGTTACACCAAAATGGCAAAGTTTATATTTTTCATGAATAAAAGTATTTTTTCTTTATCTTTTTCAGTTTTTCTGTGACAGCCTATTAAAATGAGGGAGGTTTTATTGACAGACCCTGTATGTATATAAATTAAAGAATATGTTTTAATTATATCAGTAACTTAAAATCCAACAATTTATATTTTATTTGTAAATTGTTTTTAAAACAAGTACAAAATTTTATTCCTATAAATTGGTAAGCCATTATTAACAAGTATTTACGTACGCCTATGATTTCTAAAGTAGCAATAACTTCACTCGCTACTTTATCAGTTTTGCCGTCGACCATTACGGCTCATCTGATTGCGAAATTTATAATTTTAACGCTGAAATCTAGCCTTTTTCTTCCTAGAATTGGGCATGCTGTACTTAAATCAACTGGAGCCGTTAGCTGTATATTTTCAATTTTTAATTTAATTTAATATCGTGGATATTTGACAGGATTTGCCGCGTCCTGTGAAATCGCTGTTTTTGACGAGTGAATTTTAGGCTGTTTGGTATGATTGCTTTTATTTTTAACCTCGCTAAAATGTGAGACCCGCTGCTATTCGTTTATTTACTTGAATTCTTGTTATTGCTTTCCGCGTTATTTCTATTATATGTGGTGCGGTAGCTATATCTATAAGTGTCATGCATTATTTTGACGAGCTAGAATATTGTTATAAAATTATCATTTTCTGTCTAATTTATCTAATTATCTCTAAGCGTGTTACTTTTTTGCTTACTTTTATATTTTCATTTAATACTATTTCATTTATTAGAACCTTGAATAAATTTTCGCTGCTTCTTTAAAGATAGCAGTAGCATTATTCCGTGCATGTAATTTCGAATGGTGATACACTTACAAGAAAGTACTGTATCTAATCTTAAATTTCAGTGTATAATAGTTCACTTTAGTTTAAACAAAGTAATTTTTTATTGGTTCTGAAAATGTCTAATTTTGTACCAAATAAAGTTTATTTGCGGGTAATTTAATTACATTATTTTATTCTAAATAAATCTGCAGCTGAAGCACACAGAATTCTTGTTGAGGCTTGCAGTGACAATGCTTCGAGGCAGGGTGTTATGAGCGTGTTATGAGGGTGTTTGGTCATTTATTATGAGCTACTCAAACCGAATGAGACTATCACGGGAAATCGCTATCGATTTCAATCGTACGTTTGAGTTGAGCCCTAAAAGAAAAACGGCCGCTATACGAGCAGAGACACGACAAAGTTATTTTATTACATGACAACGCTCGGCTTCATACTGCAAAATTAATGAAAACCTACCTGGAAACGCTTGAATAGGAAGTTCTACCCCACCCGCCGTATTTACCTGACAGCCCCTTTCGATTTTCACCTATTCCGCTCGATGGCACATGGACTGGCTGAACAGCGCTTCCATTCTTACAAAGATACTAAAGAATGGATCGATTCTTGGATAGCTTCAAAAGACATATCGTTTTTCCGACGCGAAATTCGTATACTGCCAGAAAGATGGTAGAAAGTGGTCTCTAGTGATGGGCAACACTTTAAGTGAAATGTTTTTGCGCCTTATATTCTAAATAAAGCTTTTATTTTGTAAAAAAAACAGCGGGAACTTATTTAAGGTTCTAATACAATTAGTCTGGACTAAATAGTCAATTTAACTATTAATTAATTGATTTAACTAATAAATAGTTAATTTAACTATTCTTAATAGTTAATGTAACTAAAATAATTATTACTTATAACTACAAAAAATAACTGAAATTTCTGTTGACTATTTTTTTTGGGTTGGAACTACCAGTTTTTTTTTCTGAGTGTAGTTACAATCTACTACTTGAGTGTAGTAAACTTGACCATTATTTTAAATTTGTACTAACTATCATTCTTTATTCTCTAAACTATTTTCAAATGTTTTCTTATTACATTTCAGTTATATTAACCAACAGAAAGTAGTAAATCGTATTATATTATAATAGTTGTGTAATTTTTGTCAAATTTACTACTTAGGCCGTAGTAAACTTGATTATTTTGTATTTCAGAAAACTAAAATTTTTTATTCCGTCAACTATTTTTAAACCTTGCCTTGGCTACATTCTAATTTTAAAACCAATAGAAAGTAGTCATTTGTATTAGATTAATTTAAATGAATTAACAAGATTTATATTGTATTCATTTTTTAATAAAAAATTCATACTGATTTTACTTTTATGCTCTGCTTCATTTATTTCATCATTGCTTTATTATTTATTTTATTGCGCTGAACAAAATTATTGAATTGATAATATATTTATACATATGTGTGAAAGAAATGAGAAAAAGAATGAGGATGGTGCGAGGGAAAGGTTTGATCAAACAATGACACGAGAATTCGCGTTAATAAAAGAAAACTTGCTTCGACATAAAAACCCTCACGGTTTAGAGGGTAAAGCCGAAGTAAGCTGACTCTTCGTGCTTCTATTTATTGATAAATAAATTAATAATACAATAATCTAAGGGGGCACATTAATTAAAATATGTTAATTAAACTACTAAAATCGTGCGCAAATAAAATGTCGCAAACAGACGATGCACATACGCACACTTAAAATTAACGCTTACCATGGGCCACGTGACCCGCGCAATTCGCAAACCTACGAAGATCAAGTTTTCTAGCCCCTATGGTACATCAAATCCACACGGTAAAGCCGGGCCTGTGGAGTGTAGAGCGGTCCATGACCTGCACACCACTCGTCCCAACGTCTCCGAGAGACTAACGCTGTGGTGCCGGGCAACAAGCTTAGTTTCCGCGAAATACGCACGCCCTGGAACACGTCACGTCGAAAATGTCGCACGTAAACAGCGTTCTGCATTCAACACGTCCTATACTGAGGTGCACCTCTTATTTTTTTCTTCACTCACACTCACAAACTGCATGAACGTGATCGCGAAATCCAGCCCCAACGACCATGCACAATTCACGCGATCAATTCGAACGCGAAATTAGTAATAAGGCTAAAAAAAACCAAAAGGAAAACTTGTTCATAGACTAAGAGAGTAGTCACCGCAGCGCGCTTACAAAGAAGTGAATCTTCTTTCTGCGCGTCGCTCGCGCTACACGAAAAAACATGAGAGGGTGCGCGAGGCATGGGCCCACAGCGGTGACGGTTACAATCAATGGCGACACCTAGGACAATGAAGAGTTGACCAACACTAATAACAAGTGTAAAGATAACCCGAACATGCACGGTTACAAATTGACTATGCTCAAGCACTAGTTTTAACTTAAAGAAAATAAAAATTAGTCAAAGTGGTTGCTTGTTGAGAATGAATATTTTATATTACATTGAAAAATAACATTACCCAACTGTCACTCACCGAATGAAACATTGTATATATTCGTATAGTACATTAAAAAATAATAGACACGTGTTTTCGCAGCTGCGGAATAACACTTTTAGGAAGTAAAAACTACCCCAGAAGTTTTCTCTCCAAAACACATTTTTGTGAATATCTTCTCGTGTACTCAATATTTTTTTTCAAAACAAAATGGAAAATGTTTCTGTTAAATAATATTATTGATCTTTGAAAAATTTGGCTATATGGGTTGCATTTCCTATTTTTTAAGGGGTGAAATAGTATTCTTTTAATGAAACTTTTGTATAATAACTCTAAATTTATTTAAAATTAATAGGAGAAATTATTTTCATACACTGTAAAAAAAAAAAAAAAAATAAAGTTAGAATGTTTCAGTAATTTTTTCAAAACTAAATTATTTGAATTTTTTCTTATTATACGTTTTACGTGAAAATTTATATACGGGTGATTTCGGAGTCACTAATTACGAATAATTTGTTAAATATTATGAATTTAAAATTTCTAAACCAATATGGCAACGATTTTTTTTGTCATATTTTCTTACTATTAAAAATCGGTATATAAAAACTGGTACACAGTGATTCAAATATATTTATTAAAATAATGAACTACAATTTTAAGATAATAAAATATATTTTTTATATTTCCAGAAAAATATTGGACCGAGCAATGTTGCAAAACTTTCCATTAAAAAAAATGAAAACTCTTTTTACAAAATATATAAATTTTGAGGAAAAATTTGGATCACCAGAGAACGTGTCTCGCATTAAAGAACTTGCCGTTAAATATGCAGAAGAAAAGTATAACATTCATTCAAGAGAAATCACTGAATAAAATAATTAAATAATTTTTAACAAATAATATACTTTATGTAATAAAATAAATTTTATGGTAATATATTTTATTTGATAAATAAAACGTGTTTGCAAAGTTTTTGAATACGATATGATACATATTGTTAATAACAATAACATTATTTTTAAATTTTGTACTAATATTTTCAAAATATATTTTTAAACTGGTTTCCTTAATTTCTAAGTTACTGATATTTTTGAATTAATTTTCAAAATATTTTTGCAGTAGTCATAGAGTAAAAAAGTTTTCTGTTGACTATTTCTTCTCCTTTAATACCAATAATAATATTTGTTTATTAATATTGTATTGCGTCGACATCGTGCATCCCCTATATATTTTTTAAAATATTTTGCATGATTGGTCGATGAATGGTCGCATAGCGTTCTGGCAAGCACTCAGTTTAGAGTTTGATTAGTCGCGCGGTGTATGTCAGGGTAGACTCGCACGATTTATCGATAGGTTACTGGCACGAACACGAAGACATATAGAGGCCTCTCCAATATTGTATAGTCGACACGGAGCCGACTGTGCACATTGAGTGATGGCTCTGCTTTGTGCGAGCAAGGTGCGGGCAAAGTAGATTGCTCTATCTTTAGATAAAATACGAGTACACGCAAAACGCATTTTTTTAGATTTCGGCTACTTTTTGCTCAATTCGCGCGAATCTCGATCTGGTCAATAGACTGTTGTTAAATTTCAATTGTTTACTGAATAAATTGTTATATTTTATTCAATCAACAAGGAGTTTGGATTTATTTCTTGAAAGTCTCGCGATTCCAATTAGTATTTTCGCATTTTTCAGCATTCACGCTTGTTGGCAAATACTGTCGCCTCCGCGGACCCTTGCGAAAAGAACACAAAGGTATTCTGAGCTACCGGCAAGGAAAGAAGCTGAGAGTTTCCCTCGCAAGGAAAGTGGTTTCTGGATCACGTTGTGACGAAGGCTGCTGACATTGCACGGCGATGATTAACCTTGTACTTGCGGCTAACGTCCGCTGTTAATCCTAGTTGCATTTATGGAAAAATAGTCTCTTTGCTAAAAGTCATTCGGTCAGGAGGATAAGTTCCTGGCCGAGAAATTCTGTCACGCATGCGCAGTGCACGCTGAAAACACCCAGTTACAATCTTTTTTTATTCATTTTATCCTCATAGAGTGCTAAGCGCAGCATTACTCTGCGCAAGTAATATACACTTCCCTTCACATGCTGCTACGTACCCAACGCAAAATTCGAGAGAACTAAAAAAATTTATTAATTAGCAAAAAATCATCGTAGTTCAAAAATTCTAAAGGTATTCAAAAGAGGAGGCAAAAATCTTTAAATCGTGTTGTTGACTTAGAAAAATTTTAACATCTGTTTAACACGTTCGGCGCCGCGTCACCCGTACTTGAGTGACGAGTATGCTTTCGTGGGAACCACGTCACTCATAAGATTTTCAGTTGGGCCCGCGAGAAACTCAACCGAATCACAGTTGGCGCCGAACATGTTAAAACACCTAAATAAAAACGATAAAATTTCATCTCTCTTTAACTCGCTGATTCAATAATTGTAGCTTAAGAAATCCAACGCTATGAAAGCATGAAAGGGGATTATCAATCTTTCAAATGAGGGACTCAGCATTTTTTTCGGGTTACTTTATACAAAGTTACAGTGTTTTTTTTTTTTAAAAAGCGTGTTTTTCTTGCAACTGCGAAAAAAAATAAAGAAATAAAAAAAAATTTTAGAGAGAGAAAAGATGTACTACATGGGCTGAAAAGTCCCGGGATTTTACAATAGGTGACGCCACTAAAAAATAAACATGATTCATTTCGAGAGATTCATTTGTCGCTAGTTTATGTGTGAAGTTTCATTACATTTCGTTGATTTGTTTACAAGCTACAGTCGTTTAAGTTTCGCTACCTTCGCTTTCGTGAAGAAAATGGAAAAATAGGAATATCGCATCTTGAACAAACATTGTTTTTTGATGGAAAAAACTTCTGAACAATCAATGAAATAATTAAATAAATGCTATCTCACATCTGCTTCTTCAAGAACAACAGTTTATCGGTGGTTTAATGAATTTAAAATGGGTCGTACAAGCACCGAAGACACATCTCGCTCTGGAAGGCCAAAAGAGGCTACGAATGCAGAAATCGTAAAGCAAGTGCATCGAATCGTTTTGAATGATCGTAAAGTGAAGTTGCGCGAGATAGCTAAGGCCGTTGGCTCAAAAGAACGGGTGGGATATATTTTGCACAATGTTTTGGACATGAAAAAGCTATCCGCGCGATGGGTGCCGCGTTTGCCGTCGACCAAAAACAGCAGCGCGTCGATGATTCAACGGCGGGTTTGGCGTTGTTGCAGTGCAATCGAGCGGACTTCTTTCGACGTTTTGTGAAAATGGATAAAACTTGGATCCATTACCATACGCCTGAGTCCAACAGGCAGTCTGCTGAAGGGCTGAAAAGCCACGAAAGCTGACCAAAGCGGCCAAAAGACCAACGCTCGGCCGGGAAGGTTTTAGCCTTCATTTTTTGGGATGTGCATGGCATAATCTTCATCGATTACCTGCAGAAGGGAAGAACAGTTACCGGAGAATATTATGCAGCGTTATTGGACAAACTGAACGACGAAATAAAGAAAAAACGATCCCATCTGGCAAAGAAAGTTCTGTACCATCACGATGACGCACCGTCACACACGTCCTTGAAACTGAAAGCCAAATTGGACCAATTACGATTAAATTGGTTGCTAACCCACCGTATTCTCCAGATTTGGCCCCCAGCGATTATTAACTGTTCCCAAACCTCAAACGGTGGCTCCAGGAAAAGAGATTCACATCGAATGAGGAAGTCATCGCAAAAACCGCGGCGTATTTCGAAGGCTTGGACGTTTCGTACTACAGAAAGGGCATCAAAATGTTGGAAAATCGCTATACTACAGTCTGTCAAGTAAGAGCGTGGTCGACTTCACCGACAGGTAATGAAAGATTTCGCTCTAATTCCTTCGCAAGCCGATAGAGAGAAGCTTTGTTTTTAATACATTGTCAACAAAGATTCAGTTGTCGTTGATCTTTCAAAAGAGAATCACGTTAAACGCCATGAGTGCTAAGTACGCGTCGCGCTACGAGGCTGTGTTCCTTTGCATCCACCCGAAAGGTCCCAAAATGTCGCAAACAGCGGCTGCTAAATATATGAGAAAGTTGAAGGCATTTGTACAGAAGTGGATACAGCGATATAAAGTGGCTAAAAATGTCGATGATTTACCAGAACGTGGCTCGATAGGAAAAGTGAACAAAAAAGATGAAAAAAGAATAGTGAATCTGTTTTCGCGGAATCCTGCTTTAACACTGCGGCAAGGACAAGCAAAATTAATGGCAAAAGGTTTAGGTATATCCTACGAAACTATCCGAACCCATCTTTGTACTCATCATCTGAAATGGCGCAACACAATGAAGAAGCGTCTGTCGACTGAAAAACATGTGACAAAGCGACTCGCTTGGGCGCATAAGAATATTGATAATAATTTTGAAAATGTCATTTTTACTGATAAATGTTCTATATGGGCACGTTCTGTCCTCACGCGAGCCTGGTCAACTTCCACCAATAGGCTTGTTCAGCGGACCGTAAAACATAGAATAAAGGTGCATTTTTGGGGCTGCTTCTCAAAGCAGGGATTCGGCACTTTGCACCTCTTTACTGACAACCTAAATGCCGATAAAATGATAAAAATCTACAAAAAGGCTTTACTGCCATCTGCCAAACGATGATTCATCACAAAAAATGAAGATTGGATTCTGCAGGAGGACAACGATCCTAAACACCGCACAAGCTCTGTACTCAGTGGAAGACTCAATCTGGCATCGTAACATTGGATTGGCCGTCGCAGTCGCCCGATGCAAACCCTATTGAAAATGTGTGGGCATATATTAAACGGAAGCTTCGTGGAAGACGCACATACACTTTGAAGCAGTTGTCTTACGAAATTCGTCGGATCTGGAGATCCTTGCCACTAGAATACGCCGTCAAATTAGTAGAAAGCATGCCTCGGAGATGCCAGGCAATTATCGACGCCGGTGGTGACTGGACAGATTATTGGCCAAATTGCATCATTGTTTGTAATGTGTACAATGTATACATAAATATGAAAGTTTCATCAAATAAATTTTTTTATTAATTAACACGACCACGCTCTTACTTGACAGACTGTAAGTGTATCGCCTTCGAAGGCAACTATGTTGAGGAATAAATACAACATTGCACAAAAAACGCTTGTTTTTATTAAAAATCCCGAGAATTTTCAGCTTATGTAGTATTTTTATTTATAAAACATACATCTGCTGTTTAAAACCGAATTCGAATAAAAAATTTTTTTTTTTATTTAGCATGGCAAAAAAAATGTAAAAAGTGTATATGCAGCGTAATTAATGTAGCAATGATAAAATTATTACTATGAATAGAAGTATATATTTTCTCTGTGTTGGACGAATTTTCGTTCATCACGAAAATAAAAAAAGTAAAAATAGAAGAAGCATGAGAAAAAAGTAGAGGAAAGCAAAAGGAATAGATAAGAGAAGCTCTAGGGGGCGGGAAAATATAAAGAAATTCAATAAATATCAAAAGCGTATTCCACGCGGCAAGTTAACACCGAGCAGGAGCCACGGAGTCTGGACTACGTTACTAAAGCGTAAATGCGCGGGAACATCGCGTTGACGGGAAAGATCTGTCTCATAAGAAGGTCAAAGTTACGATTACAGGTGCCTCCTGAAGTGCAGCCAAGAAAGGAGAGTCCAGCAAAAAGAGAGTTTTCCCGCAGCAAAGAACGCGCGATTCACTCCAAAGAAAGTAAGTACGTGACCAAAAAACACGTGGTCGCAGCAAGCATAGACGTAAACGCTCAAAGGAGAGCGGCTATAGTAGCCAATGGGAAGCGTTCTCACAGTAAAGTGTAGCTAGGCCCCGCCGCAAAGTAACTAGAAAAAAATGAACCGAAGCTGGAAGAAAAAATGACCGCGTTTTAAAAAAAACCGTCCTTTTAGAAGTCTGCGTTTTTAAAAAGACCGCATTTTTGAAGAGAAATGTACCGCGTCTTCGAAAATGAAAGCACTTGACCTAAAAAAAAATACGGCGAACAAGAAAGAGCTCACCCGCTTTTTAAAAGTGCATACGCGCGTCGGCCAAAAATTAAAATAAAAACTAACGATCGAAACACTGTGTGTTCGATCTGCTTTTTGTTTGACTGTACGTGTGTCATCAGTTGCATTTTCAAACATAGCAGGTACATATATTATACAAGTTAAAAACTGATGTATCGGCCCGGAAATTAAAGTGATAAGTGAAGAAAATTAGTTAACATGTGTGACGAGCATCTCATCACGAACACACTCATACACGCGCAAACAGGCACCACATAAGCACCGAGTATAAGCCCCCACCGGGGGCGCAGAGATTGATAGCGTTAGACGTAAGCTCCCATCAAGCGTGCGCTCAGAGACACACTACCAGAACGTCAACGGCTGGAGTGGGAGACCTCAATACACGCGCGCAGCGAACAAAAGTAGCGTGCCAAGCTGGCGCTCTTGCTAACCAGAGAAACTGTCTCGGAACGACTTGAGACGATGTCTAGGCACTCTTGGAAATTGTCGAAAGTATTCGAAATATATGCTACAGAACTAAAAGTTCGCGGTAAGACTATCCAAATTCAAAAATCGACGCACGCGCGTTCGGGTCGGCGCGCAACATACCACATAAATTAATCGTATTGTAACTTAAGCGTCGTAATTTATATTTTTGGTTACGTTTTGTTTTTTAGGTTTGAGAAAAGTGTAGAAGCGGCCAGCGGGCAGTACATATAGGATTTTTTAAAATTTTTTCGCTTGAAGTTTATTTTTTGTTAAATTTTTTTTATTTTTGTTTTTCTCTATTTTTGTTCATTTTTATTAAGTTTTTTTTTTCTTTATTAAGTATCAGAATAAAAAAAAATTGAATCTGTATCTATTGAAACATACCCGTTCTCAGACATAAACGATCAGCGATTCCTAGGCGCTCTGAGGAATCACAAATCAGATAACATATATACATAGAAATATTTAACAACGAGACGTACCTCGCTATACATGTGTTTAAATTTTGCAAGAATTTTTTTTTAATAATAACACGAGATAAATTATTTTTTTTAAATAAAGAAACATCTTTATCGAGAAAATACGTTTAGATTAAAATGCAAAATTCAATATAAATTTGAGTTCACGGAAATTCGCTATTGGAAAATTTATATGAAAAAGAAAATTCGTTAGAACAAGTTTTAAAAAATGAAAATAAGAAAGAAGCTTATAAACTAGCTCAAGAAGAATCGCGATGGACGCAGGAAGTTGATAGTTCCCTTAATAAATTACATATAGAAAGTGGGCGTAAACCAGCTTGCAGCCTAAAAGAAATACAGAATTTAGTTAAATTGTTGCGGAGTGATGATAATCGTGTAAAAGCGCCTACGGACTTCGACCTGTTTGTCGAGTATAGTTGAGGAAAGCAACGAGGATTCGATAATTACACCAAAATCGACATGGAAAATTTTTCTACAACCAGCAAAATTAAACTTTCAATACATGGACGATAATAAAACGTTGGAAGTAAGTACACCTATTTTTCACTCAGAGGGCGAGGAAAATCTTACTAAAACTGCGAGGCTATGTATGCAAAGAAACGACGAAAATAATCTTTCGCTGCTTACGCCAGCCAACGCCCTATGATTAGTAAAAAATCATCTTGGCGAAAAGATCGACCGCGATTTAGTAAATTCATTTTTTTAGCAAAAAGTACACTTGAATAATTTAAACAAAAGTATCAACGAAGGTATAAGTTTTTTTAATATACTAAGGGGTTATAAAGAAAAAATTAACTTTTTCACGGCAAACAAAACGGTCGAAAAGAATTTAATCACAAAGAAAAGCCGAATATTACGACTACTTATATTTCTCGTTGTGCAAAGCCGAAGATTCTCGGAGAACAGAAAAACGTCGACAATGAATAAATATCACGATGCAGGAAACTCCAGTAAATATGCGCACATACATACGGGGAATCTTAATAAAAGATACGGTCGAAAATGAAATTTAATATTAAATTCGGGAAAACAAATATCAATTTTTCCGAGTGTAAAAACACTTCCGATCGTTATTCCTTTTAATTCCAAAGTTTTACCTGTATTGATTCAATTATATTTTTTGACATTTTTGATTTTTAATAAATTTGGCCCTGCATCTGAATTTAAAATTAATATTTCTTTTTCGTGCATCGCTTAACAGAGCGCGATAGTGGAAGAAATAGTATTATTATTTAATTGAACTACATTCTTCGATGATTGCAGTTCTGGCAAATTCTGTGTTAGGCACTTTGAGCAATAGGCCTCCTTTTTTATGTCTTGGCAAAAGGAGCTTTTCAAATTTTCCTGCTTTTAATTGTTAAATTCCTGTGATCTACAGTGTTTGATAATGTGCCCTTCTTCTTTGCAATATACGCATATTATGGACTCGTGCTATTCATTATTTTGTCTTAAATAATTTGCTTTTTGTTTTCTTAAATATGGGTTCTCTCTCTGTTCTTTATTTTCTCGGTATGCGTCACGTGGCCATCTTGGTATTTTTTGCGAGTCTTGAGGCCCCGCCCTGGCTTTATTCGTACGTGGATCTTCTTGCTGCATTAACTTCTCCTTGTCGCCATTTCTAACAGTTTATTTTTTCACTAACAGTTGATTTTCTCAGCAAATTTTTAATTGATTTTAATTCATCGGCTTAATTGCAGTCAAGCTTGGTCTCAATTTCGATAGTCTTTTCTGTGGCTGCCTCCAAATTCCGAGCCGCGCCCATAGGCATTCTAATTACCGTGCATAAGCCTTTAGAAAAATATTTCACAATATCTTTTTCTAATTCATTTTCGATTTACAACGTGTTTTTTTATTCTCGATTTGCAGTTCCAAAAATTTCTTTTTGTAAAGATTGTGCTCTATTTGCGTACTTAATTATATTTTCTCCTAATTTTTGTTTAAGGCTTGTTAATTCGTCAAGTAATCTGTGATATTATTTTGAGCCAAAACTTTTATAGAAAAATTTCGCGTCTTTATGGATCGTCGTAAAATTTTTGTTTTTATGCATTTTTAAATCTTTGCCTGATAGACACATTTTAAAAAGTTTAGCAATATTGGTTTCGTAGACTAAGAGTAATAAGTCACAGGTTTCAAGCTACCATCGAGAAACTTATTTACTGGTATATTCGAACCGTTACATTTACCAGGTGTACAAGTATGAAATGCGGATTTTAGACAACAGATGGTGTATCAATACAGTTTAAGCTGTTATGATTTGACACTGCGCCATTTTGTTTTGTCATCAACAAGTTCAGACGCGCATTAGTGATAGACTAAAGAAGTGTGTGCATCGTGTTGTATTGTTGTGTTTAATATGTCAAAATTTATACCGAACGAAGAGCATTCGCGGGCATCATTAATTTTTTGTTTTGATTTGAAGAAAACTGCTGCTGAATCCCTTCGGTTACTACGAGAAGCTTATGGTGAACATGCTCCATCGCAAGATACATGTGAACGATGGTTTCAGCGTTTCAAAAAAGGTGACTTCGATGTTGCAGACAAGGAACATAGAAAACCGTCAAATTCTAAGATATGGGTTTGCAAGCATTGTTGGACAAAGATGATTCGCAAACACAAAAACAACTCGTACAGCAATTAGGAGTTTCCCAACAAGCTGTTTCCAATCGCCTACGAGCGATGGAAAGAATTCAGAAGAGCGGTAGATGGGTACCACATGAGTTGAATGACAGACAACTGAAAAATCGCAAAATCACATGTGAAATTTTGCTCGCTCGGTACAAAAGGAAGTCGTTTTTACATCGAATAGTAACAGGAGATGAGAAGTGGATTTATTTTGAAAATCCCAAACAAAAGAAATCATGGGTAGACCCAGGAGCACCATCCATATCGATCGCAAGACGAAATCGTTTTGGCAGAAAGACAATGCTCTGTGTTTGGCGGGACCAGAGGGGCGTGGTCTATTATGAGCTATTGAAACCTGGAAAAACGGTTAATACTATACGTTACCAACAATAATTAACCGATTTAAACCGTTTGCTGCTTAAAAAAAGGCCAGAATACCGAAAGAGGCAACACAAAGTAATTTTTTCCATGACAATGCTCCATCACATGCGGCAAAACCGGTTCGCGACACATTGGAAGCACTCAACTGGGAAGTTCTGCGTCATGCAGCTTTCTCACCAGATTTGGCTCCTTCTTATTACCACTTGTTTGCATCAATGGGTCACGTACTTACTGAGCAGCACTTTGATTCCTATCAAGATGTCAAACAATGGCTCTATGAATGGTTCGCGGCAAAAGGGAAAGATTTCTACTGGCGTAGTGTTCACAAATTGCCCGAAAGATGAGAAAATCGTATAAAAAGCGATGGAGCATACTTTGAATAAAGCACTTCTTATTTTTCTACCAAATTTAACGTGTTATTTTTTCTTTTAAAATCCGCATTTCATACTTGTACACCTGGTAGGTATAAGTTCAAATGTATAATGTAGAATTTGTTTTTATAATTTTGTGTTCTAATGAATTGTTTGTTACTATTATTTGGTTTGAATGGAAATTGATAGTTAAGCGAAAGTTAGGCGTGTCGACCACTCGTCTTGCTGTATTCACGCAGCAAGGCGTGCCTCGCGAGCTGGTTTTAGGCATGTGAATTGGCCCTAACGTTTCGCGGGATGGCTATCGGTTAGACACGGCCTCTTGCGGCCAACTGGGAGACTACACGCGTGTAGTCTCGCACACGCGTACGCACACACACTACTCTATGTACTATATATATGTGTGTGAAAGCTAACCTCTCACTCACGACTTGCACGAATGTTATAATAATTAACGCGACCGCGCGCAAATAATTAATCGTGAGAATATTATTACTTAAAAGTAGCCACTTACTACACTCTTCGTGGATACTCGTCCTCTCGAATTTCGCTCTAAACGTCAGTGAAATAGCAGGTCTCTCTTAGCGCACGTGGTTGCTGCTTAGCGGGCAAGAAGAGAAGAAGGATCCCTCTTGTCCGTCTTGCGTGGCGCCTGTCGCTTTTTCCGTGCTGCGCCATTGATTGCTTGATCGATGGCGCTGCGTGTAGTCACGCCCCGAACTCTAACTCGCACCGCATGACAGGCAGCCTAACTTCGATGGGCCGCCTGTCACAGTTAAAAATAATTTTTTAAAAAAAATTTATTTAATTATTAAATAATTGGATTAGTTCACTTACGAAAAAAAAACGATTATCGCTGTCGTGTGCAAGTTCTTAGATTAAATCAACCTTCTAATATAAATCCGATTTTAGAATTACAAGAAAAGGCGCTAAATGCTAATTTATGACAGAAGATGACTCAGGCAGACTAACGATTATTAGCAATCAGAAAAGCAATTGATGCACAAATCCAGTCCTTTTTTACAAGTATCTTAAAAGAAAGGATCTTTCTTTCTTTTCCAATAAAGAAAGGAGATGCGTATGCACATCCCCGCATTTACGTATTACACGATAATACATAGCAGCGTGGAGACAAACATACACGGATTTTGCGTATGTTTCCTTTAGCGTCTTTCTGTTACTCTTGTTAAGTTTTTAAGTAACTGCACTGATTATCATTTAAGCTAGTGCGGATTTCTGACGAGACACCGTAGGTAATATTGCGACTAGCGTTTTACTAAAATTTTCGTTTTTCTGTCCATTATATACTATTCGTGACGCGCCTTTCCTCTGAGGGCAGAGAGAATTTGAAATATTTTATTCCCTTTTTTATTACTTCTTTGTTTTGGGTATCCTTCAAATGTATGATCATGGGCCCTGGATTGTTTTAAATTCTTCTATAAGTTCTGACAATGCAGTTAGTATTATATAATACATCGTTTAATAAGTCCCAAGACTAACAAAGAAAACAACATTTTTTTTCAAAAATCATTTTTATTCATCAATATAATCTTCGCCTTTCCAACATTTCTTTACCATGTTTATAGAAGGATTTATCCTTTGCTTCAAAAAAGGCTTCAGTTTCGGCAATGACCTCCTCATTCGAGCCAAAGTTTTTTCCCTGGAGCATTTTTTTGAGATCAGCAAAGAGCCAGTAGTCGCTGGGGGCTAAATCTGGCGAATACGGGGGGTGGGGAAGCAAATCAAAGCCCAATTCGTTTAATTTTGCCATGGTTTTCATGGACTTGTGGCATGGTGCATTGTCTTGGTGAAAAAGGATTTTTTTCTTCTTCATGTGCGGTCGTTTTGCTGCGATCTCCTCCTGCAAACGTACCAACAAGTCAATATAATAATCACTGTTAATCGATTTACCTTTTTCCAGGTAGTCAATGAAAATCACGCCATGTGTATCCCAAAAAACAGACGCCATGACTTTGCCAGAAGACTGCTGCGTTTTTGGACGCTTTGGGTGGCTTTCGCCAGCCATGCGCCACTCAGATGATTGCCGATTCGACTCCGGAGTGAAATGATGTATCCATGTTTCATCCATGGTCACGTATCGACGCAGAAAATCCTTTTTATTGCGAGTAAAAAGCGATAAACAGCTCTCTGAATCGTCGGCTCGTTGCTGTTTTTGTTCCACTAAAAGCAATCGCGGCACCCACTTGGAAAAAACCTTTTTCATGCTCAATTTTTCATGAAGGATTGTAAATACGCTTCCATGATATCTGTAACATTTCTGCAATCTCACGGACCTTTACTTTGCGATTTTTCATTACAATTTATAACACTTCACTCACATTTTCCTGTGTAACGGCTTCCAATGGCCTACGCGAACGTTCCGCATCGTTTGTGTCCGTACGACCATGTTTAAACTCAGCATACCAACGATAAATCGTTGGTTTGGATGGAGAGGGGTCCGAGTAATGTTTTTTAAGCCATTGCTGGGCTTCTACGGTATTTTTACCCGTTAGAAAATAATGTTTTATCAACACACGAAACTCGCTTTTTTCCATTTTTCAAACAAATTACAAAGTGACTTTACTCTAACCTCGATAACTCTGCTGTCTGTGATCCGATCGACGTTAAATTCTTACACGTTTCATGTAAAGGTTCGCACCCTATGGAAACGTGGCCAGTTTGGTACTACTAGCACCATCTCTGGGTTAGTCTCGGGACTTATTGAACGATGTGTTAACCTTGAAGAAATTCGAGAGACATGGTCAAGGTCACGCCTACAGTCAACACTTCATAAATATTGCTAATTTTAATACATCAGCTTAAAAAAAAATTGGGGAGTTCCTATGCTAAAACATAACCAGACTCTGTTCATGTTTAAATGGCCTTGGTTAACCTTAAAGGTCAACGTATCCTTATGACTTAAGTACATATTTAAACGTAAAATTATTCGCTATTTTGATTGCCAATGTCAGAAAAGGGAGTTTCTATTCAAAAAACATGACCTTGAAGGACATCGACAAGGTCAAAATAAAGTTTACCATGGAATTCCTCGTTAAGAGTTACTTGAGGATAAACCTTGACCATTTTCCAAAATACCCCACCTTAGGAAATTTACAGCCGTCCCGGGACTTCTGTGACACCCTATATATATATATATATATATACAGATATAGTAATGTGTATGAGAGGGACATTACGATATACATGATTAGTACTAAAGGTAATCAAAAAAAAAATACCCTTGACATTAATTATTTTTTAATTTTTTTATTTAAAATATTCTTTTGTGTATATATGCAAGGTCTGGCTATTAAATAACGAGACTGGTTACGAAAAAGGGTTTTATTATAAAAATTATTCAACATTCAAATGCTCCCCTCCAATATACTCCCCTTTCCTCGCCACACACCTTTCCATACGTTTTTTCCATTGATCGAAGCAGTGCTGGAAGTCTTCTTTGGTGAGGGCCTTTAGGAGCTCTGCCGTTTTTTGCTTTACCGCTTCCATCGACTCAAATCGGATCCTTTTCAAAGCAAATTTTATTTTCGGAAACAAAAAGAAGTCGCACGGTGCCAAATCTGGCGAGTACGGCGCGTGTTCAAGCACTGGAGTGCGCTTACCGGCCAAATACTGCTTCACAGATAGCGCGTTATGGGCAGGTGCGTTGTCCTGGTGCAAAATCCACGAGTTGTTCTTCCACAACTCGGGCCGTTTCTTACGAACTCGTTCTCGCAGTGTTGCCAAAACTGACAAATAGTAAGTCTGGTTGACAGTCTGACACTCTGGAATCCATTCAGTCATCACGATACCGTTAATGACGAAAAAATCGATCAACATTTCCTTGAATTTTGATTTGGACATCCTTGCTTTTTTGATTCTGGGCGATTTAGGCGTCTTGCAATGCATCGATTGCCGCTTTGTTTCAACATCGTATTGAAAAATCCACGTTTCGTCGCAATTAATAATGTTTTTCATCAGTCCGAAATCTTTTTAGAAAGCAGAGCTTCGAGGTTGCTTTGAGTCGTGCTCTTGGAAGTTTCCTCATGAAAAGCCTTTAATTGCAGTAATGCACCGGCTTTTATCCCCACCCGACCGCAAGTTTTTCGGCGGTTAAAAAAGAGGTAAGATGATTTTGGGCCAATCACAGCATTTTCTTGGCCCTACCCTTGACCTTCGTAACATTAAATAAGACGTAAAAATATAACTGTGGCGGGAAAAGGTCACGTCTCTGTCGTCTTATTAGTAAATGCGTCAACAAATCTCTGTCGCTCTTACTAGTAAATGCGTCAAGTTTCTTTTTATTTCCCATTTACAATTGTAAAATTAGAATTTAATGATAAAATTTTTATAAATCGAGTTTTTAAATATCTATATAATGAAAAAAGGAATCAAATTTATGGCTAGGTATTTGTAATGATCTGAAAGATTATTATTTATATATGTATACATAGCCTATGTAACACATCGTTCAATAAGTCCTGAGACTAACCCAGAGATGGTGCTAGTAGTACCAAACTTGCCACGTTTCCATAGAGTGCGAACTTTTACATGAAACGTGTAAAAATTTCACGTCGATCGGATCACAGACAGCAGAGTTATCGAGGTTAGAGTAAAGTCACTTTGCAATTTGTTTGAAAAATGGAAAAAAGCGAGTTACGCGTGTTGATAAAACATTGTTTTTTAATGGGTAAAAACACCGTAGAAGCTCAGCAATGGCTTGAAAAACATTACCCGGACTCCTCTCCATCCAAACCAACGATTTGTCGTTGGTATGCTGAGTTTAAACGTGGTCGTACGGACACAAACGATGTGGAACGTTCGGGTAGGCCATTGGAAGCCGTTACACAGGAAAATGTGAGTGAAGTGTTAAAAATTGTAATGAAAAATCGCAAAGTTAAGGTCCGTGAGATTGCAGAAATGTTACAGATATCATGGAAGCGTATTTACAATCCTTCATGAAAAATTGAGCATGAAAAAGGTTTTTTCCAAGTGGGTGCCGCGATTGCTTTTAGTGGAACAAAAACAGCAACGAGTCAACGATTCAGAGAGCTGTTTATCGCTTTTTACTCGCAATAAAAAGGATTTTCTGCGTCGATACGTGACCATGGATGAAACATGGATACATCATTTCACTCCGGATTCGAATCGGCAATCATCTGAGTGGCGCATGGCTGGCGAAAGCCGCCCAAAGCGTCCAAAAACGCAGCAGTCTGCTGGCAAAGTCATGGCGTCTGTTTTTTGGGATACACATGGCGTGATTTTCATTGACTACCTCGAAAAAGGTAAATCGATCAACAGTGATTATTATATTGACTTGTTGGTACGTTTGAAGGAGGAGATCGCAGCAAAACGACCGCACATGAAGAAGAAAAAAATCCTTTTTCACCAAGACAATGCACCATGCCACAAGTCCATAAAGACAATGGCAAAATTAAACGAATTGGGCTTTGATTTGCTTCCCCACCCCCCGTATTCGCCAGATTTAGCCCCTAGCGACTACTGGCTCTTTGCTGATTTAAAAAAAATGCTCCAGGGAAAAAAATTTGGCTCGAATGAGGAGGTCATTGCCGAAACTGAAGCCTATTTTGAAGCAAAGGATAAATCCTTATATAAACATGGTATAGAAATGTTGGAAAGGCGTTGGAAAGATTGTATTACTCTAAAAGCAGATTATATTGATGAATAAAAATGATTTTTGAAAAAAAATTTTGTTTTCGTTGTTAGTCTTGGGACTTATTGAACGATGTGTTAAACTAGCATAAGTGCGACCATTGCGCACAACACTACGGCAAGTGCCAAGCCCCATAACGCCACTTGCGGCGCGGCGTCTCCAATGAAGAGAGAGATGGAAGGATCCCTCGGCAGTATATAAGAGCGTTGCGCGAACGTACCGGCGTCTTTACTCTCCAGTCGAGACCCGCAACAAGAACCCGCAACGAGCTCCGGCTCTAATCTGTGTATCCCGCCTATCAATTAAACTCAAATTGTTCTTTAACTGCATGTTAGATTGTTACATAACCTTATACAGCCCGGTAGTGGGGACATTATGCACCCGCTACAACTCGTTCCTTCGTCAAACAATGGCCCGGTAGTGGGGGCACTACGCGTCCGCTATTTACCTATTTATCCTCTAACTGCGGCGCGGTAGTAGGGACAGTACGCACCCGCTATCTACCCTCCATCCTCCTATACGGTACATTGGGATTGGAACTTTATTTTTATGTGATAATTTTAGTTTGTAAATTTTATAGTTTAAAAATTAGATGTTAGTAGATTAAGTATTTTGTACCGGACCAACGCACAGGTATAATACTTTAAATGCCTCTGTGGGATTTACACTGTAAATTTTTTTAGTTAAATACATAAATAAATGTTTAATATGTAAAAATCAGATGCGATGATTTTTTTCGACCTCTCGAAAAAAAGGCTATAAAAATCAGCACTTGAGTAAAAAAATATTAAACATATGTTCATTCTGAGAAAACCGTTTATTATTTCTGGCCGACGTTGCCAGCACCTTTTATAAAAATATTTCATATTAATTTGAATCGTTGTTACGCACTGTATATTATATAACTTTACTTAACCCTTAGCGGCCACACCTCAGCCAGACCACATAGCGACCACATGAGGTAACTCATCACCCCACGCTGAAAAACCTAGTTATACAAGACATATGAGTGTTTTAAGAATTCTAACCAATTGTTTCATGTTTGTTGAAGAGTTCTTTAACATTTTTAATGATTTTTATATGTCAATTTAAAGATGGCGTTCTAAAAACTGGTCATATATGTGAAAATTCAGCAAAAATGGCTTTTTTCAGAAAATTGATTACTCCGCCATTTTTCAATATTAAGAGCTAAGATTTAAGGATTGTACGCACAACATATACCACTACCATAAAGAAATAACAGTATCCACCGATCATTTAAAAAGTATATTTGTTTTGTAAAATTACTGGAGGGAAAAATGAAAAAAATTACAAATCATAAAATTTGCTTTCTTTTGTGTTTTATTAGCTTCTAAATACATTTTTACGTACAGAAAAGTGAAAAAAATATTATTCTTATGATATTTGAACAAAAATTTATTTTTAATCCTATTCTATTGACTAGCGCACGTCATGCACAAAGGGAACCGATGTTCCTTGCAAACCGGTTTTCTACAGGCCAAACATCCAACACGCGTTTTTTGTCCTTCTTTTAGTCGCACAGTATGCACCTCCGCGTTCAGTCAAAGGTAACTTTTTCCAGGTTGCCCGTTTCTCGGTTGCTGTCAATTTTTAGAATGCTCTTGATGACCATCTGTAGCTTTTTCCGAAGAAATGTTCCCGCCAATCTCTGGTGTAGCATCGGGAAGGTGAGATGAGCAATCAGTTTCTCTAAAACGATGATGGCAGAAATGAATTCCCGTGCGTCGCTGACTTTGAGTTTTCACGTAATGCGGGAATCGGCGGCAGCTTAATTGAGCATCCGGAGAGAATCCGCATCGGCCACCTGTTCGTTTTCCGAGCGACTGAATATTTCTGATGGGCAAAAATCGGTCATTTAGATCTCTATTCTCTCTTGCATCGAAACGCAGATAAGACTGAAGAAACTCAAACCTCATTGGTGGAAAGACATCCCTGCAGAAGTTGATTCCGTTTTATTTGTCCCAGAGTTCGTTGTTATCGACCTTGGAAGACTTCCTTAAGCCAGCATAGTATAAAACATTGATGTAAGCTCTGATTTCAAGAGGGTCAGTATGATGGTGGTAGGTCTGGGCTCTATCTTTAACAATCAAGCTAGCAGACACCTCCTCGATTTCTTCATTCGTGCTGTCGACGGTTGCTTTAATGATTTCTTAAATAAGAGATCCCAAAAGTTCTCTAGTGAATCCAAATTTACATTCTATCAAAAAAGTAGTTAAATCTGGCGGGGGAATTTAGGCAGGTAAAATTTTTTTTTCTAGGTTGGTACAACTGTCCTTAATGACTATGCCAAGTTTGAGCGGAATCTGTCAACGAGTGTGTTTACAGTAGCTGGTTAAGTCAGTGGCCTTCAGCTCCCGCGCCGAATTTTGTTTTATGGCTTCAATCGACTGAAAACGGCTGCCACGGAGCGGCAATTTAAGTTTTAGGAAAAGGAAGAAGTTACAGGGAGCCAAATCCAGCGAATACGGTGGTTGTTCAAGCGTGTTCGTTGAGTTTTTGGCGAGAAAGTCGGTCACAATCGTAGCTCGGTGAGACGGCGCGTTATCGTCGTGCAAAATTCATGAGTTGATTGCCCAAAATATCAATTAAAATCGTACGTGTGGACTCGTGGGATATCTCAAGTTCATGTGCTATCTCTCTCAAGCTGGTATGACAGTTTTCAAGCGCCATTTCCTTAATTTTATCGACGTTATCTGCGGTCGAAGCCGTCAATGGGCGTCCGGAACGAGGCAAGTCTTCGACGACTTCACGACATTCCTTGAAGGCTTTGTACCACTTACACGCGCGGGCTTTCGATAGTGCTTTATCACCAAAAGCCTTTTGCAACATTTTCAATGCATCGGCACACGCAATTTCATTCGCAACACCAAATTTTAGACAAATTCTTTGTTCAACGTAATAATCTATTGTAAAAAATCGGCACGCACTATTGACATCGACTGACTTACCAGCTACTATAAACACACTCGTTGACAGATTCCGCTCAAACTTAGCATAGTCATTAAGGACAGTTGTACCAACCTAGAAAAAATAATTTTACCTACCTAAATTGCCCCGCCAGATTTAAATCGACAATTCCCGGTACATTTTTTGACAGAATGTACAGCATCATTTACCAAGCTTGCTTCATACGGAACTTCACCTCTGCTTAACACTTCGTTCAATCAGTCCTAAGACTAACCCAGAGATGGTGCTAGTAGTACAAAACTGGCCACGTTTCCATAAAGCGCTAACCTTTACATGAAACGTGTAAAAATTTCACGTCGATCGGATCACAGACAGCAGAGTTATCGAGGTTAGAGTAAAGTCACTTTGTAATTTGTTTGAAAAATGGAAAAAAGCGAGTTTCACGTGTTGATAAAGCATTGTTTTTTATTGGGTAAAAACACCGTAAAAGCCCAGCAATGGCTTGGAAAACATTATGGAAACGTGGCCAGTTTGGTACTTCTAGCACCATCTCTGGGTTAGTCTCGGGACTTATTGAACGATGTGTTAGAAGCCGTTACACAGGAAAATGTGAGTGAAGTGTTGAAAATTGTAATTAAAAATCGCAAAGTAAAGGTCCATGAGATTGCAGAAATGACACAGATATCATCTGGAAGCGTATTTACAATCCTTAATGAAAAATTGAGCATGAAAAAGGTTTTTTCGAAACGGGTGCCGCGATTGCACCAATGCACCATGCCACAAGTCCATGAAAACAATGGCAAAATTGAACGAATTGGGCTTTGATTTGCTTCCCCACTCCCCGTATTCGCCAGATTTAGCCCCCAGTGACTACTGGCTCTTTGCTGATCTCAAAAAAATGCTCCAGGGAAAAAAATTTGGCTCGAATGAGGAGGTCATTGCCGAAACTGAAGCCTATTTTGAAGCAAAGGATAAATCCTTTTATAAACATGGTATAAAAATGTTGGAAAGGCGTTGGAAAGATTGTATCACTCTAAATGGAGATTATATTGATGAATAAAAATGATTTTTGAAAAAAAATGTTGTTTTTGTAGTTAGTCTCGGGACTTATTGAACGATGTGTTATATGAAACTAAGTTCATACATCGTATTTTTATAACCTAGAACCCACGTGTTATCCTACAATGAACGTACACTAGATTTATTCAATAAACAATATCATATAAAAATAAAACTGAATTATTTCACATGAACGGACAAGATTCCATAACGACTAGGATTGAAAAATTTTTTTTTTACTAGCATACCAAAAACTTACCTTTATTTTGTCTATTGACACCGCAAAAAAGTCGATTTGAAAAAAAGATCTGTGCCGAGCAACAGTTGCGGCCACACTGGGGTAACTAGTAACCCCACGCCAAGAAAACAAATGCGATTTTTCGGCTCCCTATGTAATAGAGTCATATCTCACACTTGTTTACTACCGGCAAATATCGTTACTTGTATAAATTTCAAAGATTTTAGACCTCTAATTTTACTTTTTCTGAGCCTGGAGTAACTAGTTACCCCGTGTGACCGCTAAGAGTTAAAAAAATAATGTATTTTAACAGGTTCCTCGCCTATGTTTTCTATTCTTTTTGATAAACAAATTTGACAACCAACAATAGATTAAATTCAAATTAACTTTTGATAAATATTATACATCAAGGAATCATTCAACACAGAGACTATCGACAGCGTCGGTATCAAACAACAAATCAGTCCCTTATTCGTTATTAATAAGCTATAGGTTTACAAATAAATTCAAGGTCAAATTGTAAGTTATTCTCAACAAAATTTTAAACAATAATAAATAAATTCCCATTGATTAACCTAGTTTAACGAATACTTTTATACAATTATAGCGATTTAATCTGTTCGACGCAACTCTACTATACAGCGTGTTCAAAAAGTTCCAGTACGGTGGAATAACTTGAAAAATAATAGTCCTGGATAAAAACTTTTAATGAAAATTTTTTAAGGAATTTCCTTGGCTATTCGGCGGTGACCTTGGCTTCGACCTTAAATCGGACTTTCAAGGCCATTTGAAGGTCAAAATGATTTTTTTAAATGGAAATCCCTATTTTTGACACCGGAAATAAATAGAGCGGAAAATTTTACGTTCGAATATGTCCTTGATCATTTTTCAAATTTGACCTTGAATGGTTCCATTATTTCCGAATTTGACGCTCACTATGTCCATTCGAGGTCAAATTTTAAAAATGATCAAGAACATATTTAAACGTGAAATTTTTCGCTCTATTCATTTCCGGTGTCAAAAATCGGGGTTCTCATTTAAAAAAATCATTTTGACTTTCAAATGACCTTGAAGGTTTGATTTGAGGTCGAAGCCAAGGTCACTTCCGGATAGCCAAGAAAATTCCTTAAAAAATTTGTACCGAAAATTTTTCTCCAGAATTATTATTTTTTAAGTTATTCTGCCGTACTGGAAATTCTTAAACACGCTCTATAATTTCAAATCCAATTAATTATTAATAGACTAATTTTACACATAATTTTAAGTAAACCTTCGCTGTAAATTATCTTCAACGAAATAATAATAAACAAATTTTTCTTTTGATTTATGTAGTTATAAGCTTTCTAAAATTATAACAATCACAAATCTCATTATATAAACTATTGTAACAACTTATTTTTAACACAAAATCTTATTATATAAATTATAATGATTTATTTTTTAAACAACTTTGTTATATAAAAACTTTTACAAAATTATAAACTAAAACCTTAAAATATAAAAATTTTTATGAAATAGTATAACCTTAATCATTTTTTTTTCATAACAAGTCTTTCTAATTTTATCATCGATGAAGTTATAATAATGATACAAATCTTCTTTAAAGAAATGTTTTAATTAAACAATCTAATAATTTAAGGTAAAAGAATAAACGCTAGTTGGTAAGATAATTTTTGAGATATTCACAAGCTGAGAACATTCAATTTTCAATCAATTTCCAAATGCGATATATATTTAATTGTAAAAGAGGAATCGCTGTTAATATTCAACAAGAATTTATTCTTAACACTTCACCGACCGGTAATCGATTAATCGGCTTTTTGTCGCCAACGCTTACCAAACTTATTTAGCATTAATATCATGAAATAAAAGATTTTATTATATTTAATTATCCTATAATAACCATAAAAAAAGTGAATATATAGTATATACTGTCTGTCAAAAAAGTATCGGGAATTTTAAATTAAAACAACATTTTTACGTTTGATAATCAAAATTTATTGGATTGCCTTCAAAATAGGCTCCATTTGCTCCGATACATCTATGCCAACGGCACTTCTAATTATCGGAACATTTTTTATAGGCGCTTTCCGGAATGGCCTTCAGCTCGCGCGCTGAATGTTGTTTTATGGCTTCAATCGATTGAAAACGGGTGCCACGGAGCGGCAATTTAAATTTGGGAAGAGGAAGAAGTCACAGGGAGCCAAATCCGACGAATACGGTGGTTGTTCAAGCGTGTTCGTTGAGTTTTTGGCGAGAAAGTCGGTCACAATCGTAGCTCGGTGAGACGGCGCGTTATCGTCGTGCAAAATCCACGAGTTGTTCGCCCACAAATTTGGCCGCTTCTTACGGATACGCTCACGCCAACGTTTCATAACGCCTAGGTAATACTCTTTGTTTACCGTCTGACCCTCTGGAACGAATTCGTAGTGCACCACGCTACGGATATCGAAGAAAACAATGAGCATCACCTTCACTTTTGAGCGGCTTTGGCGTGGTTTTCTCGGTTTTGGCTCGCTTTTTCCCACCCATTCCCAAGCTTGCTGGCTAGTTTGCATATCGTACTCGTACACCCACGTTTCGTCACCAGTTATGATGCATTTCATGAATGCGGGATCGAAATTGGCGCGATCTAGCATGTCCGAAGCGACCTGTTCGCGATAGCATTTTTTAAGAAAATTAAGCTCTTTTGGAACGAGTCTTGCGGCCACCTTTCTCATGCCCAAAATATCAATTAAAATCGTACGTGTGGACTCGTGGGATATCTCAAGTTCATGTGCTATCTCTTTCAAGCTAGTATGACGGTTTTCAAGCACCATTTCCTTAATTTTATCGACGTTATCTGCGGTCGAAGCCGTCGATGGGCGTCCGGAACGAGGCAAGTCTTCGACGACTTCACGACCCTCCTTAAAGGCTTTGTACCACTCATACGTACGGGTTTTCGATAGTGCTTTATCACCAAAAGCCTTTTGCAACATTTTCAATGCATCGGCACACGAAATTTCATTCACAACACAAAATTTTAGACAAATTCTTTGTTCAACGTAATCATCCATTGTAAAAAATTGGCACGCTTTATTGACATCGACTGACTTAACCAGCTACTGTAAACACACTTGTTGACAGATTCCGCTCAAACTTAGCATAGTCATTAAGGACAGTTGTACCAACCTAGAAAAAAAAATTTACCTGCTTAAATTGCCCCGCCAGATTTAAATCGTCAATTGCCGGTACTTTTTTGACAGAATGTATATTTATATTATTATATTTTTATGATATTAATGTTAAATAAGGTCGGTGAGCGTTGGCGACAAAAAGCCGATTAACCCTTTCGCTACCAGAGTCTCAGGAGAAAAACTGCCACCACAGCCCAGACGTCTTATTATTTAAATATGATACCAATTGTCATTTATTTTTGTGGGATGTATCTGTAACGTTCTAACTGAGTAAAATTAGCAATTTTGCAAAATAACACACAGTAGTGACGCTGGACTATAGACAGATAATTCCTTTGGTAAGGAAATGAATAAAATTGGAAAGAAAAAGCAAAATAAAAACTGTTTTTCAAAGTGAAGTATAAGTTATTAATTTTTATGATACATTTTGAAACATTTTTCTATACATAGCCCAATTGGTAGTCCTATAGCTGTTTTACAGCCCAGATGTTTTTTAAAAAAGTAATTATCGCTAGACCAATAACATCCCAACTCCGCAATACCGGTCCCAAGCCCGGGACCTCTCCTTCAATAGGAGAGGGAGAAGGAGGGGAAAGCTGGCTGCGGGTAGAGGGAAACCCTGCCCACAGCAAATGTCGTTCTTCTAGGCCCAAGGCCTGCTTCCGCAGCAACGGTCTCGTTGCGTCGATGCTCTTGCAGCAGCGCGAAAACGAAAACGGCTGACAGAAGGCTCCGACTCATGAATGATGCATGGGATAGTGGTACCTTGCTCACATGCGCAACCACCACCTCACTAACACAACTACGAGTGCTCAAGTCTGCACGACTGGGACCCAATGGGACGTGGATCGGGTCGCCTTATAAATCAGGCACATACTGTGTGGTGCTGGGGGGTCCTATAAACGGATATCCTCCGGCGGGTCATGGACTACCGGGGTAAGGCCTAATGCAGACAATGTGCACTATGCGGTGCTCACCGGTTGGTGATCCAAAAGGCGTTCAAAAGGGAATTCCCTCGAGGCTGCGTGCCCTTTTACTCTGGAGGGTACAGCTGTAAAACGAGTAGGGCACTGCTGGGCCGCCAAAAGTTGGGGGGGGGGTCGGACCCAGCCTAGCCAGCATGGGAGGCTGCCCCACACATTGGTAGAGCGTCATGCCAAATCTCGTCCTCCGTAGTAGTGCCGATTAGCGTTCGGATGGGATCCTGCTGCGAAAGGCGGGGGGGGGGGGAACTGTCGAGGCCACCGAATTGTAGAAGGGCTTAGTTCTTGTAGGAATTAAGGACGGTTCGCTGTATTGACTACTCGCTGAGCCTTCTGACCATCACATCATACACACTCATAACACAAATACTAATAAAACAAAAATGGACGACACAAAAAATAAAGCAGGCTCGACAGTGCCGCCTGCGACGAATATGGACTCAGAAGAGTCTAGGGTGCAGTCCAACACCCCCACCGCACCATTAGGTAACCTGGCTGGCTCTCCGAGCTCAGCTGGCACGAATGCAGACTGCCCTTACAGCCATGGAGGCGCAGACTAAAAAACAACGCAACGTCGGGGAACCTATAAAGACTGGCATGGCTGTTATACGGGAGGCTGTAGAGCGCGCGCAGAGGAAATGCGACCGCCTTGACCTCCCTTCGGGCACCGCGGTGAAGAGTGACCCGACTGTAACTGTAACTGCAACGAAAAGAAAACGGGAGGCAACGGGACTCAGCTCCAAACAGTCGGCTGCTTACCAGAACGTGGCAGACGACGAGGGCTGGAAGAAAGTTGTCTCCAAAATGACGGTAGCAGAGATAAAAAAAGAAGCGAAACGCGCGGAATCGTCATCGTTAAAGAGAAACGCGAGTAAATTCGCGACAAACAAGGACAGAAAGGGCGGGTCGCGCACCAGCGCGGTGCTTATCAAGCCAAGCGATGGGGTGACGTACGCGGACGCACTTAGACGTTTGAAGGCGGGGATCGACCCTGAATCTGCTAAGGTGCAGATTCAGAATCGTCGAAAGGTAAAAGACGGTGGGCTTCTCCTCAGACTTAGGAGCAGTGCGACCAAAAGACGGGACTTTCAGGAGAAGCTCAAGCTGAGCTTGGGAGGGGACGGTACTGTTAAGGACCTAACTCTAGCCACCCAGCTGAAGATACTTGACATAGACAGCGTGACGGACGTTACCGACATAACGGATGCTCTGTGACGTGAAACGGGCGACGGCAGGGATCTGAGGGTGCACATCTTCGGTCCCAACAAGCAAGACATTTACTTGGCCGTTGTTGAAGTGAAGGAGGGCGCGGCTCAAACCCTCCTACGCAAAGGACGCATAAAAATCGGCTGGACCAACTGTCGTGTCAGACATAGGCTGACAGTACCTAGGTGCTACCAGTGCCTAGGATACGGACACACTCGTAAAGAGTGCAAAGGGCCCGATAGGTCGCGGTGCTGTTGGACTTGTGGGCAATAAGACCATGACAGCAAGACGTGCAAGACGAAGGAAAGAAAGTGCTTCGTATGCTCTGCGACGGGGCAAAAGAAAGTCGCGCACAGGCCGGGTTCCAGGGCGTGTGGGGTTTTCAGGGCCGTGCTTGAAAACTTCAAAAAGAAGTCCACAGCATGATGGGGGTACTGCAGGGAAACCTACATCGGTGCCAAGCAGCTCAGCTGCTATTACCGCAGATCGCGACGGAACGAAACGCAGACGTACTGATACTGAGCGAGCAGTACCGAGACCTACGCACCAAGGACGGGTGGTTTTCGAACGCCTCGGGCACTTTGGCTATCTGGGTGAAAGGCGCGATGGGCCGACGGGTACAAGCTTCCTCGTATGGAGAGGACTTCGTTTGGGTTAGGGTTGGCACTATCACTTACGTTAGTGTCTACCTGTCCCCAAACGTCGCGGCTAGGGTCTTTGAGGAAAAGATTGGTACATTTGAGGACGCCCTAGGAGATCTCCCGGGGGATCTCATCGTTGCAGGCAACCTTAACTCCAGAGCGATCGAGTGGGGCATGCCAGCAACGGACAAACGGGGTAGGCTGCTGCTGGAGATGGCCGCGAGGCTTGAACTAGTAGTGGCCAACACCGGACATACGCTGACGTACCTTAGACCAGGGTTTGGGTACTCGATACCTGACGTAACGATGACGCGGACAGTATCTCTTCGCGAATAAGTCGGTGGCGGGTGATCGATGACTTTACGGCCAGCGATCACCAGTACATCGTCTTTGAAGTGTTGAGTAGTTCCTCGACGCCACGAAACGTACAAAGGGGAGGTCTGCAACCAAAAAGATTCAACCTCGCGAAACAGAACCATCACCGTTTTAGGGAGGCGCTGTTGGAAGCAGTAGCGCCCTCCGAGGCCGTTCCAGAAGACCATACGGAAGGCACGGTCACGTGGACTGACTACATAGTAAAAAACTATGACACTGATAACGAGACTGTGCGAGGCTTCTATGCCTCGCAAACGAAACGTACCGGACAGAAAAGCTATGTACTGGTGGTCCAGCGAAATCAGTCTCATCCGGAGGGACTGTATCGCGTGCCGTAGAAGATTACATCGCGCGCGTAAAAGGGGAAACCCTAACGTCGACGAATTATCGGTCGCATATAAGACGGCACGGAAGCGACTGACGTCCGCTATCAAGGACAGTAAGAAACGGTGTTGACGTAGTCTATGCGAGGAGGTGGACTGAGATCCCTGGGGACTGGGTTACAAAATTGTAACCCAAAAACTAGGTAGCTTCTGTCCACCTGAACGCAAGGACAAAAGTACCATGGACGCGATAGTGGGTGGTCTCTTCCCGACCCATCTGGTGAGGGAGGGTCCCTCCGACTACCGCGACCTAGCTGTCCCAGAGTTCAGCGAGGTGGAGCTACTCCAAGCTACGTCCTCGCTGAAATCCGGGAAAGCGCCTGGACCGGACTGTATCCTGGGGGAGATTCTCCGGCAGATCTCCATTGTACGTCTAAGACTACTCTTGGACATATACAATGCAAGTCTACGGACCGGGAGGTTTGCAACGCGTTGGAAGACGGCTCGATTGGTCCACTTGTATAAAGGTAAAGGGGAACTTGAGACACCGTCGTCCTATAGGCCCCTGAGTCTTCTAGACACAGCGGGCAAACTTTACGAGGCGTTATTAAAACCGAGAATATCGAGTGCGATAACAGCCACCGAAGGGCTGGCCGATAATCAGCACGGCTTTCGGAAGGGCCATTCGACGATAGGCGCGATAAAGGAAGTGACCGAAACTTTCCTACGGACAAGGCGGGTCTGCTACGGCGCGAGACCACTAGTACTGCTCGTGACCTCAGATGTAAAGAACACCTTTAATTCCGCCGGGTGGGGGGATATCCTGGAAGCTCTACGGGCTTTCAGGGTACCCCCCTATCTGCTGCAGGTGGCGGGAGATTACTTGACAGACCGACAAATTACGTACGAGACCACGGAGGGACAGGCAAGTAGGCTGATCACTGCGGGCGTCGCGCAGGGATCAATACTAAAACCTGACTTCTGGAACGCGGTTTACGACGGCCTGCTGAGGCTGGAAATGCCCGAGAACGCCTCACTCATCGCCTACGCTGACGACGTGGCGGTAGTGATCGTTCAGCGCAATCCAGAATTGGCACAGTAGACGCTAAACCGGGTCATGTTACGGGTAGATGGGTGGATGACGAGTCACGGTCTGAGATTAGCACTGGCAAAGACCGAACTGATCCTCCTCACCGGAAGGAGGATACAAACCGTCATACCGATGACGGTGGGGTCGATGCAGACTCAGACCTGGAGGAAGGTGAAATATCTGGGGGTAACTCTAGATACGAAGCTGACCTTTTGGCCGCATATACAGGAGACGGTACATAGGGTGGCGACGCGGGTCTTCGCGCTCTCTTGCCTTATGGCGAACACGTATGGACTGAGACCCAGGAAAAGACGGTTGCTTATGGCCATTACCCAGTTGATTCTTTTATACGGGGCGGAAGTCTGGGCCGATGCGCTTAAAGTAAAGAAATACCGCAAGCGACTGACAAACGTACAGAGACAAGGGGCATTACGTATCGCGTGCGCCTACAGGACGGTCTCAGCGGAGGCCGAGGCTGAGCACACGTTTTATGTGTGCCGACGATAAACTACAGACAGATTCACTTGAGACGAGAACGGGTAGCATTACGCCCGAAAATACAGTGGCGAGGATGCTGCAAGACGAGGACAGTTGGACGGCGATAGCTATCTTCGTCGAGACTGTCTTGAGGGGTAAGAAGGCGGACGGGTGTCTGAAATAGTTGGTGAAGGGTAGCACGAGCACGAGTCAGTGAGTGAATGTGAATGAAAGGATCGTATGAAAGGAATTGCGAGACGGGGACAGGTAACAACATTACGGGGAACAAACTGACGAATAGACAGAACCTGCAGCGGCGAAGCGAAACGAAAGTAGATCCACGCTGCAGGTTGGACAGAAGGTGGATATTCCATCCACGCATTATATGTCTATGGTTTTATATCAGACATACACTGGCGTATGGCGGGTTAGACGGTCCCCGGGGTTGCCGATGCCCTTACCACAAAAAAAAAAAAAAAGAATAACATCCTGTATCTATTTTATTGCTTTATAACATAACCTGTCTGTGTGCGACACATTTGGTGCAAACAATTATCATAAACTGATAATGAACACCCGTCACATATTTGTGACGCCGGGCTTAGGTAAGAAAATCGGATCGTCACATATATGTGACGCTAAAAGCGAAAGGGTTAATCTATTACCGGTCGGTAAAGGGTTAATCACGCTTGTAAATAATATATTTTTAACAATTATTATTATCTAAGGAATAATTATAACATTGTACACGGAGATGAACATAGGCCGTCTTACCCGCCTTGCGCTCCATACCATTGGCCCTTTACCTTTAAGCCTTTACACCCGAAAACCCTTTACAGAGTATGTAAATATTAAATAAACTTATGATTAAAAATATCTAGTTCTCTCTATTCTTTTTGCGCTTAGGAGCCTCAACAATTATCCTCTTACCTCATGCATCTAAACTACCTGAAAAGCAGCTTAAGTAAGTTACAAGGAAAATAATATTCACTTAAACTTATTCCACGTATAGTAGTATAACTTGGTTTTTAACTATTTCATCTTCTAAGTCCTTATTCTCCATCTTTTAAATCACTCAAGTGCATTTGTCTTTACAATTTAACTTCACTTCTTACTCATATATACAAAATTTTCAAAATTACTCTAAGATAAACTCAGTGAAGCTTAGCCTGATAATAAGAACCAGACACATGAGTCTTATCCATCTTTAACTTCTAACTTTCTATCTTGTTTCTTTTTTATACTTTAATTTTACCACTTGATAAACTAAGTGGAACTTGGCCTGATAATACGAGCTGGGCTCTTAAGTTTATTCAAACTCATACTTCAAATTCAACCTTTTATATTTGCTAAATTTTCCAAAACCTTCATAAGATAAGTTCAGTGAAACTTAGTCTGATAATATGGACGGGGCATATGAGTTTATTCTGTTTATAACTTCTAATCCACTGTAAATTTCTATATATACATACATATTCCAAAGTCATTACTTGATAACAGTCCAGCTTAGCCTAATAGTACGGGCCCGACACTTTCGTTGTTAAATTTACATTCCAAATTCATCTTTTACTTGTTTAACTTACAAAGACTTCAAATTTCCTTATACAATAACACTACCCAATTATCAAATTCACTTCGCAATAACCTTAGAAGAATTCTATCCAAATTTTATCACAAACATTCTTGACTCCACTATGCACAGCTCATTCTGATAATATGGGTTAGACACTTAACCGTTTGAGTTCCAAGCAACGTGATCACGCTGTTGAGATTTTATGTCGAGAAAACCCAGCATATTTTAAGTATTATGGACAACTCACTGTGCGTTACTGATTGTCGAAGTCGCGTGCTCAGATTTACTGACGCAAGTACATCATACAGTTTCTTTTAATGTAAATAGTACATTTTACAATAGGTAGAATAATACCGTAATAGTGCAATAATACATTACAAAATAAAAAGTACTTATTTCCGAGGAAGCGTGGTTGTGCTGTTTGGGATTCTTCGACAGTATTTTTTCAATACCCCCTGGAACTCAAACAGTTAAGTTTTACTAATTCAACCTTCAGTCTAACACTTAATTCCCATATTCATAATATTTCAGAATCTTCCAAACGATAACCTAAGTTAAGAACTTTTAAGTCCTGTCAACACAATAACAGTTGTCAATCTCTTCTCTCCTGCTTAAAAATTCATAACCTCCAATTGCAATATTAAATCAGTTGTTATGAACAACTAATAAACGATTTAATATAAAAGTTTTATAGGAACGGTGCAACATCAGCTAACTTATAACTAAAATTTAAATCTTAGTTGAACAAACGCTGTTTATATTGTAATGGCTAGGGTCTGCTTCATAATGCGAAGGACCCGGGTTCGACTCTACAGTAGGTCAAAATATTTTTCTGCGTTTCCTTTCATGAATTAATTATGTATACAATGAATCAATGACAATTTAAAACTAAATAATGAATTTAATGCAAAAATAAAGAGATACAAATTAAACTTTAATTTTTTGACACCGAAATAATGCCATTTTTGTGCTTGGAAAATTTAGCAAATGACGTTATAAAACGTTCCAAATCCTGACACGCGAAATTACGTCATTGCTAATGTCATTGTTAACGTTATTTCATAACGTTATAAAAGACGTCATGTTTTTCAATAGAGATACGTAATGGTCGATGCTGTAGCTACAAACATAATTTAACGGCAAATTACAAGTTACCCATTGGTGGAGGTTAGAATGTTACTATTCTACCGCTTTGCATTATGCCCAACGAATCATTTTTTTTTTTTTTTTTTTGGAAATCTACTATCCTTCTTTACAAAGGCTCGCTCGAGCTATAAAGGATAAGTTAATAACCTTGGCTAAAAAGAAGCCACAGGTATGCTGTCGCATGAACACACGGAAAAATTAAAGAGTATTACATTAAGGAGGTTCTCACAGTACATAACTAATCAATGTAGTGTAGGCTATTACGCGTGATTAACTCACGTAATACGAGGTATATTTGTAGATTTGGCAACATCACACTATACACACTGATTAATTTAAATTCAATAGAAGTATATACATATACCTGTAAGCTTAATTATGACGTTTTAAAATAAAGAAGATAAATAAGTGACACCATTAAAAAGTTTTTTTGGAAAGGAAACAGGGTGACAGAATAGATGTATGAAAAGCGTTTACATACAACAACAAAAAATTGAAAAAACATTAGAAATGGGTACGGTATTAGAAACGATGCGCATAACATATATATATAATCATCGAGCAGACGAGAAATAGAGAGAAAGAAAGTACAACGTTGCCAAATGTCAAAATAATTTATAGAGAAAAAATAAGAGATTCATTTACTCGTTAATTCATTGCTTAACCTTTTCATTACGGGTGCCATATACATCCGGCATCCACATGACGACCTGTGTGTACGGGTGCCGTATATAATCGGTGTCCGCGAGACTGTGTAACTGTCGAACGGACTACCGTAGCGAAAGGGTTAACACATAGATACCCAATCAATATTTTTAAAATTCATTATTATCAATTGAATATATAGTTTTCTTCATAAAAATTTTGAAAAAAAACTCAATGATAATTATTTCACATAACTTAAAAAAAAGTGACGAAAATGCTATTCTCCACAAAACTCCGTGTTAAATTTTCAAAAATAAAAACATTAATTACTCGCTTCCTACGTTTTGAACGATTCTAAAAATTCAATTGAGTTATCATGATATTAATATTTATTAATGTACAAAATTTTTATACGATATCACAATTTTAATTCTTAAGTGATATAACCTCCTTCATCCGACAAGTCGAACATTACAATATGATACACTTAAAAAACATTGCATGCGCATATATATTATAACAGGGTTCTTCTTTTAAAGGCACGTGCGAGACTCTCTCTCGCACGTATGCACTGCTGCAGGCGCAGATTTTGGGCCTGACAGGCCACTAAGTCTCTCAATGCGGCCTCGAGTGCCAACGGACGTTAGCCGTCGTACAGTGCCGACTCGTGTACAACGTAGAATCCTCCTCGGATCCTACTTTCCTCATGTGTGCAGCACCTTATTTCAAGGCCCCGCTGTCGGTACTGCTTCCACCGGGCTCGGCTGCTCAGTTTGCGTTCTAACTGTAGATTGGCACGCCCGCGGAAACGGCGGTATTCGGGACAGGGACGCTAGATAGGGAAAGGTAAATAAATGCGCACCCGTTATGCACTAATAATAACTTTATTATGACGAAACTGCACAAAAATCGTATGAAAGTAATTTAGTTATCACATAGAGGCCTCTTGCTGAGGATCGCAAATAGAATTGCTAGACGAGCAATACTAATACACTAGACGCGCCATGCACTCGCCTTGCTGTATTCACGTGGCAAGGCGTGTGAACCAGCCCTAATGCTCGCGGGCTGGTTTCAAGCGTATGCGCCGGCCTTAACCTTTGGCGGGCCGGCGTACGATGGGATGCGGCCTCTCGCGGCCAACCGTGAGACTACGCGTGTGTAGTCTCGCACACGCTGACACACACTCACACACACACACACACACACACACACACACACACACACACACACACACACACACACACGCGCGCGCGCGCGCACGCACACGCACACACACACACACACACACACGCACACATACACACACACTCTTATCTACTATGAATGTGTGAGTGACGCACGAACAATAAAATATGTAATCGCGATCACGCGCTTATGATAATTCGCGGAGCGAAATAAATCTATTTATCGAAGTGGCCACTTACTTTTATTTCTCTCGACGATTTGTCCTCTAGGACCTCGCTCCAACGCTCGAAATCTCTGTCACTCGTTGCAGCGGTGGTAATTTTCTTCGACAGCGTCTATGCTGCTTGGCGGTCGGGAAGGGAAGAAGGCTCTCCTCTTTCCCCTTTCGCGTCGCGCCTCTCCTCTTCTCCTGCGTAGTGCCATTGATCAAGCGATCGATGGCGCGGCGTGTAGTCACGCCGCAAACTCTATCTTGCACCGCATGTCAGGTGGCATAACCTCTACGGGCCACCTGTCACAATATTTAACAAATTAACATTTATTTATTCAGATGCATTTAAATACCAAATACAGGTGTGATACTAAACAAAATATACATTATATATTTTGTTATATAATGTAAATGAAAATCCTTAGAATAAGACAAAGTTGTGCAAAAATAAGTTTAATAAAATTTTATTTTTTAAGTTTTAAATATTTGTATTTTCTTTAAGCACATAAAAATGTAAAAGATATTTTACAAATTTACAACATATTATATTATTTTTTGTAAAATTAATTTTAATTTATTAATTGTTATATCATTTAAAAACAAATATATACACATAGGCAATCATCTTTTATAATACAGGGTGCGTACGGTATTTGAGGACATGCATAAATGTGACTATAACTTCGCGAATTTTTTTTTTTTTTTTTTTTTCCTTTTTAGATAAGAAATGGCGGACTACAACATCACTCAAGAAATGAAGAGACATGCTGTCATTGTCGCTATATGTGCGAACCATACAGATTTAGAGATCTCTAATTTTCTTAATTGCGCCCGTTCATTCGTGCATAAGGTTCGCTGTGAATTGAAAGCATCAGGAGGCGATACAGAATCGGTTGCAAAACGCAAAAAGCACGAATAACGTTCTGACACTGTCTGATCTGCAGAATTTTTAGAGCAAGTGCAAGCGATCATAGACGAGGACCCTTCAAAATCAATGAGGGTCCTTGCGAGTGAGCTTCATGTTTCTGAGCGCCTTATTCGTAGAGTTGTCCACGAAGACCTTTGGTATAAGTCTTACGTGATGCGCAGAGGACAGTTCATGTCGCAACGAACACGAGAACAGAGAGTTCTCCGATCAAAACGTCTTTTAAACAAAATCAAACACCCTGAGGCGCCCAAAATGTTATGGTTTTTTTCCGACGAAAAAAATTTTGACCAAGATCAAAAGACAAATCGCAGAAATGACAGATGGCTATGTTCAAATCCTACGGAGGTTCCTGTTGTTATGCACACAAAATTTCAAGCCACTGTTATGGTTTTAGGTGTTGTCAGCCACGAAGGACATGTTATGCCACCACACTTTTTTACTCAAGGACTTCGAGTGAACTCTGCTGCATACATCGAGGTTTTGGAGACGGTAGTGAAACCCTGGATAAACAATGTAAGCGGAGGCAGACCATACATTTTTCAACAAGACTCTGCTCCTTCACATAAAGCGATGGCGACACAAGATTGGAAGGCCGAAAATTTTTATGACCACATAACACCGAACCTATGGCCACCTAGCTTCCCAGACCTTAATCCTTTGGATTATTACGTATGCGGCGTAGTTGAGCGTGAGACTAATCAGCGTCCTCATAACACCACTTCTTCGCTGAAGACTGCTATTAATGCCGTTATGGTCAATATGAACAAGGAGCATTTGATTCGGGCATGTAATCGTTTCCGGACCCGGATCGTAGAGGTTATTGCTGCTAATGGCGATTTTATTGAATAACTTTATAGCCATGTAGTATTAATTTAACGTTGTATAAAAAATTTCTAAAATTTCATTAAATTTTATTAAAAATACAAGCTAATTAATTTTACTCTCAAGTTGTCCTCAAATACCGTACGCACCCTGTATATTGTAATATACTTCGAGGGTTTGAATGAATAAACACAACACATGCATTTAACATAAAAAACAATATACATATTTCATTTATAGAACACTAAAAAATACGAAATAGACGTAAAAGCAAAATAATCGAAAATAGAAGTTGAATGACGTGCTAGAGCTTGAAGTGCTCTAAATGGAGAGGCAAAAGAATCTGCCTGAATAGTGTATTTTTCAAAGCACAATACTTCGATTTTCTAATGAGTGGAAATTCTCAATTTTGAGTGTGAAGAAAAGATACAAGAAATGGTATATTAGATGTATTAATGGAGGTCCGAGATAGTGAAAATGGAAATAGAAAAGGACAGATGCTTGCCGATATACATATTACAACATATACATATACACACACACACACACATATATATATATATACATATATATATTCACAGGGTGTCACAAAAGTCCCGGAACGGCTGTACGAGTATATTTCCTAAGGTGGCGTATTTCGGAAAATGGTCAAGGTCAATCCTTAAGTAACTCTCAACGAGGAATTCAATGGTAACCACTATTTTGACCTTAAAGATGTTCTTCAAGATTATTTCAAAGTTAGGTCATGTTCTTTAAATACGAACTTACTTCTTTGACATTGGCAATCGAAAGAGCGAGAAATTTTACGTTCAAATATGTATTTAGGTTGTAAGAACACGTTGACCTTCAAGGTCAGCCAAAGCCATTTAAACATGAACAAGGTCTGGTTATCTTTTGGCATACGAACTCTCCAATTTTTTTTAAACCGATGTATTAAAATTAGCATGGTTTATGAAGTGTTGACTGTAGGCGTGACCTTGACAATGTCCTTCGAATTCCTTCAAGGTTACTTTAGGCTCTACTCATTTTGTATCGAAAATTCCCTTTTTTGACATTCGCAATCAAAAGAGCAGGAAATTTTACGTTCAAATATGTACTTAGGTCATAAGGACACGTTGACCTTGAATGTCAGGCAAGAGCATTTAGCGTAGGATAAGCTTTCTATTTTTTGACTATCTTAGCCGTGACTTTAAAAATCATTTTGAGGTTAACTATTTTTTATTCACTTTTTGTATTAACCGGATTTCGGAATACTTGATTATCTATTGTCTTTGAAATCTGTGTCCTTATTATTTAGTGCCATTATTATTTATTATCATTAAATTTAATTCATCTTTAATTTATCTTTATCATCATTAAGTTTAATGCAGGTCGAATTACCTTTAAAAATAGTAGTATTTTCAAATTTTTTTCAATTTTAAATTTCATTATTAATTAAAATCTACTCTTCTTTTAGATTACCTTGATTAATGTTTGTCAATATACTTTGGATTGATTAGGAAGTGTTTTATTCGTTGATTACAAATAATTCTATTAAATTCCTATTTTGCATTATTAATATTTCTTTTTTAAAAAGTCTTTTGCTTTTCTAACTAATAGTTCTTATTTTATTAGTCACTGTCTAATTCAAGTCATTATTTTTTCTCGTTGCACAAAAATTACAACTCATAAATAACTTGTTCATCACGATTTACTTTGTGGCTTATTTCTTATAAAATACTATGGCACATGTTAAACTTTCAAAGCGAGAGACAGTATCTTTATTAATGATCCGGGGTTGGGGTAATCGAGTGCGATCTTATGATCAAGTTCGAGATCTATTCAATTTCGCTTTTCGTAATGGAGAAGGGCATAGTCATATCTCAAAATCAATTGTCTCAAGGACTGTACAGCGCTTTGTGAATCATGGATTTATTAACGGGTTACCCCCACTTGCGACTTTGAAAAAATCGATTTTTTGTTAATTGCATTTTTTTGAAGTATAAGTATCTGAGAATATGACCTGAAAATTTCAAGTCGATCCGAACAAAATTGACTGAGATATAAGCGTTGAAAGAGAAGAATCCGTTGTGTAAACAACCGGCAATTAAAACTTTAAACGCGTTTTTCTCGAAATGGCATTTCTGAAGTCGGTGACCAAGATTACTCAAACACTAATAAACCAATCTTCTTGAAATTTTGCAGGCTTATTTAATACATAAAAATGTAGTCTTTAATCGTTCGATTTTTTGTTTAGAAAAAAAATGGCCGTTTCATAGCCAAAAAACGGCCGTTTTTTTCGTTAAAATCAAACCATTAACTTTGACTGTCCGCCATTTTGTGAAAAATAAATTTTTTTTCTAAATCCTTAGATTAAAGACTAGTTTATACTTATATTTAACTAAATCTATCCACATTTTTTGTTTCAAATAATCCACTTCGCCGCAATGTTGGTCACCGCAAACCGTATAAATAAAAACACTATTTTATTGGCGGCCATTTGCCACTTAACAATGTAATATTTTGCAATAAAAAAATTACTAAAAGTTCTTCAAGATGTATTATTTAAGATGATATAATAATCGTTAAAAAAAGTTTCGTAGTTTTCTTTAAAAAAATTCATGAAAAAGGCCTTTTTTGTTGAGCTACAACTGGGGGTAACCCCTTAAAGATCTTGAGAGAACTGGTCGACCAAAGTCTGTAGCCGAAGAGAATCAGATTGTAATAGCTCAAGGATTTGTTGAAGATCCGCATCTTTCTTTACGTAGAGCCAGTGATGAGTTTGATGTTTCTCATGAAACAGTACAAAGGGTTTTGAAAAACATTCATTTTCATCCATACAAAATTCATTTAGTACAGGAGCTTAATGAAAATGATCCTGAGCGTCGGACAGAGTTTTGTGAAACAATGATGAATCGAATCGATGAAGATCCTCTGTTTTCACACAACATAGTTTTTTCAGATGAAGTCACTTTTACATTGAAAGGCGAAGTAAACACACACTCAAAATCCACAAAAGGTAAATGTTTGGGCTGGCATTATAAATGATCCTCTTATAGGCCCTTTTTTATCGATGGTAATCTCACTGCTGATAAATATGAAGAATTGCTTCGAGATCAAATTATACCGAGAATAAAAGAGCTAGCAGGTGATGATTTTGATCAAAAATGGTTCCAGCAGGACGGAGGAGCCGCTCATTATAGTAGGCTTTGTGACGGAGAGTACGTCATGGGACGTCAACGAAGAATGTAATGTTTATATTCTTGCTCAACTGTCGCCGGGTTGCCGGTTGGGGGAAGCCCGCTTAACAGGACTTTTCGGAAAGCCGGCAACGTTCGAAAATCACGCGGTTTTCGAACTTGCGACGACGATCGGCGAGGAATTTTGGGAGCCACGAGGGACGGGGTAGAGGGAAGCGAGCGCAATAGTTAGTCTAGCCGTGCGCTCCCGCGAAGAGAGTTGAGTTTCCGCACTTCTTGCGTAAGTGAAAAGAGATTATTTGTCGTAGAGAGAAGAGCGAGCGTCGCGAGTGAAGCTAGGGGTAAAGATGTGCGAGAGAGAGAGAGAGAGAGAGAGAGAGAGAGTGAGAGAGAGAGTGAGGAAGAAATCGAGAGAGCAGTGCGAGGAAGGAGAGCAAAGACGAGGAAGTACAGCGAGGAAGAGAGACTGGGGACGAGGAGATCAAGTTTCAACGGGGGACGATCGGAAATTGCCACCGCGACACCTGAAGCCGAGGGTGAGGCGGAGGCCGTTGGCGAGCAAGCAAGCTCTTACCAAGGTCCAGCAGCCCTTGTCCGACGGAGAAGCAGTCGGAGTCAAGGACAGCGGCGCGGAAGCGAGCAGCTTGGCGTTCAACGGTCAGCAGATGAGTTACATGGACTCCAACGGTGAGTGTCCTAATTTGTCCGAGGACAACGAGCACGTGAGAGAGAGATAGATCAAAGGTGTGTAGTAGCGGGTCCGTGGTAAGGAGGGTGAGGAATTGCCACTTCCCCGCCCTGGGGGAAGCGATAGCCATCAGTCAGCTGGAGAAACAGTCGTGGGCGACCGGCCTGCATTACGCTGCATTAGAGTAAGAGAGAAAGATAGATAGATAGATAGATAATGATTTATTCGTGTACATTTTGTTGTACATGGTAGAACAGAAACAATATAGAACAAAATAACAACTTAATATAACAAATAATATAACTAAAAACTAAGCAGAAACAATAACAATATAACAATATAACAATTGAAAGATAATATCACTAAAACAAAAACTTAAAACTAAACTATATTAGAATAAACTAAGCAAAAATGTAAATACAAGACTAATAATAATACTAATAACAAAAATTAATACAGATAAGGCACTATAAAAGGCTTAAGCCAGGGATCAAAATAATTACATACTGGCTTGAGGCGCAAGAGGATGCTCTCTCTCAAGAGGAAGAAGGAAAGCAAAGACTGAAGATGTAAAGGAAAAGTAGGAAGAGATGGAATAAAAGGTAGAAGGGATGCTATTCCAGAGTCGAGAGGAGGAAACAGTAAATGATTTGTCGTAGAACACTGTAGCCGAAAAAGGAATGATCAACGGTCTCACATCCCCCCGAGAAGGCCTCCCTACCTGGGACCACTGATATTTCTCAAAATGATAAGAGAGAGCCGAATCTCTGAACATTAAAAACAGAGTACAAGCTGTAAAAAATTGTCTTCGAGCTCCAGTAGTCAGCCAAGCAAGGGAGACTCTATACGAGGAGATGTGCTCATGCCTATTTAAACCATAGATGTAACGTATACCAGAGTTGATAACCCTTTGAAGTTTCAAATCTTGTTCTAGGGAAATATCGCTGTAGACTAAAATACAGTAATCCAACAAAGGAAATAGCAGCGTTTGGATCAGGTGTTTTTTTAATAAAAAGTTCGTACTTTGTCGAAAATAATTGAGGCGATATAACAGCGAGTTGGCTTTACGACACACATGTGACGTGTGTAATTTCCAATTTAATTTAGAGTCAAGATGCACTTTAAGGTCAAAAACAGAGGATTCAAATGTCAATAATGAACGCTTGTGGGATGATATCAAATTCTCTAGGCTGGAACGCGAAACAAGAGGCTGCGCTGCGTACTTCGGCAAGGGTAACAGGGCTGAAACTAAATAGCGGTTTATAGGTAAGTTCGGAGCTGAGAGAAGAAACAAATTCATAAACTGAAAGAGCATTTGAATCATGGGCCACATCCACAAAGTATTTATTGAGTTCAGAAGCAGAAAAAGGCTGATAGGATGTTGTAGCTGGCGCACAAATACCAAGTTGGGCGAAGCTCCTTCCAAAGGGCTCTCGAGTCCGAGATATGAGACAGTCTGTCATGATAGTAGCGTTGTTTAGGCGATGTAATCAGGCGGAAAACAGCATCACGAGCCGTCCTGTATTTATAAAGGTCTGACAATAGTCGCGAGCGTTTAAAACGTCTGTAAAGTCTATCTCTGTCATCTAGTAGTCTATATATTTCAGGATTGTACCAGGGCCGGTGGGTGCTCCTCTGGCGGACGGTTTTAGTAGGCACGAATAATGCGATTGAGTCATTAAGATGTAAATAAAGGCAGGTTAAGCGATCTTCTAAAAGAGCAGCACCAGCACAAATAGAGCAGGCGTTTGTGCGTAAGTATGTCAGTAAAGCAGTAGTGTCTGTTGAGTTAAAGTCACTAAAGGTAAAATTTTGTAGTTGTGGTTTAGTGAGAGAGGAATGCACAGCTGCAGCAATCAAGTCATGTCCGTCAATGATTCGTGAAACCGTCTTGCAGTAATCAAGGACAACATCGTTGGCATCCACAATGCATAAATCAAGCCAGGTATCTGATGTAGCAGTATGATGTGTGTTCCCGTAAGGTACACAGAATAGCGAGTTCTCATTGAATAGGCTCATTAAGAAATTAGCATCATCGCTATGAACAGAGAGATCAGTGTTGAAATCGCGAAGCAATATTTTAGTACTATAATTGCGTATAACAGAGGTGAGTGTGGGAATAAAATCACTATTTGCTAAAAATGGAGCATGTGGTGTTGCTCTTAATAATACCACTTGAGAGAGCATCTACTTTTTCGACCAGTAGCTGTTGATCCTGTTGTAGTTTTGTAATCCCGAGGTCATTAGAATCAATACGTTGAGAACGGGTGGAAGTGATGTTCTCCATCTTTGATTCTAGAGCTGCAACAGTCGAAGCCATCGAGTTTATCTGTGATGCCATAGTGTCGAGCTGATCAAGCTTGTCCATCTTGGATACTAAAACTGAGAATAAATCTTGTGTTTGATGCGTTGCAGTAATATCAGTAGAGGGGGTAGAAGGACGAGACAATGTATCTATTGGAGTTTCCGGATTGGTGGTGCTGGAAGTAGAGCCAAAAGAGCTAGTCCTAGATCGCACACTCATAGAGTTTGCATCCGCTAAACAAGGGTTGCAAACCTTAATGACAGCGCTGGTATCATCTCTTATTTTTGGTAATTTTACACAAGTATAATGGAAGAGGTTTCCACATTTAGAACATTGCTGAGGTTTAGATACGGCCGTAAAATCCCTAAGACATGTTGCGCATTTCGACGGCATTGCAAAGTATAAATATAAGATAAAACGTAGTTTTGACTTATAAATATATAAACAAATAAACAAAAAATAAACAATAAATAAACAAAAATATAAAGTTAACATAAAATAAAAAAAATATAAAATAAATATAAAAATGAAGGTAAATATAAATATAAAGATAAAATAAAATTGATACGCTAATATAATTTAATTAAATCAATTAATTAAATGTAATTAATTTAATTAAAAACGCAAATTAATAACAACTAAAATAAAACAATTATAGATTAACAAGCAATAACAAAAGTAATTTATGACAAGGCACTATAAAAGATAAAAATAAAACAAGAACTACCGCAGAAGTACAATAGTCGGTAAATGCACTAAGTGTCGGTAATTAACTAGTTAGAGAAAATAAGTCATGTAGTGTTATCCAAAACGACAGAAGCAAAAGGTAGTATGTAGAAGCGGTAGCAGATGGCAGTACTAGACAGGCAGCTTCCTTATTAGCTAGATATGTAGGTAAAATGTCCAAATTAACATGATAGATGGTAGGACTGGTATGGAGTTATTCCTTATGTGCACGCCAAAAACTTTGCTGCTATCAAGCTAACTTCCAAACCACGGCAGTAGAAAGAATTAAGATAAACAGTCTGTAGACAGCAATCAGCGGTGCAATAATAAAAAATACAGTAGATTTCAGTATGGAGCATGCAGTAGTCTACAATAGAAAAACGCCCAAAGGCAGAAAACAGCAGAAAAGAGTGCGTAAAAAGGAGCGAAAATTCAAGTGTAAGATCTACTCACCAGAGAGAGAGAGAGAGAGAGAGAAGGAGGGCGCGAGAGCGCATAGAATATTTTTAATAAATTTTGTGCGAGGCCTACAGGGCGCACGTAGTCATTTCGGCTACAACGCGGTGTCCTCATCACAGCTTGTTCGGACATATTTATATGGCCAGTTTCCTCATAGATGGATTGGAAGAAGAGGTGAAATCAAGTGGCCTGCTAGATCTCCTGATTTAACGCCTTTTGATTATTTTCTATAGGGTTATTTGAAGAGTAAAGTATACGCAACTCAACCACAAAATTTGGATGAGTTACGGAATCGTATATTTCAAAAGGCTGCGTCAATTAACAGAGAATTGATACGTAACGCTCTTGCACATTTCTACAATAGATTAACTTCTTGCCAAGAAGCTGAAGGTTTACAGTTTAAAGGGGCAGTCTGGTTCTTTGACATGAAATTTCAACAAATTTTTTTAAACAGAAGTATTTATTTTTATGTATTAAAACTTTTGCATATCAAAGAATAATCATTAAATTATATAAATTTTTTTTTTTTTTTTTTCATTTTTATTTACAAAATGGCGGCTGCAACAGAGATGTAAAAAGAAATGGCTGACACGATATCTCATGACTGTAATGCTTAAAACAAAAAATTCAAACGGCATTTTAAAAAATAGTCGATTGGCTATAGCCCCTACCAGAATTAAACATTTTGGATAAAAAAAAAATGGCGGGCTTTTTAATTTTTGACCTGTTTTTTGCAACAAAATTGTTTAATAAAATTGTTAAAAATGTATAAAAAATTCTAAATCTGGTAGGGGCTAAAGCTATACATGTCTTGAATACTCAGTTCAAATTTCAGCCCGATCGGTGATATAGATTTCTCAAAATCATGTCAGCCAGGTCAAAAAACGTTGTTTCGAGAAAAACGCGTTTTAATGTTAAAATGGACATAAAATTGTGAAACTTACATCTTACGTTTAATCACCGATTCCTGCTCTATATAATATACCTTCTTTCTCCTCAAAAAGGTCATTGCATGAGATTTTTCCTTGCTGAGCTCAGTCCTGCGCTCCTTTGAAGCTTCAAGGCTGCGGCAGTTGGCAGAGCCGATACGCTGAGAATCGCGTTGCTGCGCAAAATCTACTGCAGTTTTCCCAACAGTGACTCCCATTACCTCCATAATTTTCAATAAAGGTTAAAATCCTTCATTATATGTGCACGCAGCACAATAAGTGGCAATTTCAACAATTTTTTTGCCCGCGAACATATGTTTTGAAACAATCTGCCAAACGCAAGAATTGAAGCTTTTGTTTGACGACATTCTTTCTTTTTACACTTAAAACGTCACCGTAAGGTTCAATATCTTGTAACTGTTTAAATGTTTTTGTATCACCGTCGCCAATGTAAAATTCATAAAAAACATTATATAAACATTCCGATCTTTTAAACATTTCAATAATACCATTAACTTCCATTAAACCAGCATTTAAAATTAATTATACCTTGACAGCCAATACCAAGTAAATACATGACGAATACAAAGCGCCGATTTATTTCGTACGAAGAATAAATTTGTGGGCTACTTGAAATATACGAATCTGATTCACACTTACACTGTATAACTAATTGAAATCCTTTTTCAGCACGTTTTGAAAACTTCACATCACTCTTACAAGTTTTACACATTAGAATATTTTGCAAATATGTACAAAAACAAAGCAAAGTTGACTATATGGTACTGCACAGTAAGATCAACATTTACTTCAAAATCAGGGTTTTTTTTCAATTTTCTTAGCAGAAGCACTTGTAGCACTTGTATCCATTTCAACCGTATGCTGACTTTAAAAACTTTTTTTTTTACGATCTCCCCTCGGATTGTCATATTTTGTACTTTTTTTATCCATTTTTCAAATTCGTACTATGAAATAATAATCGAAAATATAACGTTATATGTAGCTCTCGACATGAAATACGACCTTCGACTGTTTACTAACTAAGGGAAAATCTTACAAGAAGCATATTTTTATCGAATAATAGAGGGGTACACGAAACGTACCGTTATACTAAACAACTGCCAAAACACCTGCTGAGCGCACTCGCACACACTCCATTGTATCGCATTATATATACATATTATATATATATATATATATATATATATTTCTTGGCTTTCCTGACCAAAATAAAAGTTTGTACACTAATTCTATATGTATATAGTACATAAAAATCATGTTTTTAGAAAATCAATTTTTTAAAAAAAAATGACCCAGACTGCCCCCTTAAACATCTACACTAAATTATAAGTCTTAATAGAAAGTGTGAGAGGCTACGGAACTCACGGAAATTAAGCACCCCAAACGTGAGAGGCAAGAGGACTCACACAAGTCAAGCACCCCAAACGTGAGAGGCAAGGGGACTCAGGCAAATCAAGCACCCCAAAGGGAACAGATTTTACTACGTCCACGCTGTTTTTCCTAAGTAATGGTAAAAGTAAATGAAAGTTTAAATTAAAATGACCTTAGACAACATCGTCAAGGTTATGCTTATAGTCATCACTTAATAAATCTTGTTTATGTTAATACATTTGTTTAAAAAAACTTGGGGAATTTCTATGCCAAGAGGTAAGCAGACCTTGCTCAAGTTTAGATTACCTTGGCTGACCTTCAAGGTCAACGTGTCCTTTTGACCTGAGTACATATTTGAACGTAAAATTTCCCGCTCTTTCAATTGCCAATGTCAAAAAAGGGAATTTTTATTAAAAAATGAGTAGAGCTTGAAATAACACATCGTTCAATATGTCCCGAGACTAAAACGAAAACATTTTTTCTCAAAAATCATTTTTATTCATCAATATAATCTCTTTTTAGAGTGATACAATCTTTCCAACGCTTTTCCAACATTTCTATACCATGTTTATAGAAGGATTTATCCTTTGCTTCAAAATAGGCTTCAGTTTCGGCAATGACCTCCTCATTCGAGCCAAATTTTTTTCCCTGGAGTATTTTTTTGAGATCAGCAAAGAGCCAGTAGTCGCTAAAGGCTAAATCTGGCGAATACGGGTGTTGGGAAAGCAAATCAAAGCCCGATTCGTTTAATTTTGCCATTGTTTTCATGGACTTGTGGCATGGTGCATTGTCTTGGTGAAAAAGGATTTTTTTCTTCTTCATGTGCGGTCGTTTTGCTGCGATCTCCTCCTTCAAACGTACCAACAAGTCAATATAATAATCACTGTTGATCGATTTACCTTTTTCCAGGTAGTCAATGAAAATCGAGCCATGTGCCCCAAAAAACAGACGCCATGACTTTGCCAGCAGACTGCTGCGTTTTTGGACGCTTTGGGCGGCTTTCGCCAGCCATGCGCCACTCAGATGATTGCCGATTCGACTCCGGAGTGAAATGATGTATCTATGTTTCATCCATGGTCATGTATCGACGTAGGAAATCCTTTTTATTGCGAGCAAATAGCGATAAACAGCTCTCTGAATCGTCGGCTCGTTGCTGTTTTTGTTCCACTGAAAGCAATCGCGGCACCCACTTGGAAAAAACCTTTTTCATGCTCAATTTTTCATGAAGGATTGTAAATACGCTTCCAGATGATATCTGTGTCATTTCTGCAATCTCACGGACCTTTACTTTGCGATTTTCCATTACAATTTTTAACACTTCACTCACATTTTCCTGTGTAATGGCTTCCAATGGCCTACCCGAACGTTCCGCATCGTTTGTGTCCGTACGACCACGTTTAAACTCAGCATACCAACGACAAATCGTTGGTTTGGATGGAGAGGAGTCCGAGTAATGTTTTTTAAGCCATTGCTGGGCTTCTACGGTATTTTTACCCGTTAGAAAATAATGTTTTATCAACACGCGAAACTCGCTTTTTTCCATTTTTCAAACAAATTACAAAGTGACTTTACTCTAACCTCGATAACTCTGCTGTCTGTGATCCGATCGACGTGAAATTCTTACACGTTTCATGTAAAGGTTCGCACTCTATGGAAACGTGGCCAGTTTGGTACTACTAGCACCATCTCTGGGTTAGTCTCGGGACTTATTGAACGATGTGTAAGCCTTGAAGAAATTCGAGAGACATGGTCAAGGTCACGCCTACAGTCGACACTTTATAAATCTTGCTAATTTTAATACATCAGCTTAAAAAAAAATTGGGGAGTTTCTATGCTAAAAGATAACCAGACCTTGTTCATGTTTAAATGGCCTTGGTTGACCTTCAACGTCAACGTATCCTTATGACTTAAGTACAGATTTAAACGTAAAATTACCCGCTCTTTTGATTGCCAATGTCAGAAAAGGGAGTTTCCATTTAAAAAACATGACCTTGAAGGACATCGACAAAGTCAGCATAAAGTTTACCATTGGATTCCTCGTTAAGAATTACTTGAGGATTAACCTTGACCATTTTCCAAAATACCCCACCTTAGGAAATTTACAGCCATTCCGGGACTTCTGTGACACCCTATATATATATAAACAGATATAGTAATGCGTATGAGAGGGACATAACGATACACATGATTAGTACTAAAGGTAATCAAAAAAAAATACCTTTGATATTAATTATTTTTTAATTTTTTCATTTAAAATATTCTTTTGTGTATATATGCTACTATAGTAGTAATAGTACATACTAATACTACTAAAATATACTAGTATAGTATATTTTTTTCTTGTTATTATTAATTATAGATAAATTTAAAACTTTTTTATTTTTTCACTGTATATTAAAAAAGGTAATAGTATAACAAAATTTTGTTTATATAAATTATTTTATAAATATACATATATTTATATTGAAAATCGCTTGTTTGAAACTTTAGATATGCATGGAAGTTTATCATTCATTTAGTGGATTTCGGACTAAAGTTTTTTAACAAAATCCTGATAACTCTTACCATTAAGAGGGCTTCTTAGAAAAACAGGAAGCCAGAATCGACTGTAGCGCCAGAATTAAAATTTTCTGCTCTGATTTGAAATTTAAACAACCCTGGTGAAAATAAAAATAGTTACATTTATTGTTCTGCATTATCGACTTATCAAAGCTGTGAAAGCAATGAAAGTATAATAAGGAGAATATTAGGGCATTGGAAAATTTTTGTCAGCTGTAATGTACAACGTACTTACATTAGATCATAATATCACAAAATTTGAAATATTGAGTAAGAAAAGGAAAAAGACAAACATTAAAGAATATATAAATGAATTTATTATAATTATTTTTTTTTTGTATTATTTAATTAAAAAAAGTATATTTTGCACCCTGCTGCCACTGCTAGGACTGTCCTCCTCTGCCTCTACCTCTATAACTACCAGGCTGTTTAATAAGTTTTGCGCTTCGATAAGAGAGGTGTTGCTACTAGCCTAAATTTTTTTTTGTTATGTTGGTACACTCTTCATATGAACATATGTGAAGTTTCATTTCAATCTGTCAATTCATTCTTTGTTTACAAGTTATTTAGTATCGACGTGTGAGAGTATTTTTTTACAATGGAAAAATCAAGTATTGTGCCGTGATTGAATTTTTATTTTTGAAAGGTTTAAAAGCAACGGAAATTTATGAACGAATGTTAATAGTGTGTAAGGACTCTTTGCCTTCAATTAGTATAGTGGAAAGATGGGTTGCTGAATTTAAACGTGGTCGTACAAGTCTTGAAGACGATCCACGTCAAGGACGTCCAAAAGCAGCAACAACACCAGAAATCGTAGAAAAAATACAGGATATCGTATTGGAAAATCGTCGAGTGACTGAAAGAGATTAAGTAGAAGCCCTAGGCATCTCATTGGGCAGTGTAAGCAATATTTTGACTAAAGTATTGGGTTTTAGAAAGCTGTGTGCACAATGGGTGCCGCATTCGCTAACAATGGAACAAAAACACATTCGAATGCGACTTTCTCAGCAACATTTAGAGCGTTTTCGAAAGAGTAAAGTGGATTTTGTGCGTCGATTCATCATTATAGATGAGACTTGTGTCTATCACCATGATTCTGAATCAAAACAAGAGGCTAAAGAGTGGTGTGAACCTGGTTCTTCGGCTCCGAAACGAGTTCATGTCCAGAAATCGGCCAAGAAGGTGTTAGCATCAGTTTTTTGGGATGCGAAAGAAATTTTGTTTGTGGATTACTTGCAAACTAGTAAAACAATAAATTCTGTATATTATTGTAACCTTTTAGACCAGCTAAAGAAAAAAATTCGTGAAAAAAGACCCGGTTTGCAGAAGAAAAAATCCTGATTCATTGGGGCAATGCACCGTGTCACAAGAGCATTTTGATAATGGCTAAAATCCATGAATTAAAGTTCGAATTGTTGGAGCATCCACCGTATTCACCAGATTTGGCCCCTAGCGACTTCTATTTGTTTCCAGACCTGAAAAAATTCATGCGTGGAAAGCGTTTTTTATCAATGATGAGGTCATAACAGATGTGGAAGCGTATTTTGCAGCCCTTCCAGATTCTCACTTCAGGATGTAATTCATAAATTGGAATCTCGTTAGAACAAGTGTATTGATGTTCAGGGAGACTATACTGAATAATAAAGAGTATTTCAAACCATAAAATTGTGTTTTTCTTATCGAACCGCAAAACTTATTGAACAGCTTGGTATAATACCCTCTTCCTCTTCCTCTATAACTTCCTCTGCCTCTAAAATTTTTTCTATTTTCTGACTTTTTTTCTTTCATTTCTCTTTCTTTTTTTATTTTTTTTTCTAATTTTTATTTATTTTTTTTTTTCTTCTGCGATCTTCTCTTTCTTTCTTTCTTTCTTGTTTCTCTTGCCTGGGAGGTTCTTTCTCTATCTGTTGTAGCAGTAGAGCTTTGCGATTCGCAACAGTTATTCTGAAATAAAATAGATAGATAGGTAAGAGAGAATGAGAAAAAGAGTCAGAGACCGAGAGAATGAGGAAGAGTAAGACAGAGAATGAAAATGAGAGAGAGAGAGAGAGAGAGAGAGAGAAATAGAAAGCCAGATAAAATATATTTTTACTTACGTGAGGATTTAGCATCATATTCTTATTCCGATAAAATTGAATGGCATAATTTGCCGCAGATTCCGCTTTTTCGCGTCCTTTGAAACGGCTTCTCCGGGGATTTTGATCTTTTTTTCTGTTATCCGTATTTTGCATTCTTCTATAATTGAAGGGTTGTAAGTCTAACGGGTCTAAGTGCCAATTTTATTATTTAGAGATATGACAGAAAAACATTATAAAATAAACAAGTAAATAAAATAATTATTTATTTTTACTTAATTCAATTGAACATATCCAAATTTCAAAACAAAAATGCACTTGGATCCATTTGGATATTATTAGCCTTGGCACTTAGATCGTATTTTTGTAAAAATATTAACTTTAGATTTTTTGGCACTTAGACCCTTTAGACTTACAATCCTTCAATTATAAAATAATATAATTAGATTATATAAATAAATTTATTAATATAATTCTAAATATAAAAAGATAACCTACCTTATTGTATATCCTACTACGCTTTTTCTCTATAAGTGTGGCCACATGAAATAAAAAATTATTTACGAAGTCATGTAAAAAGATATTGATTAACGAACATCAATCAAAAATGACTTACTTTCCCAAGCGGAAATGAACTGAATGAAAAAAGAGAAAATAAAATCTGATAACTATTATTATTAGTTTATAAAGTGTGGAATTTGGACTCTAGTAACAGTTATTTATAGTAACTAACTATTACTAACATTTCTAAGTTTTTATTATGTTTTATTAGCTTTTATTAGTTTTTCAACTTTTGATCAAAAGAAATTTGTGACTCTTCAGAAAAGCTGATAACTGCTAATAATATTTTAAAAATATTAAATACCCTTATAAAGTATTTATAATTATTATTATTGGTTAATTATAGTAATTAGTACCCAGTTGCAAGAATCCACGTGAAAATCTACATGGAAATCCACGTGGATTTTTACATGGAAATCTACACTGAGATCAGTCCAATAACACACTGTATGCGACTTCCACGAAGATTTCCGCGTAGATTTTTACGTGGATTTCTGCATAGATTTTTACGTGAATTTCCGCGTAGATTTTTACGTGGATTTCCGCATAGATTTTTACGTGGATTTCCGCGTAGATTTTTACGTGGATTTCCGCGTTGATTACCACGTGGGTTTACACGTCAAATCAGTGAAGAAATCTACGTGAAAATCAGTGTCGATATCTATGTGGAAATCAGTGTAGAAATGTACGTAGAAATAAGTGTAGAAACCCACACATATCGAAAGGTTTTTAAAATGTTTTTAAAACGTTTCATGAAAGGATAAAAACCTTTTTAAAAGCTTTGAAAAAATGTTTTTAAAATGAGTTTATGACCGTTTTTAAACCCTTCAGCAACGTTTCCTAGCTCCTTTTATAGACCTTTCAAAACAAGTTTAAAAAACATTTCTATAAAAGTTAAAGAAATATTAAAAAAAACATTGTTGAAAACAGTTAATAAAACTTTTTAAAATACTTTTTTAAAACCTTTATAAAAACTTTAATTAAGTATTTTATATATTTTAGAATTTTATTTTTTATTATGATTCTACATCATTTTAACATACGCATTATATTTAATCGTTTATTCGCATTGTCGCACATGTTATTTTACACATTATTTTACGGGAAAAAACGCAGAAAAATGTTTGACCTACGGTGGGATCGAACCCGGGTCCCTCGCATTATAAAGTAAACGCCCTAACCATTACGCTATGCAATGCTTGTAAAACTAAGATTTACTATCTGTTAAAAAAGTACCGGGAATTTTAAATTAAAACAACATTTTTACATTTAATAATCAAAATTTATTGAATCGCCTTCAAAATAAGCTCCATTTTCTCCGATACATCTATGCCAACGGCACTTCTGATTATCGGAACATTTTTTGTAGGGGCTTTCCGGAATGGCCTTCAGCTCGCGCGCCGTATGTTGTTTTATGGCTTCAATCGACTGAAAACGGGTGCCACGGAGCGGAAATTTGAGTTTTGGGAAGAGGAAGAAGTCACAGGGAGTCAAATCCGGCGAATACGGTGGTTGTTCAAGCGTGTTCGTTGAGTTTTTGGCGAGAAAGTCGGTCACAATCGTAGCTCGGTGAGACGGCGCGTTATCGTCGTGCAAAATCTACGAGTTGTTCGCCCACAAATTTGGCCGCTTCTTACGGATACGCTCACGCCAACGTTTTATAACGCCTACGTAATACTCTTTGTTTACCGTCTGATCCTCTGGAACGAATTCGTAGTGCACCACGCCACGGATATCGAAGAAAACAATGAGCATCACCATCACTTTTGAGCGGCTTTGGCGTGGTTTTCTCGGTTTTGGCTCGCTTTTTCCCACCCATTTCGAAGCTTGCTGGCTAGTTTTCATATCGTACTCGTACACCCACGTTTTGTCACCAGTTATGATGCATTCCATGAATGCGGGATCGAAATTAGCGCGATCCAGCATGTCCGAAGCGACCTGTTCACGATAGCGTTTTTGAAGAAAATTAAGCTCTTTTGGAACGAGTCTTGCGGCCACTTTTCTTATGCCCAAAATATCAATTAAAATCGTACGTGTGGACTCGTGGGATATCTCAAGTTCATGTTCTATCTCTCTCAAGCTGGTATGACGGTTTTCAAGCGCCATTTCCCTAATTTTATCGACGTTATCTGCGGTCGAAGCCGTCGATGGGCGTCCGAAACGAGGCAAGTCTTCAACGACTTCACGACCCTCCTTGAAGGCTTTGTACCACTCATACGCACGGGTTTCCGATAGTGCTTTATCACCAAAAGTCTTTTGCAACATTTTCAATGCATCGGCACACGAAATTTCATTCACAACACAAAATTTTAGAGAAATTCTTTGTTCAACGTAATCACTCATTGTGAAAAATTGGCACGCACTATTGACATCGACTGACTTAACCAGTTACTGTAAACACACTCGTTGATTTCGCTCAAACTTGGCATAGTCATTAAGGACAGTTGTACCAACCTAGAAAAAACAATTTTACCTGCCTAAATTGCCCTGCCAGATTTAAATCGACAATTCCCGGTACTTCTTTGACAGAATGTAAATTTGAATCGTAAGTTGCATGGCAATCCATATACACTTGTATTAATTTTACATTTAAAATTTATTCTAAAGTGTAAAATATTTTTTAAAATTAAGATATAATTACAATTTTAAAATACTTAAATACAAAATCTCGTTCTTGAGATTTTACTACACATGTAGTAAAATCTCAAGAGCGAAATTATGTATTTAAATATATTGAATTTTGAATTATTTTTTAATTTCAAAAAATACTTTACACTATAGAAGAAATTTTAAATGTAAAATTAATACAAGTGTATATGGATTGCCATGCAACTTATCATTCAAATTTGAATCTTAGTTCTACAAGCGTTGCATAGCGTAATGGTTAGGGCGTCTGCTTTATAATGCAAAGGACCCGGGTTTGATCCCACCGTAGGTCAAACATTTTTCTGCGTTTTTTTCGTAAAATAATGTGTAAAATAACATGTGCGACAATTCGAATAAACGATTAAATATAATGCGTATGTTAAAAATATGTATAATCATAATAAAAAATAAAATTCTAAAATCTATAAAATACCTAATTAAAGTTTTTATAAAGGTTTTGAAAAAGTATTTTAAAAGGTTATATTAACTACTTACAATCATTATAATGATTAGCTTTTTGGTTTTTATGCGAAAAAGAAATATGTAACCGTTCTAAAAGCTAATTATTTATATTCTAGCTTTTATTGCATCTTTGTTTGTAAGGACATTTCCTAAAAATAAAAATCTATAAAAATCTAATAAAATCTTATAAATATTCATTTAATTTATAAAATGACGATGAAAACTTCGGAACATTAATATATTGTACATTATTGACTATTATTAGAGTCCAAAATCTACACATTATAAGATTTTAATATTACCTAATAAAAGCTAATAATCATTATGAAGAATTACTTTTTTTAAATAACATTTATATATACGTGATTATTTCCGCTTGGATTGTAAATAATTTTTCAGATCATATTATTTTTAAATTTTCTTTTTACTGTAAAAAATTGAAATTAAATAAAAATATAAAATTGTGTAGTAAGCAATGCAATAATAGATAACGTAATTTCAGATAATTTTTCTATTTATAAACATTACATTTTCGAATTCATTCCAATTGCAGTAATAAATGCATACACGTACAAACCCTATGTGACGAGACTTATATTTATTTATAATATTGTTGCAACGCTTCTTGAAAAATCATAAACTAAAGAATTGTTTGCGAATAAAATTTTAAATTGGATAATCTTTGTGCTGCTTTTAATTTATTTCATTTTTATTTATTGCATTTAATAATTTTAATCACTTCATTGTACGATTTTTATAACATTAAAAATAAAGTAAGATCATGCAGAGCCCATTGGTCAAGCTTTTTCACTTTTCCAAGTTTTTGCAAGTGGCGGCAAACTGTCGAATTGTAAACGCCTGATTTCTCGGCAAGATACCTTATGGTTTGGCGGAGGTCAGACTCAACTAATGCACGCAGCTCGTCGTCATCGATCGATGGCCCTGGGTGTCCACGTGGCTCATTTCTAAGGTCCATACGAGGGTAGTCCCAAAAGTACCCGACCTGACTTATGAATACAGGTAGTTTTAAAAAAACAATTACTCTGATTGACAATACCACCTTTCAACAACTTCATGTAAAAAATTCATAACGGTACGTTTATTATTATTTTTTTAACAGACATCCAAAGTGAACGCTCTCAGTGAATTTGTAAATATGGAAAAAATCGGGCATCGTTATGTGATACAATATTTTCATTTGAAAGGTCTAAGTCAAACCGATATCGAAGCCGAGTTGGATTCTATTCTGGGGAAGTCTACTCCTTCGTTTACAACGGTCAAATATTAGGTAGCTGAGTTAAAGCGAGGTCGTACGAGCTGCCAAGATGAACACCGCAGTGGTTGACCAAGTGAGGTCACTACGTCAGAAAATGTGAAGAAAATCCACAAAATGGTATTGGATGACCGTCGACTAAAAGTGCGCGAAATAGCAGACAGTGCAGGCATTTCAAAAAGTGCTGTGCATCGCATTTTGACCGAAAATTTGAACATAAGAAAGCTGTGCGCAAAATGGGTGCCGCGTTTGCTCATAATGGAGCACAAACAGCAACGTGAGGATGTTTCCATCGAGTGTTTGACAATGTTTCGCATCAATAAAGCCGAGTTTTTGCGTCGATTCATAAACATGGACGAAACATGGGTCCATCATTTTACACCTGAGACCAAGGAGCAGTCAAAGCAGTGGACTAAAAAGGGAGAATCGGCTCCAAAGAAAGCAAAAACAGTTTAGTCAGCCTGTAAGGTTATGGCATCCAATTCCTGGGATGCGCGTGGAATAATATTTATTGATTATCTCGAAAAAGGTAAGACAATCAACAGCGCATATTATGCAGCCTTATTGCAGCGTTTGAGTGATGAAATCAAGAAAAAACGGCCACATCTGACGAAAAAAAGGTGTTGTTTCATTACGACAACGCACCAGTCCACACGTGCGTCATTGCGATGGCTAAAATCAATGAGTTGGAGTTCGAATTGCTTTATCACGCACCCTATTCGCCAGATCTGGCTCCTTCGGATTATTTTCTTTTTCCGAATTTGAAAAAATGACTTGGCGGCAAAAGATTTGCCAACAACGAGGAGGTAGAGTCTGGGGTTAATAGGTATTTTGAGGAGCTTGACGGTTCCTACTATAAAGCGGGTATCTAAGCTATTGAACATCGTTGGGAAACGTGTATCGAACTAAAAGGAGAATATGTTGAAAAATAAAAAACATTTTCGCAATTTTTTTACTGTTTTCTTTGTCGGGTCGGGTACTTTTGGGACTGTCCTCGTAAAAGCCTAAAGGAGACAGATAGTATTATAGAAGATAATGAGGAAGAAAAAATAAAGGAAGAGGAGTTTTACAAGCAGATTATGAGATTAAAAAGAGTAAAAGCAGTAGGGGAAGACAGCATTGAAAATGAGGCTTGGATAACTGCAACTCCAGGAATAGCAGAATCTTATAAACAGATAGTGAGGTTACTTTGGAAAGAGGAATCGAAGCTATTGAACATCGTTGGGAAAAGTGTATCGAACTGAAAGGAGAATATATTAAAAAATAAAAAACATTTTCGCAATTTTTTAACTGTTTTCTTTGTTGGGTCGGATAATTTTGGGACTGCCCTCGAATCTCCGGATCGAAATTTTTCGAACCACCACCGCGTGGTTTGTTCGCTAACTGTATCAGGCCCAAATGTGCTGTTGATATTCCTCGTTGCTTTCGTTGCGTTGTGCTTTAATTTAAATTCGTATAGTAAAAGTAGCCGTTTTTGATTCACTTTCATGTTTACTTTCTCTTTTTGTTTTTACGATCACTATGAAGTGCAAAACAGAAATGACTCCATAAACCAAGGTAGCAGTACTTGTACTGCAATATGTCATATCATTTGCGCCGCCTCGTGCCAACATAATACACTAAAATTGCAGCCAACTTTATGTCATTGCTAAATTGGCCATTTCATCTGCAGCAACCTAATATATTTATATATATATATATATATATATATATATATATATGCTCTACAAGTGTCCGGCAAGTATGGTTTTAATTGCATGTCACAAGTAACTTTGTATGAAATATATAAGTTGTTAAAGAATATAGCATAAAAGATATAGAATAATATAGTTAAAAGAATTATTTGATTTCAGTGGTTTCATTCGAAGCAACTTCCTACTATCGTACGAAAACAATATGAAATCATATGTAAATTATTGAATTGAATTAAAATAAAAATTAAATAAATGTAAGAGTAAAAAGAATCATTTCATATCATTGATATTTTGTATACTTTGATATTTTAATTCAAAGTAACATTTTAAAAGAAAATTGTAAAAAATATAAAATAATATTTTTTAGTATTAACTAAAATTATAAAATAAATGTGTTCGACACAAATATTGAAATACTTAACAACATTAAATAGACTTTACAACTTTCGTGCGTAGAAATTTGCGTAATGACTTTTTATTAATCCGATAAGTAAATAATTATATATAACAACATTGATGATCAGCTGTCAATAAAAAAAAATGGGTTGATAAAAAAGAAAATACTTAGCAATATTATTTGATTTTACAACTTTCGAGAGTCAAAAATGCTGATTTTAAATATTCTTTTTGATAAGTTACTCACAGGTGCCATACTAATATTTGATAAATTAATAATACATGAAGAGAGCACAGAAAAATATGTTTAAATGACAACCAATACTTACCATAATTTTCTTTTTATTAAAAAGCTTGTATTTAGATTTTATAAATTGGGTAGAATATATATAAAATTATAAAATATTATATTAGATTTATTATGAAAGTAATCTATGAAGAATGATTGCACTATATGATGCATTAGTTGAATAGATAAAAGAAAATGAAATTTTAAAAAGTTGTAAAATTTTGTAGAATGTTTGTAACGGGGGTAATTTGTTACGTCCCGTTAGCAACGCAGGACCTTCCTCCGGTCTTGCTTTTATTCTTACTGGTGTGTGAGGGGCCTTGCCTAAGGCCTCGCTGCCGGTGATGCTCCCACCGGGCTCGGCTGCTCAGTTTGTGTGCCAATGCTAGATTGGCACACCCGTGGAGGCGGCGGTATTTGGGATAAGGAAGCTGTAGGGAATAAAAATAAGAAAAACGTACCTGATGTTCGTTAAAGCTTATTTAATGTAAAAACCACGAAAATAATACAGAAATGTAATAAATATGGCGAAGAGGTCCGTTTACGCGAAGAGCAATTAGTATGCCTCACGCGCAATACTAATTACCGAGGTGCGCACTGCGCATGCGCACACTCTTCACTTCACGTGGCTACACACACACGTGTAGTTTATGGACGACCGGTATAGAGAGAGCAGTTCTCCCTCTATACCGCCGCAGTCTATGACTGCTCGAGCGAGAGCGTCGCTCTCTCTCACTCGACGCTGCAATCTATGGTTGAGCGAGAGAGCTCGTTCCTCTCGCTCAACTGCGTGCTCGAAGGTTGTACCAGTAAGAGTGGCTTTCTCTTACTCGTACGCCTATTCTATGATAGTGCGAGAGAGAGATCGATCCTCTCACTCGCACTCGCACGGCCTAATCGGTTTCGAGTTACGCGGTCTCGCGCATACACTCTCCTATATCTATATACGCCTGACGCGATCGCACTCGCGTCAGGAAAACTAAAGATAATTATTCGAAGTCGCGAACTAATTATTGCGATGAAGTGGCCATTTAATTTTTCTATCTCGGTGTTCGTCCTCTCGAACTCGACGATCGCCTTTTTTCTCGAAAATCGCGGTTGCTGCGGAAAATCTACCGAATTTATATCTGCTTAGAGAAACTCGCGTGCGGCACGTTGAAACGGCGGAACGAGAAGAAGAATTGAGGGGAGGGCTCCTACTTCCCCTATCGCCTATCCTTTTTCCCGCGTAGCGCTATCGATTCCTTGATCGATAGCGCCTTTTCCCGCGTCGCGCCATCGATCGCTTGATCGATGGCGCTGCGTATAGTCGCGCCGCGAACTCTACCTCGCACTGCATGGCAGGTGGCCTAATCTCGATAAGCAGCCTGTCATATGTTATAATATTAACGTTTATTCTAAGAAAAGAATGTAAATATTTCGAGAAACTTTTGGCCATTGTTTTTTTTATAATTTTATCATTTTTATATTTTACAAAATGTTTGTGTGAAAACTTTATAAAAATAAGTTAAATTTTAAGAAATATAATTTTGGTATGTATTTTATTATAAAAATAAATTGAATTTAAAGTAATAGATAATATTCATGTGCAAATTGTTTTTTAATTTTATGTACAAAATAACATTATATTAATTAATAATAAAAATGTTGATAAAATTGAATTTATATTTGTGTTGTTAATTGAAAGATTTAATTTATATTTGTGTTGTTGATAAAAAATTTAATTTATATTTTGTATTGATACAAATTTATAAATATGAAAGAAATATAATTTTTATAAATTAAATACATGCAAATACTTGCAATATATCTTATATTACAAATTTATTTTCAAATTGTATTATATAATAAAATTAATTGATTATTCAATATATTACATTAATTATTTAGTAAAAAAAAATTAACTATTTTGATTATATTGTTTCACAAATTTGAGTAAAAATAAAATTTAATTTAAAAAATAGTTTTAATTTATTGGTATTTAAAAATAAAATAATGAGATTTTAATGAAATAAACATTAATTTACTTTTAGCAAGAACATAGAGAATTAGAAATGAATGGGCACAAAATTGTAAATTTAGTGGCAAATAAGAAACAAGTGATTAAATATTTAATAAAATATATTTTTATAGCCAATTGTTTACATTAATTATTTATCATCACAACGAATCTTAATATAACATTAATAAGTTTGAATTTGTAGGAGTCAAATCGATCCATGTTTCAGTTTCCATGAAATTTATCAAAAGATCTAATTTGTATATATGACTATTTTCTTTTTCATTTCTATTTTTGAGTACAAAAGTTTGTTTAACTATATCCAATGTGAATTTTAAAAAATATATTTATAAATAATGAAAAGAAATTAATTATTGAATTTTAGAAAAAAATTTTTCTTACTATTGTAACGGCGGTGCATGACCTCCGTTTTTTTTGTTTTGTCAGCCGAAAAGTTCTGTCTTTCCTAACATAAATAATCCCCTCCATAACCTAGTCGACTTACGTTACTGTCTTTCCTAACACAATAATCTCCTCCACAAACTTACTCGACGCACTCCCCACTAACGCAAACCATTGGGAAACCCAACCAAAACTTAACCGAGAATTGAATAGCCGCTCTTGTTAAACTCAATTTGGCTACGATGCAATTTTTTACGAACAATCACACACAAGTAATTAAAATCATGCATACTACAACTGAAAATTATGTTCTCCTTTCTTAATCGGTCAATACGAATTTCATTGACATTCGTCATACAAATTTTTGCAAAGTAATTCTTTCTTGAATAAACATCTATAGCGTAATTTAGGACATCACGCAATAACCTGGAATGTCACGAATTCCTCTTGCAAAACCCTCATAATAATTATTTTTATAAATTATTAATTAGTTGCATACAAATTTTTTTTAGAAATAAATAATTAATTTTAGTTAATAGGCCAATATTCAGCTGTTACATGCATCTATTTTAAAACATTCCTCTAGTTAAATTTTAATTTATACAGCGACAATTCACCTATTCTATTTATTATTATGTCACTATTTTATAGTGAATATTTATTATTATTATATTATTTTATATATCTTTAATAACTGTCTGCGACATACGTTTTTATAAAAATATTGGAGTTTTGTAATTAAAATTAATTCTTCGATTAACTCCCTACAGAACAATTATTTTCATATTATTACTGGTAATTCCAATATTAATTTACAATTACATTAGCGTGTCGTACACCTATTAAATGACTCTTTGAAAATAAAGTAAACCAAATAAGTACTTCTCCAACAGTCCATTAATTAAAAATTATAACTTCTAAAGAATGATTATTTAAACTATCATACTACAATTATTTCTTCTTTTGTAATAATAAAACACTCGTATCCATAATAGCAATCTTTTTTTTATTATTTAAATACTCATTCTTGATCTAAAAATCATTATCTAAATTAATCACTTAAAATGCGACGAAAAACTGCGTTCTTTTTGTAATATGCGTTAAATTTTAAATGGCACACGATCATACAATTTAAATTAATATAATTTTATTGTAAATAGTAAATAATAAAACTATGTAAAAATTCTGCAAAAATGGATCATCTCTCTCTAATTCCTACTCTCCCTCTCTCTAACCGAGAAACCCGCCAGGAAGAGGGGGCCTGAAAAACTTGGCCTCTCCCCGAATTTTCCGGTCGAAGAAGGAATTTGCTGAGTAGCTTCTCCAACGCATTTATATACGGCACGAAATGATCACTAAGCAGCAGACCTCAGGCAACACTACTACGGACCCACGTACTACGCAAAGTACTACGGGGGAAACATTACTACGGAAACATTACTACGGCAACATTACTACGCAAATTACAACGAAGGAAACATTACTACGGACCCACGTACTACGGAAACATTACTACGCAAATTACTACAAAGGAAACATTACTACGGACCCACGTACTACGCAAATTACTACGAAGAAAACATTACTACGGAAACATTACTACGAACCATCCACTACGAGCAGACCTCAGGAAGAGACCACACGAAGAAGAAGACGACGAGAAGTCAGCCGCAGCAAAAGAGAGAGAGAGAGAGAGAGAGAGAGAGAGAGAGAAAGAGAGAGCAAATCTTCCTTTTTCTTTTCACCTCACATTCAATTAAAAGTAAGTTTTTTTAAGATTTTGTATTTTTTCTTTTATACTTCCAAAGAGATAGTATTAGCCAGAATCGGCTAAATATCTCTATCCTCAAAACACTTAGTAAGTCCTTTCCAGGACAGCATAAAGGCCAATATCGGCCTATACGGCTGTCCATTCCCGAATCTCATCTTTATCCTGAAAAATTCTTACGACTTTAACTCCTCCGCCGTCCCGAGCCCATAAGTTTCAGTACTTAGGCTCATAAAGGCGAAAAGCAGTTCGCGATTATTTCAAACGCGGTTGAAACGTCAACCCGACGTTACACCATTACTCATTTTAAGTTTTAAATCTTTTTGATTAATTAAATAATCACACTTTTTTTAAACAAATAATTAATTGTATTTGATAAATTCTGAAACACCTTAAATCCAGAAAAGGCTGAAAAAAGTACAATAATAAATGTTCGTATACCATGCCATAGATAGAGATCATACAGTGCAAAAGTGAATGAAACAATATTTTGAAACTTTAAACTATTATGTATGATCATGAGCAAAAAATAGGTAGCAGAGAATAAAAAAAAAAAAATGATTGCGAAGCAAATACAAAAGAACCTAGTAAGGTGTAATAAGACTTGCAATTGATTGTGTTATTAATATATTATTGATTGAAAATCTAAAAAAAAATGTTATTATAACTTTTTAGACGAATAATAAAAATAATACAATAAAATAATAAAAATGTATTAATATTGTAGGCACAAACTATTAATAAAATTAGAAAAATATATAAAATTACTTGAATAACTTTTTAGACAAATACAGTCTGTCAAGTGAGAGCGTGGTCGTGTTAATTTATGAAAAAATTTATTTGATGAAACTTTTATATTTATATATACATTGTACACATTACAAACAATGATGCAATTTGGTCAATAATGTGTCCAGTCACCACCGGCGTCGATAATTGCCTGGCATCTCCGAGGCATGCTTTCTACTAATTTGACGGCGTATTCTAGTGGCAAGGATCTCCAGATCCGAAGAATTTCGTAGGACAACTGCTTCAAAGTGTATGTGCGTCTTCCACGAAGCTTTCGTTTAATATATGCCCACACATTTTCAATAGGGTTTGCATCGGGCGACTGCGACGGCCAATCCAATGTAACGATGCCAGATTGAGTCTTCCACTGAGTACAGAGCTTGCTGCGGTGTTTAGGATCGTTGACCTCCTGCAGAATCCAATCTTCATTTTTTGTGATGAACCATCGTTTGGCAGATGGCAGTAAAGCCTTTTTGTAGATTTTTATCATTTTCTCAGCATTTAGGTTGTCAGTAAAGAGGTGCAAAGTGCCGAATCCCTGCTTTGAGAAGCAGCCCCAAAGATGCACCTTTATTCCATGTTTTACGGTCCGCTGAACAAGCCTATTGGTGGAAGTTGACCAGGCTTGCGTGAGGACAGAACGTGCCCATATAGAACATTCATCAGTAATAATGACATTTTCAAAATTTCTATCAATATTCTCATGCGCCCAAACAAGTCGCTTTGTCACACGTTTTTCAGTCAACAGAGGCTTCTTCATTGTGTTGCGCCATTTCAGATGATGAGTACGAAGATGGGTTCGGATAGTTTCGTAGGATATATCTAAACCTTTTGCCATTAATTTTGCTTGTCCTCGCCGCAGTGTTAAAGCAGGATTCCGCGAAAACAGATTCACTATTCTTTTTTCATCTTTTTTGTTCACTTTTCCTATCGAGCCACGTTCTAGTAAATCATCAAAATTTTTAGCCGCTTTATATCGCTGTATCCACTTCTCTACAAATGCCTTCGACTTTCTCATATATTAAGCAGCATCTGATTGGGACATTTTGGGACCTTACGGGTGGATGCAAAGGAACACAGCCTCGTAGTGCGACGCGTACTTAGCACTCATGGCGTTTAACGTGATTCTCTTTCAAAAGATCAACGACAACTGAATCTTTGTTAACAATGCATCAAGGACAAAGCTTTCCTCTATTGGCTCGCGAAGAAATGAGAGCAAAATCTTTCATAACCTGTCGGTGAAATCGACCACGCTATTACTTGCCAGACTGTTATAAAAATAATACAATAAAATAATATAAATTTATTAATATTATAGGTATAAACTTTTGATAAAATTAGAAAAATATATAAAATTACTTGAACTTTTTCTGAGTGAATATTCAATAAATAAACAGACTAATGAGTGAATTTTATAACTTTTATAAACTAAATTTTATTATTATAAATAAAAATACATTTAACACATCGTTCAATAAGTCCCGAGACTAACCCAGAGATGGTGCTAGTAGTACCAAATTGGCCACGTTTCCATAGAGTGCAAATCTTTACATAAAACGTGTGAAAATTTCACGTCGATCGGATCACAGACAGCAGAGTTATCGAGGTTAGAGTAAAGTCACTTTGTAATTTGTTTGAAAAATGGAAAAAAGCGAGTTTAGCGTGTTGATAAAACATTGTTTTTTAATGGGTAAGAACATCGTAGAAGCCCAGCAATGGCTTGAAAAACATTACCTGGACTCCTCTCTATCCAAACCAATGATTTGTCGTTGGTATCCTGAGTTTAAACGTGGTCGTACGGACACAAACGATGCGAAACGTTCGGGTAGGCCATTGGAAGCTGTTACACAGGTAAATGTGAGTAAAGTGTTAAAAATTGTAATGAAAAATCGCAAAGTAAAGGTCCGTGAGATTGCAGAAATGACACAGATATTATCTGAAAGCGTATTTACAATCCTTCATGAAAAATTGAGCATGAAAAAGGTTTTTTCTAAGTGGGTGCCGCGATTGCTTTCAGTGGAACAAAAACAGCAACGAGTCGACGATTCAGAGAGCTGTTCATCGCTATTTACTCGCAATAAAAAGGATTTCCTGCGTCGATACGTGACCATGGATGAAACATGGATACATCATTCCACTCCGGAGTCGAATCGGCAATCATCTGAGTGGCGCATGGCTGGCGAAAGCCGCCCAAAGCGTCCAAAAACGCAGCAGTCTGCTGGCAAAGTCATGGCGTCTGTTTTTTGGGATACACATGGCGTGATTTTCATTGACCACCTGGAAAAAGGTAAATCGATCAACAGTGATTATTATATTGACTTGTTGGTACGTTTGAAGGACGAGATCGCAGCAAAACGACCGCACATGAAGAAGAAAAAAATCCTTTTTCACCAAGACAATGCACCATGCCACAAGTCCATGAAAACAATGGTAAAATTATACGAATTGGGCTTTGATTTGCTTCCCCACCCCTCGTATTCGCCAGATTTAGCCCCCAGCGACTACTGGCTCTTTGCTGATCTCAAAAAATGCTTCAGGGAAAAAAATTTGGCTCGAATGAGGAGGTCATTGCCGAAACTGAAGCCTATTTTGAAGCAAAGGATAAATCCTTCTATAAACATGGTATAGAAATGTTGGAAAGGCGTTGGAAAGATTGTATCACTCTAAAAGGAGATTATATTGATAAATAAAAATGATTTTTGAAAAAAAATGTTGTTTCCGTTGTTAGTCTCGGGACTTATTGAACGATGTGTTACAGTTATCTTCATTATTGGAAAGAAGTGCACTTACCCGATAACCATTGCTGTTGATCTAAATAAAGCTAAATTAAGTTAACCACAACGTCTTTTTCTCTCTGTTGTAACATCAAATTCGACTCCGCTCTTTTGTAATATTTTACTTATTTTATCTAATAATTTAGTAGGAAAAGCACCATCAGCAACACGAGTTGTGTAGGCTTCAACTACTACAACAATTTCTTTAACAACTGTAGGTGGAAATCCAAGACCAGTACAAACTCCATCAATACAATCAAATACTTTACAATCAAATATAGTATAATATTATTAGCTCTAGCACTGACAACAGAACGACCAATTTTTAAAGATTGTTTCTAAAGAAATGTTCTTTCATAAAATAGATAAGAATCGTCATGACAAATTAAAATTCTAGTCGCAGACATTTCTTTTTTAGTCAAATTTGAGGCATTTTGCATCGAACCTCCACTAGCTATTACCATATCCACAAAATTGAAACTGTTTTACGATTTCACTTAAAAATAATAAATACTTCTTTTCAATTTCCCTTAAAAATAGTAAACATAAAATTGTTTTCATTTTAAGTACAATTATTTCATATTTATTATTTATTTGAATAATGTCAACAATAAACACTTTCAATTAAAAATATAACATTAATAGTATCAACCCACACAGAGCTTCATTAAAAAATATAACCACTAATTACCATATCCACAAAATTAATACCTTCTGATAATTCTACTTAGAAATAATAAATACTTTTCTAAAATTCCCCTGAGAAATAGTAAACATAATTAATAACTCCTTGATTGTTTTCGTTTTAAGCACAATTATTTCATGTTTATTTATTATTTACTTGAATAATGGCAACAATAAACACTTTTAAGTAAAAGTATAACATTTATATATATATATATATATATATATATATATATATATATATATATATATATATATATATATATATATATTTATTTTAAATTTAATCCTCTACCTTTCGGTTTAGGACTTCTTTTATACAAACTTCTTTTTGATTTAATTACTATTATTTCACTTCTCTTTGGTTCATTCTTTCTTTTCTTATTGTTTTCAATGTTGGTAGGCCCCTCACATCTTCATTTAATACAAGGTCTGGCTATTAAATAACTAGACTGCGCGCCTAGAGGGCGCCGTAGAGGGGTGGGGAAAAAAACAAGTTGTGCGTTGGGTATCTAGATATCTTGTCTATGCATGTACCAAAACACGTTCTCGTCACTATTATTGTATTTGTGCAGTAGCGGTTTGAAACGAACGTGTTTTCTTCTTGTGCCGAAAACCATGTGTGACGAAAAACAGGAGCAACGTATCAATCTTAAATTTCTCGTTAAATTAAAAAAAACTCTGACTGAGTGCTGTAAATTGTTGCAAGAGGCCTATGGGGACAATTCTCTATCTCGTGCGCGTGTTTTTGAGTGGTGTAAGCGCTTCAGTGAGGGCCGAGTGAGCACTGAAGATGACCAACGCCCAAGTTTCAACTCCGGAAACAGTGACCAAAATCAAGCAAATTGTGCGTGCAGATCGTCGAATGAGCATCCGGATGATTGCCGAGACTGTAAACGCCGATAAAGAAATGGTTAGACAAATTTTACACGAGGAATTACACATGACAAAAGTCTGTGCGAAGTTGGTGCCAAAAAACCTGACTCCTGACCAAAAGCTCTTGCGTCAACAGGTCTGCTCAGATTTCCTTGAAAGGTTAAAAAAAGATTCCGGACTGATGAAGAACATTATTACTTGCGACGAAACGTGGATTTTTTAATACGATGTTGAAAGAAAGCGGCAATCGATGCATTGGAAGACGCCTGAATCGCCCAGAATCAAAAAAGCAAGGATGTCCAAATCAAAATTCAAGGCAATGTTGATCGTTTTTTTCGACATTAACGGTATCGTGATGACTGAATGGGTTCCAGAGGGTCAGACTGTCAACCAGACTTACTATTTGTCAGTTTTGGCAACACTGCAAGAACGAGTTCGTAAGAAACGGCCCGAGTTGTGGAAGAACAACTCGTGGATTTTGCACCAGGACAACGCACCTGCCCATAACGCGCTATCTGTGAAGCAGTATTTGGCCGGTAAGCGCACTCCAGTGCTCGAACGCGCGCCGTACTCGCCAGATTTGGCACCGTGCGACTTTATTTTGTTTCCGAAGATAAAATCTGCTTTGAAAGGGACCCGATTTGAGTCGATGGAAGCGGTAAAGCAAAAAACGGCAGAGCTTCTAAAGGCCCTCACCAAAGAAGACTTCCAGCACTGCTTCGATCAATGGAAAAAACGTATGGAAAGGTGTGTGGCGAGGAAAGGGGAGTATATTGAAGGGGAGCATTCGAATGTAAAATAATTTTTATAATAAAACCCTTTTTCGTAACCAGTCTCGTTATTTAATAGCCAGACCTTGTATATCCATTATATCTTCATCCCTCCTTAATTTCTTCTTACATTCTTTTAATACATGCTCCAAAGTTTTAAAACCATTTTCACAAATCCTGCACTTTTTCTCTTCCTCTTTTTTCCAATACATGTTCGCCCTACCTTCATTTCCTACTCTAAATCTGGCAAGCAGTTTTCTGTCCCCCCCCCTTTTAAATTTGCCGCTAAGTACCTTGGTGTACTTTCTGTTAACAAATTTTTGTATCTTACACAACTCTTTGACTTTTCTATTTTTATTATTCTTTTTTCCCTATCCTTTTCTGCCTATTTATTACATAAAAATTTAATTATTTCTGTACTTTCTTTGGTTATTTTATCTCGTTCCTCTTTATCGAAGTTAACATTTTTCCAACATTTTTTCCTATCCTGCTCATATTTTCCTATTGCATTCCTGCTTTCAGCTCTATCAATTTCTTGTATACATTTTTTTACCAGTTTTTTATCTGATTTTCTCGCCTTCATTCGATATTTTACTGCCCTTTTCATTGCTTTCAGACTTGTTGTCATTTTCTTTGTTTCCTCCATTACTATATAATCTGCTGTCGTTTCTTGTAATCCTAGTACCCACTTTAAATATTTCCTCTTTACCCTATCTATCTCTATTCTTTTTTTCCATTCCCAGACTTCCGCTCCGTATAAACCTACCGATTCTACTAGTGACGTATATAGTTTTATTCTTCTATTATATGAGTTTCTTAATAACACATCGTTCAATAAGTCCCGAGACTAACCCAGAGATGGTGCTAGTAGTACCAAACTAGCCACGTTTTCATAGAGTACGAACCTTTACATAAAACGTGTAAGAATTTCACGTCGATCGGATCACAGACAGCAGAGTTATCGAGGTTAGAGTAAAGTCACTTTGTAATTTGTTTGAAAAATGAAAAAAAGCGAATTTCGCGTGTTGATAAAACATTGTTTTTTAATGGGTAAAAACACCGTAGAAGCCCAGCAATGGCTTGCAAAACATTACCCGGACTCCTCTTCATCCAAACCAACGATTTGTCGTTGGTATGCTGAGTTTGAACGTGGTCGTACGGACACAAACGATGCAGAACGTTCGGGTAGGCCATTGGAAGCCGTTACACAGGAAAATGTGAGTGAAGTGTTAAAAATTGTATTGAAAAATCGCAAAGTGAAGGTCCGCAAGATTGCAGAAATGACACAGATATCATCTGGAAGCGTATTTACAATCCTTCATGAAAAATTGAGCATGAAAAAGGTTTTTTCCAAGTGGGTGCCGCGATTGCACCAATGCACCATGCCACAAGTCCATGAAAACAATGGCAAAATTGAACGATTTAGGCTTTAATTTGCTTCCCCACCTCCCGTATTCGCCAGATTTAGCCCCCAGCGACTACTGGCTCTTTGCTAATCTCAAAAAAATGCTCCAGGGAAAAAAATTTGGCTCGAATGAGGAGGTCATTGCCGAAACTGAAGCCTATTTTGAAGCAAAGGATAAATCCTTTTATAAACATGGTATAGAAATGTTGGAAAGGCGTTGGAAAGATTGTATCACTCTAAAAGGAGATTATATTGATGAATTAAAATGATTTTCGAAAATATGTCGTTTTCGTTGTTAGTTTCGGGACTTATTGAACGATGTGTTATTTGTTCACCTATCTCCCATGTTTTTCTTATTATTATTTCTTGTTTCCTTTTGAGTTTTTTGATATGCTTGTCACATTTGCCGTTTTTTTGTAGAATGAAATCTAAATATTTTATTTCTTTAACCTCCTCTATTTTAACCTTTCTTCATTTCCATTTCCTTCTGAGCATAGAGGATCCTTTACCTTTTTCAAATACTACCACCTTTGATTTTTCCGGACTAATTTCCAAGTCTTTTATCACTATATATTTTCTGAATCTTTCTACCATATATTTTAATTCTTCCTCACTTCTTGCTATCAGTGCAATATCATCTGCATAACTAATTAACCATATTTTCATCTCTCCCACCGATATCCCTCCTAGAGGCTCACCTTCCTTTAGTGTCTCCTCTAAGTCCTTTATATATATATTAAATAATGTTGGCCTAAGTGGGCACCCTTGTCTAACACCTTTTGTTGTCCGAAATTTCGCCGATACTTCATTATTAACTCTTACCCTGTTTTAAGTTTCCTCATAATTTTCCAAAATTCTGTTTCTTAATTTTAAGTTTATTCCTATTTTTTTCATACATATTTTTAATTTTTCTCTATTGACCTTATCAAACGCTCCTTTAAGATCCACAAAGAACACATACAGTTTTCCTCCTTTTTTTCTTCATTTCTCTACTTATTAAATAATTTAAAATATAAACGCATCCCTATTTTCCCTAAATCCGAATTGCGTTTCGCTTAACTCATCTTTGATCACATTTTGCAGCCTTTTGTTTAATATACTTGCGTATATATTGTATGCCGTATCCGTTATCGTTATAACTCTATAATTTTTCTTTTGTGTCCTTTCTCCTTTCTTAAAAACCGGAGTTATTACCCCCGTTTTCCAACCTTCAATAGACCCTCCCTCTTTCCAAAGTAACCTCACTATCTGTTTATAAGATACTGCTATTCCTGGAGTTGCAGTTATCCAAGCCTCATTTTCAATGCTGTCTTCCCCTACTGCTTTTACTCTTTTTAATCTCATAATCTGCTTGTAAAACTCCTCTTCCTTTATTTTTTCTTCCTCATTATCTTCTATAATACTATCTGTCTCCTTTAGGCTTTTACGAGGACAGTCCCAAAAGTACCCGACCCGACAAAGAAAACAGTAAAAAAATTGCAAAAATGTTTTTTATTTTTCAACATATTCTCCTTTTAGTTCGATACACTTTTCCCAACGATGTTCAATAGCTTAGATACCCGCTTTATAGTAGGAACCGTCAAGCTCCTCAAAATACCTATTAACCCCAGACTCTACCTCCTCGTTGTTGGCAAATCTTTTGCCGCCAAGTCATTTTTTCAAATTCGGAAAAAGAAAATAATCCGAAGGAGCCAGATCTGGCGAATAGGGTGCGTGATAAAGCAATTCGAACTTCAACTCATTGATTTTAGCCATCGCAATGACGCACGTGTGGACTGGTGCGTTGTCGTAATGAAACAACACCTTTTTTTCGTCAGATGTGGCCGTTTTTTCTTGATTTCATTACTCAAACGCTGCAATTAGGCTGCATAATATGCACCGTTTATTGTCTTTCCTTTTTCGAGATAATCAATAAATATTATTCCACGCGCATCCCAGGAATTGGGTGCCATAACCTTACAGGCTGACTAAACTGTTTTTGCTTTCTTTGGAGCCGATTCTCCCTTTTTAGTCCACTGCTTTGACTGCTCCTTGGTCTCAGGTGTAAAATGATGGACCCATGTTTCGTCCATGTTTATGAATCGACGCAAAAACTCGGCTTTATTGATGCGAAACATTGTCAAACACTCGATGGAAACATCCTCACGTTGCTGTTTGTGCTCCATTGTAAGCAAACGCGGCACTCATCTTGCGCACAGCTTTCTCATGTCCAAATTTTCGGTCAAAATGCGATGCACAGCACTTTTTGAAATGCCTCTCATGTCTGATATCTCGCGCACTTTTAGTCGACGGTCATCCAATACCATTTTGTGGATTTTCTTCACATTTTCTGACGTAGTGACCTCACTTGGTCGACCACTGCGGTGTTCATCTTGGCAGCTCGTACGACCTCGTTTAAACTCAGCTACCCAATATTTGACTTTTGTAAACGAAGGAGCAGACTTTCCCAGAGTAGAATCCAACTCGGCTTCGATATTGGTTTGACTGAGACCTTTCAAATGACAGTATTGTATCAGATAACGATACCTGATTTTTTTCATATTTACAAATTCACTGAGAGCGTTAACTTTGGATGTCTGTAAAAAAAATAATAATAAACGTACCGTTATGAATTTTTTACATTAAATTGTTGAAAAGTGGTATTGTCAATCGCAGTAATTGTTTTTTTAAAACTACCTGTATTCATAAGTCAGGTCGGGTACTTTTGGGACTACTCTCGTAACTACCCTCCTTTCTTTTCCTTCTAAACTTTCCATAAAATGCTTTTTCCAGTCCTCCAGTTGTATACTTTCTTCTATGCTTTCCCTTTTATTTCTTCTTTCGTTTATATACTTCCAGACTTCTGCTTCTAATGTTATGGATTCTATTTTCTTTTTTTCCTTCTTTTCATATTCACCTTTTTTTTCCTTACACCATTCTTTGTACGCTTTTTTCTCCTTTAAATATTGCATTCTTGTTACTTGTTCATGTTTATATTCTCTTAATTTTTTTCTGACTAATCTCTTCCTTTCTTTCTATTCCTTACTGTGCCACTTTCTTTGACCTAATACCCACTTTTTCCTCCACCTTTCAATCATTTTTCTTGCGTTGCAGAATTTTTCTTTTTACTCTATCCAAATTTGATTCTTATCTGATTTTTCACTACTCCATTCCCCTAATTCTTCATAATGGTGCTTTATTCCATTCTAAGTCCAGTTCCTTCTTTTTAATATGCTTTCTTCCTCATTTATTTTACATTTCTTTATTTTCCCAACTATAGACACAACTAGTGGCATATGATCCGATTCACTTCTATCTCCCACTATTAACCTTTTAACTTTATCTACAGCCTCAAAATTGACTATCACATAATCTATCACTGAGCTTTCCCTTTCCCCTATGTATGTCCACTCTCCTGTTTTCATCACTTCATCACATCTATTTAAGATCATCCATCCTCTTTCACTTAATTCCTGTAGTAATAGTGCACCTTCCTTATTAATTACTTTGTTCTTTGATCTTCTTGTGTATCTTTCTTTAACCTCACTTTGAATTATGCCCTTCTCTATATCAGTTCTCGCATTAAAATCTCCACCCATCATCAAGTATCCTTCCTCTTTTTCTTTGATACTTGCTTCCAAACTCCGCAATGTTTTTTCAATATCTATACTATATACAGTTACTACTTTCCATAGTTCATTATTTAATTTTTTTTTTTCTCATAGCTATATTTTTTTCACCAATTCTTCCCTCGATTTGTTTTAATTCTTTTCTTACTCCCGTTATAATTCCTCCCATCGCACGACCTTTCACTTTTTCTCTCGTTGCTAGTTCGCATTTCCAATTAAATTCCTTAGGTAAATACTTTTTTGTTTTATTCCACTCTTTTTCTTCTAACCATGTTTCAGTTAGCCCAATTATGTCGAACTTGCTTAAAAATTCCCATACTTCATTACGTTTGTTTTTCACTCCAGCAATGTTCCAATAACATACTTCAAGCTCATTCTGTACACCTTCATTTAACTTGACCTTAGCCGAAAATCCTCTTCACTAGTTCTCTCTCCTCTTGCATTTCTTGTAAACCGTTATTAAGTTCACTCCATTTTAACCACCTATTATTTAATTGTAATTTTATATATCCTACTTTAACTATGCACCCTTCTTGCCTTTTTCTCTTCGCTATTTCCCTTATTTTTCTTTGCATCTCTCTTTCATTCCATGTCATATCGTCTTCTATGTAAATTTTTTCCATTCCTAACCTCCTTTTATTTATCATTATTTCTTTTTTCTTGTTAACACTTTCAACTTCAGCTATTGTTATTTTCTTATTTTCGCTAATTTTAATGTTATGTGCTTTCACGATCTTTGAAGCCACATTTACTTTTTCTTTCAAGAATTCACTTACTGTTTTTTCTAAATCTTCATTTCCAAAGCTCGTTTCTTTTATTACTATGTTTTTTCTTTTACCTTCTCTTTTCTTTCTTTCTTTCTGCTTTTCTAGCCTGCTTATTCTAGAACATAATCCTTCTCTTTCCTTTTTCATTTCCTTCTTTCCGTTTTATGTTTTTCTCTCAATAATCTTATTTCAGTCATCATCTCCGTCCATCTTTCTTCATGTCTTTTGTCACTTCTTTCTACTGCTTTTTTAATTTTATCTATCACATATTCTGTACTTTCAATCTGTTTTACGTTTTTCCCACTCTTCGGTGACTGTTTCGGTTGCATCGCATTCTGTGTCCGTGACGACGTTCCCGCCGTCACGCCTTTTGGTCTTCCCGCCGGCATATTCTAACCTCAAACCTTATATGTTTAATTCCTCTTTTTCTTTACCTCTATTTATTTATATTTCTGAGCTTTTTATTATTTCAATGTCTATTATTGCCCTTTTACCCATCTAACACTTACTTTTTACTTTTTACGCTCTATTACTTTGATTTCATCGCTATTTTGTGCCACGAATTCCGTGTACGTCTTACATGTCTCGTTGCACTTCCCCTTGCCCAAATTATTGTATTATATAACTAATGTGTATGAAAATGTGAATTCATTTCATTATCGTTTAATTAATAGTGTTATATTTTTATAAAACTTACGTACATATTTAACATGTGGTTTTATGGAAATGGAGTACAGAGCAATACACACAGGCACACAACAAATCTATATATATATATATATATATATATATATATATATATATAGGGTGATTCATTATGAGGTTTGGTTTTTAATTTCAAATAAAAGGCATAAAGTTAAATTTTATAGTAAAAATTTTATTGTGAGTCGACAGAACAATCTATGACATTTACTTTTTAAAGATTATCCCATTTAAATGTTGACCGCGACTACGCCGTAAATGGTCCATCCTGAGAGTCCAATTTTGGACGACGCGTTCCAGCATAGCGACCGGTATCTCGCGAATGACACGAGTAATGTTGGCTTGCAAAGCGTCGATTAAAGCTGACTTATCCCTGAAGACCATAGACTTCGTGTAACCCCAAAGAAAATAATCTAAAGGTGTGATATCACACGATCTAGGCGGCCAATTTACTGGTCCAAAACGTGAAATCAGGTTCTCACCAAAATAATTTCTCAATAAGTCTATTGTTTCTCTCGCTGTATGCGGAGTAGCGCCGTCTTAAAATTCACCGATGCCACGGGCTTCAATTTCAGGGAGCAAAAAATCCGTTATCATGGTGCAATAGCAATCGCCATTGACGGTTTCGTTCTGACCGGACTCATTTTGAAAGAAATATGGACCGATGATTCCACCGGCCCATAAACCACACCAATCTGTGCATTTCTGTGGCTTTAGTGGTAGCTGCTTAAACTCTTTAGGTTGTTTATTAGCCCAAATGCGGCAATTCTGCTTATTGACGTATCCATTGAGCCAAAAATGTACCTCATCACTGAACAAAATTTCGCGATAAAACAGCGGATTTTCATTGAGCTGATTAAGGGCCCATTCACCAAAAACACGACGCAAACCTAAGTCGCCTAGCTTCAATTCTTGCACAAGTTGAAGTTTGTATGCCTTAAAACCAAGATCTTGACGTAAAATATGCCAAGTTGTTGCGTATGACAAAACAAGCTGTTGAGAACGACGCCGAATCGATTCGTCACGGTTTTCAGCCACACTCTCAGCTACAGCCGCTATATTCTCTTTACTACGTGCTGGATGTGGTCTAATCGGTCAAGTATCATCCAATAATGTATGCTGGGTTTCAAATTTGCGGATGGTATTGGCTATAGTGGTTTCGGTAAGTCGACGATGCACACCATAAGTTGCTCTGAGAGCACGAAAAACATTTCTCACAGAACGCTGATTTTCGTAATACAGCTGAAAAATTTGGATACGTTGTGGTGGTGTAAGTCTTTCCATGATGATTTGTCAAATAATACTAAATAAAAATTACATTACAGTTTGATAGGAGTCACGCGTGATCTGTAAAAAAAAGCTTATTGAAAATCAAACCTCATAATGAATCACCCTTTATATATAATGTGTTGTGTAACGGGGTTAATTTCTTTACGCCCGTTAGCAACGCAGGACCTTCTTCTGGTCCTGCTTTATTCTCTGTGTGTGTGAGGGGCCTTGCCTAAAGCCCCGCGACCGGTGCAGCTCCCACCAGGCTCGGCTGCTCAGTATGTGTGCCAACGATCGGTTGGCACACCCGCGAAGGCGGCGGTATTCGGGATAGGGACGCTATAGGGAAGATAAAAAAATAAAAACGCACCAGCTCTGTGCAAACTTGCTTCTTTAATAAATAACACCAGCAAAACAATACAAATGTAATAAATTATCGCGGAGAGGTCTATTGATGCGAAGAGCAATTAGTATTGCCTCACGCGCAATACTAATTCTCAAGGTGCGCACTGCGCATGCGCACCCTCTTCGCTCTGTGCGGCTACACACACGTGTAGTCTATGGACGGCAGATATAGAGAGAGCAGTTCCCCCTCTATACTGCCGTAGTTCGTGACTGCTCGAGCGAGAGCGGCTCTTACTCTCACTCGATGCTGTAGTCTATGGTTGAGCGAGAGAGCTCGTTCCTCTCGCTCAACTGCGTGCTCGCAGGTTGCCCGAGTAAGAGTGGCTTTCTCTTACTCGAACGCCTATTCTATGATAGTGCGAGAGAGAGATCGATCCTCTCACTCGCACTCGCGCGGCCTAATCGAGTTTGAGTTACGCGGGCTCGCGCGTAACTCCACTATATCTATATATGCCTGACGCGATCGCACACGCGTCAGGAAAACTAAATATAATATATTCGCGGACTCGCTAATACGATAAGTGGCCACTTACTTTCACAAATAGTCGATCGCGGAATCGTCTCTTCGAATCTGCGGAACGCTGCGGAGAATCTTTTGAAAAATACGCTGTTGCTCTAGCTTGGATTGTTCTACGTGCGGCTCTTACAATCGCTCGGACGAGAAGAAGGCTTGAGGGGAGAACTCCTCTTTCCCCTCTCGCCCATCGGTTTTCCCGCGTAGCGCTATCGATTCTTGATCGATAGCGCCGCGTTTCGGTACACCGCAGCTTTTCCCGCGTCAAGCCATCGATCGCTTGATCGATGGCGCCGCGTATTTTCGCGCCGCGAACTCTCTTTCTATCGCCTATGGCAGGTGGCTTAGCCTCTATAAGCCGCCTGTCACAGTTGATAGTATTAAAAAAAATTAAATACGTATTGATACTATTTAAAAATTAAAAATGTTATACTTTTACTTAAAAGTGTTTATATATATGTAACACATCGTTTAATAAGTCCCGAGACTAACCCAGAGATGGTGCTAGTAGTACCAAACTGGCCACGTTTCCATAGAGTGCGAACCTTTACATGAAAAGTGTAAAAATTTCACGTCGATCGGATCACAGACAGCAGAGCTATCAAGGTTAGAGTAAAACTTTGTTATTTGTTTGAAAAATAGAAAAAAGCGAGTTTCGCGTGTTGATAAAACATTGTTTTTTAATGGGTAAAAACACCGTAGAAGCCCAGCAATGGCTTGAGAAACATTACCCGGACTCCTCTCCATCTAAACCAACGATTTGTCGTTGGTATGCTAAGTTTAAACGTGGTCGTACGGACACAAACGATGCGGAACGTTCGGGTAGGCCATTGGAAGCCGTTACACAGGAAAATGTGAGTGAAGTGTTAAAAATTGTATTGAAAAATCGCAAAGTGAAGGTCCGCAAGATTGCAGAAATGACACAGATATCATCTGGAAGCGTATTTACAATCCTTCATGAAAAATTGAGCATGAAAAAGGTTTTTTCCAAGTGGGTGCCGCGATTGCACCAATGCACCATGCCACAAGTCCATGAAAACAATGGCAAAATGGAACGAATTGGGCTTTGATTTGCTTCCCCACCTTCCGTATTCGCCAGATTTAGCCCCCAGCGACAACTGGCTCTTTGCTGATCTCAAAAAAATGCTCCAGGGAAAAAAATTTGGCTCGAATGAGGAGGTCATTGCCGAAACTGAAGCCTATTTTGAAGCAAAGGATAAATCCTTTTATAAACATGGTATAGACATGTTGGAAAGGCATTGGAAAGATTGTATCACTCTAAAAGGAGATTATATTGATGAATAAAAATGATTTTTGAAAAAAAATGTTGTTTTCGTTGTTAGTCTCGGGACTTATTGATCGATGTGTTAAATACTATACACTATAGAAGAAATTTTAAATGTAAAATTAATACAAGTGTATATGGATTGCCATGCAACTTATGATTCAAATTTAAATCTCAGTTCTTCAAGCGTTGCATAGCGTAATGGTTAGGGCGTCTGCTTTATAATGCGAAGGACCCAGGTTCGATCCCACCGTAGGTCAATCATTTTTCTGCGTGTTTTATTCCGTAAAATAATGTGTAAAATAACATGTGCGACAATGCAAATAAACGATTAAATATAATTCGTATGTTAAAAATATGTATAATTATAATAAAAAATAAAATTCTAAAATATATAAAATACTTAATTAAAGTTTTTATAAAGGTTTTAAAAAAGTACGATATCGTATTTTAAAAGGTTTCATCAACTACTTTCAAAAATGTTTTTTTTAATATTTCTATAATTTTTATAGAAATGTTTTTAAAACTTGTATCGAAAGGTTTATAAAAGGAGCTAGAAAACGTTGCTGAGGGTTTAAAAACGGACATAAACTCATTTTAAAAACATTTTATGAAAGCTTTTATAAAGGTTTTTATCCTTTAATGAAACGTTTTAAAAACATTTCAAAAACCTTTTGATCTGTGTGGGTTTCTACACTTATTTCTACGTACATTTCTACACTGATTTCCACATAGATATCGACACTGATTTCCACGTAGATTTCTACACTGATTTCACGTTGAAACCCACGTGGTAATCTACGCGGTAATTCACGTAAAAATCTACACGAAAATCTATGTGGAAATCTACATACAGTGTGTTATTGGACTGATGTCAGTGTAGATTTCCATGTCAAAATCCACGTGGTTTTCTATGTGGATTTTTACGTGGATCCTTGCAACTGGGTTATTATTTCTAAGTAAAAGTAAATTGTTTGTAAGTAGTAATTTTGTGGTTATAATAATGTTTATGTATTTATAAAATAACGTGGTTATAATAATAATGTTTGATATGGTAATAGCTAGTAAAGGTTGGATGCAAAATGCCTCGAATTTTACCAAAGAGAAAATGTCTGCAAATGAAATTTTATTTATTATTTTTAAGTGAAATGAAATTGAAAAAATATGTTAATTTTGTGGTTATGATAATGTTTATGTGGTTATAATAATAATGTGGTTTAATAATAATGTGCTAAAGAAGAAATTTCTGCAACTGGAATTTTAATTTATCATAACGATTCTTAACCATTTCATGAAAGAACATAGTCTTTAGAACAAATTTAAAAATTTGCATTATTATAAAATTCATCAGGTGAGCATCATTTGAAATTTTAAATATATATGCTATAAATATTTAATTTTTCTAATTATTTTGTCAAATGTTCTTAAATAGATAAATAAATAGGATATAAAAACATATATTTTCTTACATATATAAATAATTAGAACTTTTTATAGTTAAGATTGATTATCTTTTATTGAGGAATGCATGTGTTTTATTTTTTTTTTATATCAATTTAAATATGTATAAGTAGTAAATAATTGGCTTTCAAAAAGTTTTTGTATAATATATCAATTATATTAGTAAAATTAATTTTTTATGATACATATTTTATTACGTAGCATGTCGCAGTTTTCTCAAACTGTGGAATCAAGTATTACAATTGGAGATTATTTTTCAACGTACAAAGCAATTTTACTAGACAAACAAGAGATCCTACATCAATAGCCAAACGTGGAGAAAGTGTTTATGGTATCGTTCTAGAAGAAAAAGTAGGTTGTATGAAGCTGAACAAATGCCAAAAATTAAACACGAAAAAGCTGGTTTGCTTTCAATGGTAATTTGTGAAAATAATATGTTAGGATGACAATTTTTTATTTCTCTTGGATCTGATCTTCAATTAGTTCATGGGAACATTTTATATTTGCAGAAATTACTGAAGGACTTGAAATCATCTTAAAATTTAAGAAACTATTTGCGACGCAGATCATAGATCTTATCAGTATCATATACAGTTATTTTGGAAGATCATTATGAAGATCTAGAAGGTCTTATATTTTTTTTATTATTCTTGGATCTGATCTTCAATCACTTAATGGAAAATATTGTATATTTTTTTAAAAATTACTGAAGGATTTGAAATTATTTTAAAATTCAATTAAGCTATTTCCGATGCAGATCATAGACCTTATTAGTATATATCATATACAATTATCTTGGAAGATCCTTATAAAGATCTAGAAGGTCTTATATTACCAGATAGAAGTCTAAAACCTACAAAAGATGCATTAATGATTTGTTTATATTTCATGAGATTATAATGAATAGAGTTTAATCTAACAAAATTATATTGTATATTATGTAAAATTTATTTTATTGTTCAATTATAATGAATTTAAAAAATTAAGTTATAAATATTTTGAATTTAAAAAATTATAAAATATCTTCTAAACTTTAATATTCTTTATCTTTATTTTATATATTTTCAGATTGTATTAAAATTAAAAAAAAAAATTTTACTAACAACTATCAATGTCGATGAGGGTTAAGACTTTTTTTTGTTATAAAATTTATTATAAATTCATAAATAAAATAAATATTTTTTAAAATTTTCAATGTCCTGTTTTTAATATTTTTCCTACATTTAACTGTTTTTTTAAATATAAAATATTCGAAAATGCTAAGTTTACGCGCGTGGCATAAAGTTAAAATACGCGGAAACGCCACCAAGGTGTTACGTCCGTACCGTAATATTAGAATATATTATATACCCTTATGGTAAATAGAATTGCATTACCTCTGGCAGTGGATAAGGAAGAAATCATCTAAGGCAATTTAAAACTATCAAACGCACTAAATATATAACTAGCTCCAAAGACCGTTTTAAGCTTTCGTTTACTTTCTTCCTTCTTTGCGCTAGAAACAAACAACTCGCATACTTGAAGGAAAGGCGATACAGTCAGACAAATAATGTAATAAGATATTATCCGGATATAAACAACGTGTCTTTTATATATACAATTTTCTCTTTGTACTTTACTAACCACGAAAATAGCGAGGTTGCCGATGTTCTTTTCCTTTTATTTAATTTAATTATTTTCAATTTCCTTTTATCGATCCTAAGGAAAACCTGCCTTTACTATATATCTAGGATAGTCGATTAAATATCTTTATTACAATGCAATATAAACATAATTTTCTTTTGACAGTTTTGTAATTGTTTTAAAAATTACAAAGATTATTAATAATCAGACTCTTTCAGAAAAATACATTAGGAATTTTTAGAATAGATTTGTCAATTTAAGCGTGATAATTATGTAGTTTTATTTTAAGTTTTTGTATATATTTTATATACAAAATATATTTTACGTTTTTCATATTCGAATAAAATTTATCTATCATTAGAAACTTACGAAGATAATTATAGGGCTTAGTATTGACAAATAAATATATAAATAAATATAAATATATTTATATCGGGTAAATAAATACGTTAAACACATAAGCGATCTTCAACATAATTTATATTCTTTATAAGACCATGTTATCACTGAAATACGTTCAATTATGCGTATAAATTATAAAATATGTACTGACTTTAATAAATAATAAAAACATTACCGGTATAATTAAAATTTTTGTGATACGCGGCGTAATAAGATGCATCACCATGCAGCAAGCTCCCTCCCACCACTGTCACTGGACCGCGCCGCCGAAAAGGCTTGCCGAACATATAAAAGCGCCGCACAATTCAATAATCCAGATCAGATCAAATCTCGAGTCTAATGTCACGTCACCTAATTTTTTAATTTTTTCTTTGTTCAAATTCTTTTCTGTAAACCCGTGCACCGAAATCCGCCACCACTATTGTAACCAGCGAGTTTCGTATCAAGCCCGGCATACCCTTGTATAAAACCAGCTAAAAGAAAAACCATCAATAAAAGTGAGTTAATCTATAAAACTTGTTAATTGTTTTTTTACAAGCTTCCTTCCTATTTCATTATTAACAAAATAAAGTGCAGCTTGGACTGTAATACAGGCCGGACACTTTATTCCATTTTACAATTTTATTATACTAACTCACATATACAATTTTATTTCATCTATTAACAAAATAAAGTGCAGCTTGGACTGTAATACAGGCCGGACACTTTATTCCATTTTACAATTTTATTATACTAACTCACATATACAATTTTATTTCATCTATTAACAAAATAAAGTGCAGCTTGGACTGTAATACAGGCCGGAAACTTTAGTTCATTTTACAATTTTATTATACTAACTCACATATACAATTTCATTTCATTATTAACAAAATAAAGTGCAGCTTGGACTGTAATACAGGCCGGACACTTTATTCCATTTTACAATTTTATTATACTAATTCACATATACAATCTCATTTCATTATTAACAAAAATAAAAATAAACGTAGTCGGCCTGTAACACAGACCGAATACATTATTAATATTTACGAATTTATACCGCTGATTTATTTTTAACTATATGCATACTATAATTATTTAAGCCCGTCTCTATTAACCAGTTAACAATTAAATTAAGCGCCAAATAAATGTACCCCTTTCCTTAAGACTCACAGGAATCATTGGTCGAATGGTATTTATTAAATCAAGCACGGTAACCTATCCCGAGCTATAAGGATAATACCTTGGCTTAAAAAGGGGTTACGTGCAAAATAAATTCGTGGTAAGGATTCTACGAATTTAACGAGGATTATGTCTGTCACGAATAATCATTTGGACGTAACAAAGGCATAACTTCGAAATTTAAAAATGCAAGAAAATTTGCAAGTGAATATTTTTATATTTTATTGAAAATATTATTTGTTTAAAAATAAAAGATTATTCAATTTATCAAAATATATATTATTCAAAATACATAGATATAATGAAATACCTTCTTTTACTTTCAGAACAACATAATATTTTAGTTACGATTTGCAGGCTTTTCGAAAGTAATGAAATCTCTTTAAAAAAAACCTTTTACCAAAGGTAGAATGTTGGCAACTAGAAGTTGTTTTGTATATCATTTTAAAAACATTATTTTTTAATTTTTCAAACATATAATTTATACACAGTGTGTCCCATGGAAAACGGAACTTTTTCAAAACATCGATTTATATTGGCGCCACCTATTGGTGGATGTTAGCAATGGAAAGGTCCATTCTTAACTAACATCCTGTCAAAATTGTATGACATTTGGTTCAATGGAAACCAAAATATCGCGCTCAAAGTGACAGTGTGTTTGTGGCACCGGTCGAAAAATGAACTTCGAACAAAGAGCAAATATTAAGTTTTGTTTTAAACTCGGTAAATCCTTTACTGAGACGCATAATTTGCTGAAACAAGCTTATGGCGATAATTGTCTATCCCGTACCAGAGTGTATGAGTGGTATAAGCGATTCCAGGAAGGTCGTGAAGACATTCAGGACGACGAACATCCAGGTCCTTCGAATACCGTGGTTACTCAAAGTAACATTAAAATAGTGCGTGAATTTATAAAAAATGAGCCAAAATCTTCATTGCGATACATGGAAATGGAATTGAATATGTCCGAAAATTCAATTCATCGCATTTTGACTGATCATTTAAATCTACGGAAGGTGTGTGCACGCTTTGTTTCACACAAATTGACCGACTACGAAAAATTTCTCCGAATTCAACATTGTAAGGATTTGATTAAAGAGTGAAAAAAGGACTCAAACTTGAAATATTCAATTGTGATTGGTGACGAGACATGGTGTTTTCAATATGATCCCGAAACCAAGCGTCAAAGTGCTGAATGGAAGCACCCAACCGAGCCCAATCCGAAAAAGAGTCGTCTTGAAAAGTCATAAGTGAAGACAATGTTGATTTGTTTCTACGATTCGGAGGGTATTATTCATCGTGAATTCGTTCCACCTGGTCAAACGATTACTGCTGTGTTTTATCTTGGTGTTATGAAGCGTTTGCTCAGCCGTATTCGCCATGTGCGGCCAGAATACCGTGAAAAAGGGAGCTGGCGTTTGTTGCATGATAATGCCCCGTCTCATCGATCGAACTTGATCACGGATTTTTTGATCAAAAATTCCATTTTAACCATCAATCATTCACCGTACTCGCTGGATTTGGCTCCGTGCGACTTCTACTTGTTCTCCAAATTGCACTTGCCTATGAAAGGAAAACGTTATGCCGAGGTAGAGGCCATCCAAAGAGCGACGACCGACATACTAAAGTCGATGGATAACAATGATCTCAAAAACCCATTCGGTATGTCAATTGATCGTGCAAAACGTTGTATTGATGCGGAAGGAGACGATTTTGAATAAAATAAATGAGATTTACCGGAATATTGAGTTTTTGTCTTTATTTTGAAAAAGTTCCGTTTTCCATGGGACACACTGTGTGTATAAATATCTTGCGTATCTTAAAGTACCTTGTAACCATTAAACATTAGTTGTTCGACTAAACGTCCGTTCGATCAAACGCTCGAATTCAAATGAACGTTTCCAAGCCAGAGTGGCTAGAAAATTAACCGCGATGGTGCATGCGCATAAATCGCGCGCGCTGATTAGCTCAAAGCACGGTGCGAGCACGTTACGGGCTATGTTTTACTATGGGAATTTACCGCGCATGCACCATCGGGATTAATTTTCTAGCCGCACTGTTCCAAGCTTATCCGATTCGTTTGATGCCTTCTATATAGTGGAGAAAACAATATGTAAGCAGAGCTCCGCGTTTGTTCTTCGATATCTAATACTTATGAAAAACAAACCTTAAAAGCTGTCTCTATCTTTGTCTCACCGTTTGTACATAGTTGCGCACTGATTATTTACATCGTTAAATTTTAAATGTTGACTTTAACGCGTGATTATTATCATTATATATATATATATATATATATATATATATATATCCACGCTTAGTGTATACACTTGCGAGCATTAATCTTTTTTTCTTTTTTATTGTATTCAAAAATTTATTCCATTAAATGTTTTTTCTCTGCACAGCATGCAAGGTTCCATTGAAAGATCCAATGCAAGGTTTTAGTGAAAAGTTACAGCATTTTTATACTAAAACCTTGCTGAAATATTATACTGATATATTTCGACCGAACCTTGCAACAACCTTGCAGCAACATTTTTTTCAAGTATTTTCATTAAAACATTGCAGCAACTTCACAGCAATATTTCGCAAAATATTTCGCACAAGATTGCAGCAAGGTTTTTTGGAACATTTTAGTGAAATCTTGCAGCAACCTTGCAGCTAGATTTCAATGGACCATTTTTCCGAAACCTCGCAGTAGCCTTGCAGCAAGATTTCAATGATATTTCTTTTCGAAACCTCGCAGCAATTCTACAGTAATATTACGCGAAAAATTTCGTGCAATATTGCAGCAAGATTTTCTGAAATATTTTCACAAAACGTTGCACCGATCTTGTAGCAACATTTTTCTGAAATATTTCATCAAAGCATTGCAACAATTTTGCAGCAATATTTCGCATAATGTTTTCCACAAGATTGCAGCAAGGTTTATTGGAACATAGCAATGAAATCTTGTAGCAAACTTGTAACAAGATTTCAATGACTTTTTTTTTTTCAAAACCTCACAGCAACCTTGCAGCAACTTTTTGCAAAACATGTCGCTCAAGATTAAAATATTTTATCGGAACTTTGCAGCAACCTTGCAGCAAAATTTCAATGATGCTTCTTTTTGCCATTTTACAGCAACCTTGCAGCAAGGTTAATGATCAATATGAAAAGTCATATTAGAAACTATAAAAATTGATAAAGTAAATGAATAAAAAATATTTTTTATTATTTTATTTAAACTGTTTTTTCATATTTTAAAACATTTAAATATTATTTTTACATTATATATATTTTATTTCTGTTTTAAATTAATTATTTAGTCGCAAATTGTCGTTTGTATATTGTATTTATTAGTGTCGCACGGAAAAGACGCAGAAAAATTTCTTGACCTACGGTGGAATCGAACCCGGGTTCTTCGCATTATGAATCAGATGCTTTGGACCACTACGCTAAAGGCAACTCTTGTATATATTTAGATATGAATTTGAATTATGAGTTGGCTGATGTTGCACTGTTCTCATAAGACTTTAATGCATTGATTAGTTTTTCATAACGAGATTTTCAAATTGAAATTGAACTAACTTTATTGTAATAATTTATATAAGCCTGCATTTATATTGTATCAAGGGTAATGTTATTTATTTGAAGAAATTTACTGTTCTCTAAGGTAGCATTATACTCTTAGTCAGTTACAACATAATTTTAATTTAAGTATTTATTTTACGCCAAAGTTTAATAACAAAGTTTACTTCAAGAAAACTTTTTTTTTTTTTTAAGCTTGGTTTTAATTGATTCAAACTCTTAAGTATTTAAACGACGGAACATTGACCAACAAATAATTATAATTATAATTAAAATATTAATCTTAGTTGTACAAGCGGTGGGTATAGCTTAGTGGTTAGGGCATCTGCTTCATAATGCGAAGAATCCGGGTTCGATCTCACCGTAGTTAAAAAAATTTCTGTACGTTTTTTCCGTGAAATATTAATATACACAGTGTGTCCCATGGAAAACGGAACTTTTTCAAAATAAAGACAAAAACTTAATATTCCAGCAAATCTCATTTATTTTATTCAAAATAGTCTCCTTCCGCATCAATACAACGTTTTGCACAATCAATTAACATATCGAATGAGTTTTTTAAATCATTTTTATCCATCAACTTTAGTATGTCGGTCGTCGCTCTTTAGATGGCCTCTACGTCGGCATAACGTTTTCATTTCATAGGCAAGTGCAATTTGGAGAACAAGTAGAAGTCGCACGGAGCCAAATCCGGCGACTACGGTGAATGGTTGATGGTTAAAACGGAATTTTTGATCAAAAAATCCGTGATCAAGTTCGATCGATGAGACGGGGCATTATCATGCAACAAACGCCAGCTCCCTTTTTCACGGTATTCTGGCCGCACACGACGAATACGGCTGAGCAAACGCTTCATAACACCAAGATAAAACACAGCAGTAATCGTTTGACCAAGTGGAACAAATTCACGATGAATAATACCCTCTGAATCGTAGAAACAAATCAACATTGTCTTCACTTATGACTTTTCAAGACGACTCTTTTTCGGATTGGGCTCGGTCGGGTGCTTCCATTCAGCACTTTGACGCTTGGTTTCGGGATCATATTGAAAACACCATGTCTCGTCACCAGTCACAATTGAATATTTCAAGTTTGGGTCCTTTTTTGACTCTTTAATCAAATCCTAACAATGTTGAATTCGGAGCAATTTTTCGTAGTCGGTCAATTTGTGTGGAACAAACCGTGCACACACCGTCCGTAGATTTAAATGATCGGTCAAAATGCGATGAATTGAATTTTTAGACATATTTAATTCCATTTCCATGTATCGCAATTAAGATTTTGGCTCATTTTTTATAAATTCACGCACTTTTTCAATGTTACTTTGAGTAACCACTGTATTCGAAGGACTTGGGTGTTCGTCGTCCTGAATGTCTTCACGACCTTCCTGGAACCGCTTATACCACTCATACACTCTAGTACGGGATAGACAATTATCGCGATAAACTTGTTTCAGAAAATTATGCGTCTCAGTAAAGGATTTACCGAGTTTAAAACATAACTTAATATTTGCTCTTTGTTCGAAGTTCATTTTTCGACCGATGCCACAAATACACCGTCACTTTGAGCGCGATATTTTGGTTTCCATTGAACCAAATGTCATACAATTTAGACAGGATGTCAGTTAAGAATGGACCTTTTCATTGCTAACATCCACCAATAGGTGGCGCTAATATAAATCGATGTTTTGTAAAAGTTCCGTTTTCCATGGGACACACTGTGTATACAATATATTAACGACAATTTACAACTAAAAAATTAATTTAATGAGGAAATAAAATATATATATTTCATTGCAAACCTCTAGCAATATTTCATTGCAACTTTGCCGCAAAATTTCATTATAACCGTGTAAAAACCTTGCATTGACATCTTGCAGTAACCTTTTACTGCACTTACATATGAGAAATACTTACGGTATTTGAGAACAACTTGAGAGTAAAATTTATTAGCTTGTATTTTTAATAAAATTTAATGAAATTTTCGGAATTTTTTATACAACGTTAAATTAATATATGGCTATAAAGTTATTCAATAAAATCGCCATTAGCAGCAATAACCTCTTCGATCCGGGTCTGGAAACGATTACATGCCCGAATCAAATGCTCCTTGTTCATTTGGACCATAACGGCATTAATAGCAGTCTTCAGCGAAGAAGTGGTGTTATGAAGACGCTTATTGGTCTCACGCTCAACTACGACCCATACGTAATAATCCAAAGGATTAAGGTCTGGGGAGCTAGGTGGCCATAGGTTCGGTGTTATGTGGTAATGAAAATTTTCGGCCATCCAATCTTGTGTTGCCATCGCTTTATGTAAAGGAGCAGAGTCTTGTTGAAAAATGTATGGTCTGCCTCCGCTTACATTGTCTATCCAGGGTTTTACTACCGTCTCCAAAACCTGGATGTATGCAGCAGAGTTCACTCGAAGTCCTTGAGTAAAAAAGTGTGGTGGCATAACATGTTCTTCGTTGCTGACAACACCTAAAACCATAACAGTGGCAGGAAATTTTGTCTGCATAACAACAGGAACCTCCGTAGAATTTAAACATAGCCATCTGTCATTTCTGCGATTGGTCTTTTGATCTTGGTCAAAACTTTTTTCGTCGGAAAACAACCATAACATTTTGGGTGCCTCAGGGTGTTTGATTTTGTTTAAAAGACGTTTTGATCGGAGAACTCTCTGTTCTTGTGTTCGTTCCGACATGAACTGTTCTCTGCGCATCACGTTAGACTTATACCGAAGGTCTTAGTGGACAACTCTACGAATAAGGTGCTCAGAAACATGAAGCTCACTCGCAAGGACTCTCATTGATTTTGAAGGGTCCTCGTCTATGATTGCTTGCACTTGCTCTAAAAATTCTGCAGATCAGACAGTGTCAGAACGTTGTTCGTGCTTTTTGCGTTTTGCAACCGATTCTGTATCGCCTCCTGATGCTTCCAATTCACGGCGAACCTTATGCACGAATGAACGGGCGCAATTAAGAAAATTAGAGATCTCTAAATCTGTATGGTTCGCACATATAGCGACGATGACAGCATGTCTCTTCATTTCTTGAGTGATGTTGTAGTCCGCCATTTCTTATCTGAAAAGGAAAAAAAATAAAAAAAAAAATTCGCGAAGTTATAGTCATATTTATGCATGTTCTCAAATACTGTACGCACCCTGTACATAGATATTTTTACATAGATATTTTTGATAATAATTAATAAATTTTTTTTTTTTTTTTTTTTAGTTTTTCTAAAAAGTAATAACAACAAATTACAAATAATAAACTATTTGATTAAGGTAGTGAAAATGTTGGCGGTCATTATGACGTCAACAGCGTCAGCAGAAAAATGTTATATCCTAGATGCTGGGCCAAATATATTTTTTTTTCAAAGTTTATGCCGTGACACGACCACTCGGATGAGCAAGGCCATGGATGATCTCAAACGCCGTCCTCCGTAATGATAATGGAAGGTGCGGTCGTACTATTCCTGCCGAGACGTCGCACTGTTTGCGAGCATCTTCGATGGCGAAAGGTTGAAGTTTCAGAGATTGTGTTGTGCCTGCAGGTGGTATAGCTCCCTCTCATTCTTGCGCTTCCTGAATTGTAGCTGCATCCAGCCTAGTTGGCATATTTATGGTGCATATGCGAGAGAGTGCATCTGCAACTACGTTGCTATCACCAGGTAGGTACATGAAGGTTGAGCAGAATTAGCTGATGAAGTCCAGTTGATGAATTTGCCGGGGCGATGCCTTTTCTCGACGCTGCTAGAGTGCTTTGACAAACGGCTTATGGTTTGTCCACATGATAAATTCGCGGCCCTCGAGTATGTGCGCGAAGTATTTTGAAGTTGCGAAGGCGGCCAGCAGCTCTCAGTCGTATGGACTGTAGTTCTTCTCCGTTGGTGACAGTTTTCTGGAAAAGAAGCCAATTGGTTTAGGAATGCCTTTGATCATCTGTTCCAACGAGCCCCCGATAGCTGTAGAGGAAGCATCAGCTGTTAAGATGATTTTGGCATTCGGATCCAGAAAGCTTGACGTAGTTGCATCTGCTACTGCCTTCTTAGATGCTTCGAAGGCTTTAGTAAGGGTAGGTTCCCACACGATTTTAGTTTCGTCACGCTTTTTAGAACCTTTTATCTGCTCGATTAGTATAACCTGCGCCTGAGCCGCATGGGGTGTGAGCATTCTGTAATAGTTTATGATGTCTAAGCTCGCAGACCGTTTCTGGCCGCGGATAGCTGCAGATGGCTTCTACTTTTTCAGAAGGTGTAGAAAAGCTGTCCTGGTTTACTCTGTATCCAAGGAATAATACTTCCTGTTTGGCGAAGCTGCATTTGTCCCAGTTGATGTGGAGCCTGTTAGCTAGCAGGATCTTTAATACTGAGCGTAGGTGCTTTATGTGCTGCTCAATGTTAGATAAAGCAATCAACAGGTCGCCCAGGTAGATCGTAACGAATTTCAGGTGACCCAGGATGCTGTTCATGAATGTTTGGAAAGTTTGAGGAGCATTGCGTAGTCCTAATGGCATGCCCAGGAACTCGAAGAGTCCGAACGGTGTTGTTACCGCTGTTTTTGGGATATCTTCTTCAGAGAATCGTATCTGATAATATGCTATATTGAGATCGTTTGTGAAGATGTTTTGCCATGCAGTTGCAACAGCTGATCGGTGATGCGCGGTAGAGGGTACCGGTCGGGCACTGTTTGTGCATTTAAGCTGCGGTAGTCGCCTGTTGGTCTGTATTTGCCTGATTTTGACATACACAGTATGTCGGAAAAGTTCCCGATCTTATTTTGTAGCGCTTGTACGAGTGGCGCCACCTCTTGGACGACACCAGTACTATGTTGCTACATCCCTCTGGAGTGTCTGAGAATTTTTTCACCAGTATCCGTTCATTAGTTGCCGAGATAGACGTGCTTGAGTTAACGTGTGTTTAGTACCCCGGTGCAAGCTCTACGATGGATGAGAAATTTCAACATCGTGGCGCAATTAAATTCTGCTATAAACTTAAAAAAATTTTCGCGGAAACGAAAAAAATGATCGATTCGGCTTACGGTGAAGGTGTAGTGTCGCGTACAACTGTTTACACGTGGTTCAGTCGGTTCAAGAAGGGTAGAGAGTCGTTAGAAGATGACGAGAGAAGCGGCCGGCCGTCAACAGCTGTTACCGACGAAAACGAGGCTCGCGTGCGCGCGCTACTGAAGCAGGATTGCCACATGTCTCTCAGAATGTTGGCAGACGAACTGAACGTGAGCAAGGATAGCGTCGCGTTGATTCTGAAGCGCCGGATTAATCGCATCAGGCCCGAGTACAAGGAATTGGGATCGTGGAGTTTGCTGGATGACAATGCGCCTGCTCATTCTTCGAACATTGTGAAGCGTTATCTCGCCGAAAATCAGATCCCGCGCATCAATCACGCCCCAAACTCGCCAGATCTGGCTCTAGCCGACTTTTTCCTATTTCCCAAGCTAAAAATGGCCTTGAAAGGACGATTTTTTGAAGATGTACCAAGCATTCAAGCGACTTGCACCGAGCGTCTCACAGCGATAACTTCAGAGGAGTACCAGAGAGCCTTGGGATCACTCATGGAGCCCTTAAATGAGTGTATATCTGGGGAAGGGGACTATGTTGAAAGTTAACTGGAATAAATTTCTTTAGATGTAATTTTCGATTTTTTATTTCAAAAGTTCGGGAGCTTTTCCGACATACTGTGTAACCATGTGTAATGGACTGGAGTACGGGCTACTGGAGGAACGGATTACATCTTATTAAAGCAATGCAGAGTACTCAGCTTTGGCTACTTTGAGCTCTTTTCCTAGTAGCTAACGTGGCCTGGCGAACACTGGTGGTCCGGTGGTGATGATGTGATGTCGCACGCTTACTGATGGACTCGGAGATATGGGCTGTTCCTTGAGACGGAGCATCATGAAGTGCCGTACGACGTCTTGCGCTTCCTTACACCCAAAGATATGTTATGGTGGAAAGAGCACGGAGATTGAGTGGAGGTGTGCGCTTTTTATTTCTCCCGTCGCAGTGCACGTTGTTATTTCGTCTATGAGATGAGCACGCTTCATGTACGGAAGCAGTCCAAAGTAAGCCAGGAAGTCCGCACCCAATATTGCCGTGTTGGTGTCCGCTAAAACAAAAGACCAATTAAAATCTCTCCGCAAACCAAGACTTAAGCGAGCCGTTTTTCGACCATTTGAGCGGATTGGTAAACCGTTCGCAGCTATCAGATAGCTTTCATGCGGTTCAACTCTGTTGCTTTTAGTTTTAACGGCCCTATTGATACAACAGATCCGCTGTCGACTAGGGAGAGCATGCCCGTGTTGCGGTCTCGCACGTGGGGGCGATTTTCTTTTAATGGTTAAGATGGCGATGGTGCGGTCGCGTTGAGGCTGCTAGCAGGTGCCGATCTGATCAGCAATTTTAGAGGTTTCCTTGGTTGCTCTTGAAATTGCACTGCAGGTGGGATTTCGTTGCTGCAGCTCCGAACCTCGTGTGGTAATAGCATATGCCGTTCGTATGTGCTCTGTTTTTCGAGTTTGAATTCGAACGAAATTTCTGCTGCGGTTCCTGTTGGTGAATCCGTTTCGGGATGAGTGTTGTGCATCTATCCTGGACACGAGTTGGTTTACTCGTTCAGCCGTGTCCCTGGAGACGGAGATTAACTGTGTAAGCAGTATTTTTAATTCCGAGCCTTCTGACAAACGGTGTTGCTCCGAAGTGCCGGGATCTGCTTTAACGGCACTGATGCGCGGCACATATGGGCTGTTGATGATCTCATCTGCCACCTGAAGCTGTTTCTCGACGCTGTCCGATTTGAAAATTTTCAACAACCCCTGAATGTGAGGTGGCAGGAGGTCTAGCCACTTGAGACCCAGCAACTCGTTCGATGCGTTGGTCCCCGCGAGCTCCCTCATTTGACGGAATAGCTGCGATGGTTTCTTATCACCTAGTTTAAGCTGTGTCAGCATTTTATTTAGTTTCTTGTTCGGGGCTTACGCCCTATCTGACGGCGGGTTTTCGACCAAGTCCACGACTTCCGTGAGCACTGCTGAGTCAAGAGCTGTGACAGTCAGATCGAATTTTGATTTGTTCGAGGTGATGCGGTTCACCTAGAAGGTTTCTTTCAGCTGGACAAACCATAATTGCGGCCGCTCCCGCTAGAACGGTGTCAACTTGACGTTGGAGAGCGCGCACACGTTTTCTTCCATGTTGGCAGCTGCGGAGCGTGCTTGAGAGTTCTCCGACAAGGACAACGCAAGGCTGAGGTGGGACGCTTAGAAGTTAGACTGCTGCCCGACTCCGTCACTCAGCAGATTTTCGATGCTCTCCGTCACCTGTATTGAAGCGTCAATGTCACCTGAATTATCCCAGTCGAGGGAGAGCGGTGACAGGGCTGTGCTTCCTCTCTGACGAAACGTTCCCTGGGGTGTTGCAAAGTCTGCATCCGCCGGTGAAGCAAAGTCGGACATTCCCTTCGCAGACTTATTTTTTTAGCACTTAGCACGAGACGTTCACTTGTTGCACACCGGACGCGAATGGCGTCTAAGAAAAACAAAAATGGCGTCACTCACATACTCGCACCACACAAAAAGTTATTTCGCCGTATAAGCCGACACAAATGTTCTTCATCTCACCTTCGAAATTTCCCCGCGCGCACTAAAAAAAGTCACTGCAGGTGAGAAGATCACGTCGGGGTCACCAATTATTAAAGGAAGTCTTATTCTTGTGTCGGCTCTATGTTAATGCGTACACTGAGATCGCCATGCGCCTCGAACGCACAATCAGGCGTTTACCTTTTATGGACTTTGTAAAAAAATGCGCGCAAAAATAAATACGCGACAATGAACTGCAAAAATAATACTTTATTTTATATACAATATTTTACAACTTAACGCTACATATAAGGCGATACAAGTGGATTATAATAATGTTCCGCGGAGCACGTATAAAGGCTGCGTTCGCTTCGGAGGTTCGCACGGAAAGAAAGAAGTATGGCGCTGCTGCGTGGCCGTCGCCTAGAAGTCAGCGCGCTGCGTGAGCGTTTGCTTGCGCTGCCGTTGCCGGAGAAATCCGTGTGCCGGCGCTGCGCGCGGCGATGCTGTTGGCGCGCTGTACGGTGGCGCCACATATTTAAAAAATTGAATTTCGTGGAAAAACAAAGAAAGATCTTAGTTATCTTTATCGTCTTATTGTCATTGTAAAATCAGAAGAAAGTGAATAAGCAACAAGTTTGATATTGAAAAAAGAAAATTTTTTGGTATTAAATTTAGTATTTGTTGTTAATAAAGCTTCACTTTTTATTAAAGTTGTAATCAAATTGTTTTATTCTAACAACTGCAGTTCAGGCAAAAACAAATTTATATCGGTAAATATCTTTGTATCGAGTTTTTAATTATTGTAATTAATTTATTATTAAAATCTAATTTAAATTTAGAAATGATTTTCGGTATAAATATCTAAAATTATTTATTGCAGATTACAATTTATTTTTATTGAGGTAAAATAAAAAAAAAAAAAAATAATAAGTAAACATCATGAATAATTGAAATTGATAATATAAAAGAATTGAAAAATGAAAAACCGGAAGATGAGAACGATTTTATTAAAAAAAAAATATACGCAGGCAGGCTTGATGAAAAAAGTAATTATAAACCTATGGAAATTTTTTATATTGTAAGTAAGTACTATTAGAAATTTTTGTTTAGATTTAAAAAAAATATTAAATAATATATTTTACAATTTATGTAATAATGTAATTTTTTATATTTTTACTAATTTTTAACATTACAGCTTTCCAGGAAATGAATGAAAAATTAGAGGGATCGAGGAGATTTAAATTTACTAAATTTAATTTAAGCGATAGCTGCTTACAGCAATTTTTAAATAGTTCTTCTGATGAAGTTGATAGCGATAAATATGAGGTAAATAATGAAGCTGAATCGAACTGCAATATTAAAATGAAAAAGAAAAAAATGAAGGTAAAGAAAAATGTATGTATTGTATATTTTGTAAAATGTATACAATTTTTTACTACACATATATGTGTGTATGTAAAATATTTGTTTTTAGGTTATCGGTGACGAAATAACAAATATAGATAGGGAAGAAAATTTGAAAATGATCGATGAGAAGATGAAAATATTATTAGCAGGGAATGTTTAAAATTATGGTGAAGAAGTCAGTCGATTTCAAAAACAGATGACGGATACGGCAACGAATACTGAAACATATCCATTGAAAGAAAGTGAACAGATTGAATTGTTAAAAAAGGAAATTGATTTTTCAAATAAGGAAATAAAAAGATTGGTAATTACAGAACAAAAATATAATTATCTTTTAAACACAAAAAAAATTAAAGGATGTGGGCCATCAAGAAAACGATTGTTTTGTAAGTATTATATAGAAACATTTTTTAATTCATTTTTTTCGTTAATTTTTAATGTATTTAAATATACTTAATGTATTAAAATATTTTTATATACATTTTAAATAAAAATTTTTTTATAAATTATTTTTTATATCGAAAGCATCACTCGAAGGCATTGCAGAAGTTTTGCAAAAAGATTTACTAGCAACGAACTTTTCTTCATTATACATCGAAAATTTGGATACAGAAATATTGAACGATAATTCACCTCGAAAAAAAATACAAAAAATTAATTTAAATGATGAAATTAAAAATAATATCGATAATACTGCAAATTCAAAAGAATTAAATAATTTACAAAAGTGGATCGATCATGATAATAATATGGTAAGTAATTTAATTTGTTGTTACCGATGCAATTTTTATTTAATATTTAATTAAAGATATCTTTGACATTTTTTTTTATACGTTTTTACTGTTTTTTAGCCTGTAGAAATGATACATCTAGGAAAAGGAATTTCCATTCCCGCAAGTAAATGGAAGATAATAAAAACAAAATCAATAAATTTATCGAAATTCGTCAAAAATTTGACGAGAGCTTTATGGGGTGTTAACAAGTTAAGCAACAGATGTCTACTTCAAAGGGATACCAATAAAAAACTTGATAACAGATCGTTATCCAGAAAAGTTTTAACTCCGGAAAAATTGGAAGTCATTAAAAGTAAGATTAAAATTTTGTGTAACGTCGGAGTGATGTTACTGTGCGTTAACTTAATGTAACGCAACTCGTCTTCGCCGTTTCGAGCCTAAGTTGTCAATCTTACGGGCTCGGGATGACGGAGGAGTTTTTAGTCTTATTTTTCTTAGCTTTCCTGAGGAAAAGATAGTGAAATTCAGGACTGAGACCGAAACTCAGGCTAATTCTACCTTTTTGGAAAATAATAATAAAGAAAGAGAGAAAAAAAATGTATAGATAAAAGAAGAAGTAAGGTGGAAGAAATAAAAATATTATGATTCACAATATAACAATTGGCTTTAACTCACTTTTTATTCGAATATGGATTTTTGATGCTTGAATCTTCTCTCTCTCTCTCTCTCTCTTTCTCTCTCTCTTTCTCTTTTGGTCTGGTTTCGTGCACGAGTCCAGCGAAAACTTGGTTGATTGATGGTTGATGCGTCTTGACTTTGGAAAAATAATAAAAATCACGGCAACTCCGGCAAGTTCAGGAAGTGCGTCAAGTCCAGGAAGTCTGCTCTCCGCAGGTAGATCTTCCCTTTTCATACATTCGTACAGAGATGACTTTGTGCCAATCCGATTGCTCGAAATTAGCGCGGGGTGAACGCTACTAATTGTCTTGAAGGCATTCCGCTTGAGTGGGAGAGTGAGAATTAGAAAGAGAAAGATGATCCTTTTTTTGCATAATTTTTACACATGTTTATTTCTTATTATTTATCATAAAAATACGTTAAATTAAATTACATGATCGATTTTTATTTAAAATTTAGCGCATATTACAAAAAAGAACGAAGTTTTTAGTCGCATTTTACGCAATGAATTTACACAATCATAGTTAAATAAAGAATAATTATTTAAATAAAAAAAATGATCTTCGCCAAGAACACGTGCGATATCCTTGGGGCAGCAAAGTAATTTATAGTTATAAAACGGTAAAAAAGGAAATAATTACAAAATAATAGTTTAAATAAATATTCTTTAGAAATTAGAATTTTCAATTTATTAGTAGGTAATCACTAAGAACTGTCGTTAATTTTGGTAAAACCAAGAGTTATTTATTTAACATTTTTAAGATTTTTGAGTTGCTACGTTACTTAAACTGAATTAAATAAGGAATTTTAGACAATTAACTATTGCGCATTAACAATTATTATTATAAGTTGAAATTAAGACATTGGAAAATGTAATTAATAGTATAATAATGATTAACGCAATTATTATAAAATTTTGTTTATTAAAATAATGTAACATATTGCAAAAAGAAATAGGATAATAAAAAATAAATAATTAGTAGGTAAATAGTTATAATAAATTGAAATATTTACTGCTATAATTTGTCCTTGCAAAGAAGGATAGGTACTGCCATAGAATTAAAGTTACTTGCATATAAAATATATATAGATAAGAATATATTAGCGTTAATCATTTATATAACATTAAGGAAGTGAAATAATAATTATAACTATCGTTGGAGGAAAATGTTACAAAGTGAAATTAATATCGTGAAATAAAACATAATTTAACGATTGCGGCTATTTTTATATAAATAACATAGGTATTTCAAGAAACTCGCAACCTCTTGGCCCACGCTTAGGCTAGGTTTCACAACGGTTTGGGTCGGTAGAGGGTGCGTCAAATAGGTTGTGGAGGGAGGCTTTATAGTGTTGGAGCGCTTGGGTGTGGATCGATGCGGACGGTCGATATGACCGTCGCGTATTTTCTTTTTTTTTTTTTTTGAATGGCGACCGAGGGCAGGAAGGGCATGGAGTAAACTTATCGGCTAACACAAAAAGAAACGAAGATCGTGTACCGACGTTACAATTAATATTTTAATTATCAATATTTATGTGTAATTATGTATTTGGATTACATTTTAATTCAATTTAATTCTGTTTTAGATATCTCCCGGGACTAATTAGTTAATTATAACCGACATTTGATAATCAATAATGATTTGGATGAAGCATTAAATCATATAAGACGATACATATCCAAAGAAATATCATATCAAATAAAAAGGACAAAAATTTCTGAAAAAACTTCTGAAACAGTAACTTCTAAAAAAGAGTTAAAGATGTAGAAAAAGATAAATTATTTTTATTATTTTTTAGTGTTATTATATCATTAACTTAAATTTTTAATAAAATTCAAATTTTATTTTTTAGGTACTTAAAACAATTAAAAAACAGACTAATTGATAGTTATGTTTGATTGATTGATATTGATAGTCCAGTTGCCCTGCTAAAAATATTAAATTAAAACTTATTAAAACGAGTTCAAAAGATAATCGGTTTGTATCTGATTTTTTTAACGGAAATAATCAAATTAAAACCAATGTAATTGATTAAAACCAATTATACAATTTTATCGGTTTTAATCGGATTTAATCAATTGTATTTTCAAATAAAATAATATTTCTTCTGCAGAATACAACTAATTGAATTCGATAAAAACCGAAAAAATTTTATAATTGGTCTAAATAAGTTTTAATCGATTATATTGGTTTTAATTTGATAATTTCCTATTGAAAAAATGGACTCAAACTGTTAAATCGGTTTTGATAAGTTTTAATCGAATATTTTTAGCAGGATGTATTTTGGATTAATGAACTATGCAGAAGCATTGCTGTTTCGTACGTTGTTATCAGGATTTCTTACGTATTAATTTATAACATTTTAACTTTCTAACTATCTATATTACATGTAATAATACTTATATAAAAATTAATTTATGATAATTAGTTTATTATCAATCATTATTTAACTACCTAGGTATACAAGTATGAAATGCGGATTTTAAAAGAAAAAATAACACGTTAAATTTAGTAGAATAATAAAAAGTGCTTTATTCAAAGTATGCTCCATCGCTTTTTATACATTTTTCCCATCTTTCGGGCAATTTGTGAACACCACGCTAATAGAAATCTTCCTCTTTTGCCGCGAATCATTCATCGAGCCATTTTTTGACATCTTGATAGGAATCAAAGCGCTATTCAGTAAGTGCCTGACCCATCGATGCAAACAAGTGGTAATCAGAAGGAGCCAAATCTGGTGAGTAAGTCGCATGAGGCAGAACTTCCCAGTTTAGTGTTTTTCCGTATGTGGTGGAGCATTGTCATGGAGAAAAATTACTTTGTGTTGCCTCTTTCGGTATTCTGGCCTTTTTTTAAGCAGCAAACGGTTAAAATCGGTGAATTGTTGATGGTGACGTATAGTATTAACCGTTTTTCCAGGTTTCAATAGCTTATAATAGACCACGCCCCTGTGGTCCCACCAAACACAGAGCATCGTCTTTCTGCAAAAACAATTTCGTCTTGCGGTCGATGTGAATGGTGCTCTTGGGTCTACCCATGATTTCTTGCGTTTGGGATTTTCAAAATAAATCTACTTTTCATCCCTTGTTACTATTCGATGCAAAAACTTCTTTTTGTACCGAGCGAGCAAAATTTCATATGTGATTTTGCGACTTTCCAGTTGCCTGTCATTCAACTCATGAGGTACCCATCTACCGCTCTTTTGAATTTTCCCCATCGCTCGTAGGCGATTGGAAACAGCTTGTTGGGAAACGCCTTACTGCTGTGCGAGTTGTTTTTGTGTTTGCGAATTATCTTCGTCCAACAATGCTTGCAAAACCCATATCTTCGAATTTTTTGGCGGTTTTTTCATGTTCCTTGTCTGCAACGTCGAAGTCACGTTTTTTAAAACGCTGAAACTATCGTTCACACGTATCTTGCGATGAAGCATGTTCACCATAAGCTTCTCGTAGTAACCGAAAGGATTTAGCAACAGTTTTCTTCAAATGAAAACAAAAAATCAATGCTGTTCGCGAATGCTCTTTATTCGGTATGACTTTTGACATATTAAAGACAACAATACAACACGATGCACACACTTTTCACGATGCACATAGACTTTTTCAGTCTATCACTAATGCGCGTCTGAACTTGTTGATTACACAATAAAATGGCGCAGTGTCAAATCATAACAGCTTAAACTGCATCGGTACACCATCTGTTATCTAAAATCCGCATTTTATACTTGTACACCTAGTATGTTGCAACAAAACTTGTTACGTTAAATTCTTTTATATTATCAATTTCTATTATAAGTTTATAAATTATGTAATAATAATAATAATAATAATATGTTTATTAAATTATGTAATAATAATATAATAATTATAAGTTCATTCAATTTATCTCATAAATTATGTAACAATAATAATAATAATAATAATATGTTGATAAACGTAGTTTTCATATATTTATTTCATGATTATCCTTAATATATTTCATTGCGTATAGTTATAAATTTCCACGTAGATTTCTACACTGATTTCACGTGGAAATCCATGCGGTAATCTACGCGGAAATCTACGTGAAAATCTATGCGGAAATCCACGTAAAAATCTACGTGGAAATCCACGTGGAAATCCACGTACAATGTATTATTGAACTGATTTCAGTGTAGATTTCCATGTAAAAATCCACGTAGATTTCTATGTGGATTTTCATGTGGATTCTTGCAACTGGGACTGTTTTTTAAAGGTGTGCAAATTAATTTAACAATTATTTTTGTTTATTTAGCGTGTTGCACTATTACCCTATTCTATAGGGATATTTCGCACGTTTTAAATGTGCCATAATCTCTGTACGATCAGCTGTTAACAATTATTTGATTTCTACACACTAATAATGAATATTTAATAATTATTGGGCTATGTACTTATTGTAGTGATTGTTTATGAACGTTTTCAAAAGTTGTGCAAATTAATTTAACATATATTTTTGTTTTTATAACGTGTTCTGTTATTTTAATATGTTATTGTTATACTTTGCGCGCGTTTTATCGCAAGCTCGCTGGTAGATATGTCTGTGTGCATGCGCATAGATCAAAATTTTGGTAAAAGTTCTTTTTACGCTTTTTTCTCTATAATAATAAACAATTTATGAGATCTGAGTGTGCAAATTAAAATGATCAATAATTCATGATTTAACGTGGTGCGCAAATCAAAAGAGGTCATATCTTTTTAGCTATTGTCATTTCATCATATGCATATGTTGCACTTGTGCTTTTTGTAAAAAAAAAAAAATGTGATAAGTGTGCGAATTAAATAATTGGCATGACAGAAATGTGCAAATTAAAAGACGTGATTTGGCATAGTTTTTTTTATTGCAAAATACACAATTTGCAGGCTGGGGTATAGTAGATCCGGTATTCGCCGAAGAGATTACTTGACGTCTCAGAGACATCGAAGTTCACATGGTACATGAAATAGATGACGTCTTTGAGACGTCATTGTATTGAAGGGGTTAATAAACAGGTGAAATATATATTTTTGCCTAGTTCCTTAAATTAATCTTTTAAATAAGATAAAATGCTCAGTAGTTGGACAGATTTTTTGGAAAAAAAGTCAAGGCCCTTATTTTAAAGCCAAAATTTCATTAATTTAATATTTATTCAATTGTAATATGTAAATTAGAATTTTTAGTTATTTAAAAAAAAATAATTTAAATACAGCTATTAAACATTAAATAATCTGGCTTTAAAGACGAGCATAAAATACGGTAGTAGTTGGACACACATTTTGGGCGATCGTAGTACTTGGGCAGTTTTGTGGGTATTTGTTGGACAATTTTCCGATGCTTGGACATATTATAATACTAATAGTTGGACACACTGTTAGTATTCGATTTTAATTTGAAGAATTGTGTAAATAAAAATCATAAAGCTTATTTCTATTTTAAATTTTATTTTTTTTTTTTTTTACAAAAATAATACTTTAATATAAAGAAGGTATACTGGAATAAAAAATGTTACATTCTTATAGAAATTACTTTTCAAAATACGTACGATAAATAGGATTACAAAATTTCTTGTTTTATTTCAATTTTTGTTTGTATAAACTCCATTTCGTCCTTTACTATAGAATTTTCTAAAGCAGTTAATTCGACATTTGTGTTGTTGAGACCGTCAGTTAACTGAACAAGATTTTCTTTCTTTTCCGATTTTAAAGCCTTCTTCAAAGATTGGATTTTTGATTTGAGTTCTTTCTTCTGTTGTAATTTTTTCTTTTTGGTTTTATTGTACTGCTTTACCATAAACGTTTCTTTTTCCCTAATTACTTTTTTCCTTTCTCTTTCTTGTTTATGCAATAAAATTTGCTGCTCCTTTTCCTTTTTCTCTGTTTCTTTTTGCTGCAGTACTACCAAAAGGTCATCAACCACGGATACAGGTGGAGTATATACCGGTGAAGCTTTTTTCTTACTTTTAAGAGTAAATGTAGACACAGAGAAAAATTCTTTTGACTTTGACGTGGGAACGTATGTATTAGCTGTACTCTAAGCTAAATCTAAAATAAGATCAAACATGTAATTAAAAGCAATATTTGCAAAGAAATTAACTTTCTATAATACTTATGAGCACTAGAGTTTGATTCTTCATTGATGCATAGGTGACTGTTGTCAACTTTCATTTGTTTCAAGAAATTATTTTCTCGTATATAGAGCTTCTAAAATCAGGACTACTTTTTACTGGTGTCTTCTGAGGTAATCATGTTCACAGCAGCTGTGACAGAATTATGTGAGTCCTCTTGAATTTCATCTATCAACAATAAATTAGAAAATAAGTTTATATACGGTGCAATCAAAAAAGAAATTATTACAAATCTTTATTCGATGAATTCGTACAATCTAGAATACTCGTATTAATTAAATTCTCCATGGTCTCATCATCGTTGATCACTGTTATCACTGTGGCTGTTATTCGATTACCCAGCTCATCGAGCAGCTCAATTTTAGAGTCTGTAACTGGAAAAACTACCAATGTATCAGGTATAGAATCACTTGCCTCAGGTACAATATCCGTTGGCTCTGGCATCACATCATCATTAGTGGCTTCAGGTACGATATTACTTACTTCATCATTGTTTACATTTGGAATTTGTTGATCTTCTGGGTATGAATGATCACTCGCTAGAGAGCTATTTGAAGGTATACTATCCATTTCTATTCTACTTCCTAGAAAATGATTAATCAAGTTATTAAGTTGTTAGATAACGTAGATAGATATAAAATAACTTACCAACACAAAGTTTTCTTAGCGTGGTTTTTTTCACTTTTCTTTTTGCCTTTAAGTTGACTAACGCCAACTGTATTCTTCATTTTCTTTTAGCACCGAGATTTCTTATCTGAACTTTTCTTCCCATATTACCAGTGGTAAGCTCAAGTTCTGGAGATTGAGGTTATAACCTCAAAAGATTTCAAAATGTTTACTTCTCTTGTTTTACACTTCACAAATTGATCTTGGCCACTTTAAAATCACTAACGTATTCAAAAATCCAATTTTTACAACAATTTAACAACGGAAATTGTGCAATAAACTTTCTAAGAAATTTGTCCATGTACAGGCCACGTGTATACACACGTGTGTAGCTGCTTATGCTCTAAACTTAGACACGAGTGTAGCGTATGTCCAATTATTGCAATTATCTTGGTATAGCTGGACAATTGATTTCGAATCGAAAAACAAATTATTTACGTACTATTACATTGAAAATATTGTTTATTAATGTAAAAATTATATTAAAGCATTGGTTTTGTGTTGGCAAATTGTTTAGACTAATTGTAATGGTAATTATGCAATTCGCAAAAATGGAAAATAGAGAGAATAAATCTGTCGCGCTTATGGGGCTTACTCTGAAATTTCAAATCACTACCTTTCATTAAAATTTTGTGAAAATTCAATTAAAACTATCTGTACGTTAATAAACATCGGGTTAGCAATATTAATAAATTTTGTTTTTTGACATAATTTTTTTTATTTTGGCATAAAAGTCAGTTTTTTAGTGTCTGAGTATTGGTCTAAATTTTTATTTCGTCTAAGTACTGGACATTTTACCTTAATTAATTTTTTTAATTTTATAATTACTGATGTTATCATTATTATTAAATTAATTTTATTAAAATTCAAATCTTAATGATTAAATTAATTTATTCTAAAATTATATTTTATAATCATAATTATTACAAATAATTTAAAAATAAAAATTTTTATTTTTATTTTAATGAATTTATTTATTTAAATATTAAAAAAAATTTTAAGTTTATCCTATACAATTTATGAAAATAAATTTTGTTTTTTAAAAAATAATAATATAAAATCTTTGGTTTATTAATTAAATAAATTTATAAAATAAGTAGATATAAAAATTGATAACATTTAATTGCGCATGTGTGTCCGTCAATCGCCTTGCTATGTTCATGTAGTAAGGCGTGTGAACCAGCCCTCATGCTCGCAGGCTGGTCAGCAGGTTGGTCGTGGCCTTTCGCAGCCAACCAGAAGATTACGCGCGCATGCACTCACTGATACTACTAGGCGTGAGTGAGAGGTCAGCTCTCACTCATGCCTAGTAATAAATCACTATATCACCAAACGCGATCACACGGATAAGATATCGTGGCATGTACGCGGTCTACTTAAATGGCCACTTACAATTATTTTGAGATTGTCAGAACTCGATTCTCAATCGGTGTTGCTGAATTTAGCGTCCTTCGTTGCTTGCACGCAGGTCATGTTCCGGCGAGAAAAACGAGAAGGAGGATCCCCACTTGCCCGTCTTGCGTTGCTCCGATCAATTTCCCGCGCGGCGCTATCGATTCCTTGATCGATGGCGCAGCGTGTAAACTCGCGTAGCGAACTCTCTTATTTACCGCCTGGCAGGTGGTCTAACCTCTCAGGGCCACCTATCACACTGTATGATAAAATTTATTTTTTATAAACGTTAAATTATGTTCAATAAAAGCTCTTTTATTCTAATTGTATAACGTACGAGGGTGGTTCAATAAGTACCCGTGTTAGAAATGAAGACACCATTTTTTCAAAAAATTTTTTTTTATTTTTCAACATAGCCCCCTTTCAGAATGATACACTTTTCCCAACGTTCCTGCCATTTTTTTAACCCCTCCAAAAAATAGGATTTGTCGAACTCTTCAAAATATGCCTCTGTCTCGGCGATGACTTCCTCGTTTGAGCTAAATTTTTTCCAGCGAGCCATTTTTTTATGTTAGGGAACAAGAAAAAGTCACAGGCAGCCAGGTCGGGTGAATACGGGGGGTGCAGCAGAAATTCATAATGCAATTCATGCAGTTTGGCGGCGACAACTCCAGATGAATGTGCTGGTGCGTTATCATGGTAAAACAGCACTTTCTTTTTTGCCAAATGCGGACGTGTCTGCTTCAATTTTTTGTCGAAGCGGTCCAATAACTCACTGTAGTATTGTCCAGTGATCGTTCTTCCTTTTTCTAAAAAATCCATGAAGATGACGCCGTTCACATCCCAAAAAATCGTCGCCATGCCCTTTCCGGCCGATGGGACCGTCTTCGCCGTCTTTGGAGCAGATTCACCGGGAGAAATCCATTGTTTTGATTGTTGCTTAGTTTCTGGTGTGTAATGATAAATCCAGGTTTCATTAACGGTGACAACTCGACGCAAAAACTCTTTCGGATCTCGCTTAAATTGCTCCAAACACTGCTTTAAAGTTAACAGCCGCATCCGTTTGTTGTCCACCGTGAGCGATCGCGGCACCCATCGGGCCGATAATTTTTTCATCGCCAACTTATCATGTAAAATATTAATTGCCGTGCCGGTCGACATACCTACGGCCTCTGCTACTTCGCGCACTTTCGTTCGTCGATCAGCGAGAATCATGTCGTAGACTTTTCGAATGATTTCCTCGGTAACCACGTCTACCGGGCGTCCTGGTCGCACCTCATCAAAAAAGGGTGTTTGCCCACGTTTAAATTCGTTGAACCAGTATCTAACTGTGGTCATAGATGGCAAAGTGTTCCCATAAACAGCATCTAACTTTGCCTTTATCTCCTTGCATTGTTTTCCATCCAAAAACAAAAAGCGAATTACCGAACGATACTGCTCTTTTTCCATCTTAGCAAAAATCACGAAACACGTCTTACTCAAATGGCTGCCAAATCCAAACTAAGCTATTAATCAGCCTGTAATTTGTTTTACTATCTTTTGATAGATAGAAGCACACAATGATAATACCAACTTCCCTCAGTAACGCCCTCTGTCGTCAAACACGGGTACTTATTGAACCGCCCTCATATATTGCTTTTTAATACATTTATATTTTTGTTACACTCATGTATACATTTTTCCACAGAAAATTATATATTTTTAGAAATTATTAATCTTTGCTTGAATTTCATAATAATCAATAAAAAATTATGTTTTACATCTGTCAGCCGTCCCGCGACGGCTTCATTTTTTTTTTGTTTTTGAAGTTTTTTTTGTAAAATGCACAGATTCTGCAGATGTTTACTGACGAAAATAAGTGACTTTTTCATATAAATTTTTTTAATTTTAACTGGATTGACAAAAAAATTTTTTTTCTATTCATTTTGAAGGATTATCAATTACACTTTTTTTTATTATGATTTTCTAAAATTTGATTACGCTTTTAAAAATTGCACACGATTGTTTGTGAACGCAAAAATTTAAGAAAAAAAAGATTTTTTCACCAGCTCTAAAAAACTGAGCTTAAATTTTTTTACAACAGTACAAAATGAATTTAGAAGATATTGTTCTGAGCTGTAAAATAACGTTAGATTCATTAGAATATGTTCATTTTCCTGTTAGGTATAAAACTTTTAGCTTGTCAATTTTTGTTTGAAATGGGAAACTCTCGTTGGGCGGTACTGCATTCGACTTAAGTGACGTAAACATTACAATATACGAAAATATTGCTCGTACATATTGCAATGACATGATCCATCCCATTACCTAAAAAAAATTAAACGACGCGCTTTATTCATGTACTAGTTAGATGTTTGTACAGAACTTCATTATCATTAAAAACACAAAGCGCTTAATTAAAAATATTTGGAAATCACAATATACAAAATTGCTATACAAACTCGCAACCAGCAATATTAAGTCGAATATTGTTACAAGCTGTATTACCTTGGGTTGCCGCGATCATACATTGTCTAACACATTATCGTTTAAAATTATTATCACTAGAAATGTGCAAAAATCGTGCAAATAATAATTAAAAATAAACAAAGTGTTAAAACTAGAGTTTTGTATTGTGACAGGTGGCCCGCTGAGGTTAGGCTACCTGCCATGCGATGAAAGTTAGAGTTTGCGGCACGACTACACGCGGCTCCATCGATTGAGCAATCGATAGCGCAGCGGGGGAAAATCGGTCGGCACGACGCGAGACAGGCAAGAGGGGGTCATTCTTCTCTTCTCACCTATCAAGCCGTAAACATGTGCGACGTCAACACAAGAGATTTTGCAAGCGAGTGAGCGATTTCCTGAGGCTGGAAAATCCAAGACACGCAAAAAGTAAGTAGCCACTTATTTTTCTCGCGTGCATGATGCGATAATTTCACCTGCGCGACCGCAGAATATTATATAATTTATTGATGCGAGATGTGAGTGAGAGGTTTGTTTACCCATAGTATTAGTTGTCGTTATGTGTGTGTGTGTGTGTGTGTGTGTGTACGCTCGCTCGAGACTGCACGCGCATAGTCTCCCAGTTGGCCGCGAGAGGCCGTGACTAACTAGCTAACCAGCTCGAGAAGCATTAGGGCTGGTTTACATGCCTTGCTACGTGAATATAGCAAGGCGAGTGACTGACACGCATGCACAGTGCGTGTTTCGCAGTAAATAATTACGCGTGGTATCATTTTGCGTTGTTACCCTTGGCAGAGGTATAGAGTCTAGTATTTAATCATTTTTGTAGATATTTTTAATATTTTGACTAAATAAATTTGACTGCGCATAGCGGGTACGCCTTATTCACGTTTACCCTTTCAACCGTCCCTTTTCCGAATACCGCCGCCTTCGCGGGCGTGTCAACCATCTATTAACATGCATCTGATGTAGCTGAGCCTGGTAGAGAGTAGCACCCATTGCGGGTCCTTAAGGTAAAGCCCCCCCCCCATGTTATAGAAAGTAGGATCCGAGAAGGATCATGCATTGTAATTGGTTTCGCACTGCACACGGGTGCCACTGCACGACGGCTAACGCGCGACGGCACTCAAGGCTGTATCGCGGGATAGCTGCACCCGCAGCTGTGCGCACGTGCGTGGGAGAGTCCCGCACGTGCACCGACGGAAAAAGCCCGTTATAACTGGCGCCTAGAATGTGTGTGGGTGGATTTAGGACGCGCAATCGTAGAGGGCATACGCAAAGAGGAAAAATAGGCCCTGAGTGTATGCAGAGGGCGTAGCCGAGGCATGCACACACAAAAGCGTGCGCGTAGAGAATTAGGTGCGCAAGAAAAGTGTTTCTGGTGTGGCAAAGGGGAACTTAAGTAAAGATAGAGTTAAAAGAGCCGAAAAGGACAAATAACTTTTTTATAACTTTTTCTCGTTTGGTTATAAGGCTCAAACAAGCCCAAAGGTCAGGGAGAGATTGACCCTCCACAGCCACGCCAGTGCGAGTTGTGATGTTGTGGGTAGAGACGAGATAAACCCCTGTTATACAATTATATTTTATATTTATTTATTTATTTATTGATCTATTTATTTATAATTTGTTGCGCTCCGGTACTCACAATACCGCAACTAAAAATTTAATTGCATATAGCGCGTGGAACGAAACTTGTGAATCAAAATGGCCTCTAAGCAGATTAAATAGGTAGAACAATGGCTCTTCGCAATGGAGGGCGAGGAGGTAGAGGAAACCCTCCGCGCCCTAACGCTCAGGCCAGATGAGCTCAGAATGGTAAAACTGGCCAGGATCAATAATTGGCTGCTGGGTAATTACACAGCAGCCGATTATGAAGAAGAGGCTGCAGGGGAAGAAGAGGCAGCTCAGGTAGTCAGAGCCAAAGTGAGACAAAGCTTCCTGTCTCGAGCTTGTCAAGAGAGGACAAGCACAACAGAGGGGTCAGCGAATTACGGCCGAGAAGAGCCGCATCCGTTGACAATTTTGTTGGAGGACGAGGCAGAATGCCCGCCTCCAACAACCCTCCATCAAAAAGAAGTGGTGGCGCAGGTGGATGACCCATCACCAATACGCAGAGAGACAATAATGGAGAAACGCATCGAAAGTCTCACGCGGACCATAGAAAAAATGGTCGCGTGGATGCAGGAAATGCAGAGGCAGGTGCGGGATTTGTGTTCCCAACGATAGGTCGCAAATCCGAAACCTAGCGCGTCGCCCACGCGCTTCGAGGGCATGCCAGGCCCTACGTACCGGGTACAACGAGAGGCGATAGAAGCGTCTCTCTCTCTCTCTCTCTCTCTCTGTCTCTCTCTCCACAAGCCAGGCGCAAGAACAAAGCACCAGGCCACGTAAGCTTTTAGGATACGTTTACGTGCAATTACGTGTCTGACCATAGCAGTTCTAAGGAGAGCGAGGACGCCGCAGAGAGAGTACCTTGGAGAGTCGATCAACAACATTAAAGCGTTTTTTCGCAAGATTGAAGAAGCAAAAAACGCCGCGGGACTCAGTGACCCAGAGATGCAGGTGTCACTAAGTGCATTGCTTAACAGCATCGCGGAGATGTAGTATGCGGGCCACAAGCATAAATGGCAGTCCTAGGAGACGTTTCATCATGCTGCGCGTGCGCAATGGGGCTCGAAGGCGAACATCCAAAAGAGGCTGAGGCTAGCCGCCGCTTCCAGCAGGCGGACGAGTCAGCGTACATAACTTGCCTAGAGGCAACATTGTTGAAAATATCACCAGCACTAAGCAAAGAGCAGATGGTGGATAGTTTCCACGACAATCTGCTCCCGCAAATAAGGTGCAATGTCACTCACATGGAGTACGGCACGGTCGACAAATTGATAGACTGTGCGGCGAAAGCCGAGTTGACATTGAAGAGAGGCCGAGGTGACAGAACACCTGTTCCTCACAACCACACGACAGTACCTGAGATGGCCTATCATCCAAAGACCTCAACCAAGGGCATAAAGTTGAAGGTCGGCGCTAAGATAAGCGCAACTAGAGTAGAAGTCGATGCTGCGAAAGTCGATCGGCCGGCATCGCTAATCGACCAGATAACGAAGGCGTTGATGCAAGTGATAGAGCCAATTGCGCAACACACGAGTCTCATGGCGGGCACGAAACGCCGGGAAGGCAGAAGAAGCCCGCCGAGAAAAAGAAGCTCTAGAAGGCAGGCGAGGGCACGACTGCTCTAGCCCAGTCGTATTGATAAAAAAGACGATTGGCAAGTATAGGTTCTGCACTGACTTTATGAAAGTCAATGCAGTATCAAGACCGAATGCTTATCCACTGCCGAGGATGGATATCATCCTGCGCAAGCTGCAAAGGGCGAGATATATCTCGACTCTCGACCTGAGCAGCGCCTATCACCAAATATGGCTGAAGGAAGAGTCTAGACCACTCACGGCGCTTACCGTACCTGGACTTGAACTCTTCCAATTCACACGGGTGCCGTATGGGCTCAGTTACGCTGTTGCGACCTTCCAGCGGATCATCAACATGGTGATAGGCCTAGAGCTTAAACCATTGGCATTCTCTTACCTCGACGATGCAATTATCGTTACGGAGACGTTCAAGGAGCATTTGCAACGGCTCGAGCAAGAGTTGGAACGCATTCGAGCAGCTGGACATACGATTAACCGCGAAAAGAGTACGTTCTGCCAGGATGAGGCAAAATACTTCGGGGTGCTGGTGAATTGGAGATGGCTTTCACCCGAATCCAGTCAAAGTCGCTTCCATAATCGACTTCCCAGCATTTAGAAATCTGCAACAGCTGCGCGATTCTTAGGCATGGCGTGGTGGCATTGCAAATTCCTTAAGGATTTAGCCACGATCATCGAACCACTAGCGCGCTTAACCAAGAAGGGGCGACGCTACGAATGGGGAGAGGAGCAGCAATCCGCCTTTGAGCAAGTAGTCACTACTAACTTTTTCTCCTATCCAACAGATTCACAAGTTTGACGAAGAATCGTCATTCAGAAGAACGCGAGTGACGCTGGAGTGAGAGCCGTGCTACATCAAGTCATCGATGGGAAGGAACGACCGCTCGAATACGCGAGTCGTACCCTAAGCCCAGCGGAGAGGAATTACAGCATCACCGAAAGAGAGTGCCTCGCCGTAGTTTGGGCGAGGAGAATTTGGCCATCGAGAAATGCAGGCCATACGTGAAGGACTACGAGTTTATGGTTATAACGGACCACAGTAGCCTTCACGGCTCAGTAGCCTCCACAACCCAACGGGGATGCTGGCGCGGTGGGCCCTGAAGCCCCAAGACCATTTGGAGCCACAATGCTGTAGGAAACGTCTTTGCGCGACTTGCACGGCCAGTTCAGCTAGCTGAACCCGAGTAAGATAGTAGTTGGTGACAAACCCAATCAGTTTATTAAAAAAAAATTAAAAAAAAATTAAAAAATTAAAAAAAACAAGAAGTTAATAAATGAAAAGGTTAAATTTATTTAAAAACTGTAAAAACTATAATTAAAGAAAAAAAAATAAACTGTAACAAAAAGAAAATAATAACAAAAATACGTTTAAAAAAAAAAATAAGCCAATAAATGAATATATAATAAAAAAAAACAAAGAAATAGTACGACTTGTTTAAGTGCCTTAGCAGGCAATATTGTCTTCTTGCACACATGATGGAAGTAAATAAGACAGTTTTCTCTCGGTTTCCACTTGTAGTACATTGCTTCGCGACAGAAATATCGCATTCTCTTACTTGTGCACGCACGATTCGCCGCGAGCACTTATGTTGTAAACGCAAAAGAAAACGCACAGGTGACTATAATAATAAGAGAGAAAGCGTTCCCGTACTCGCACGACGAACTTATTAAATGCAAGGAACAACGTTATTCTCGCACCCAATAAACTAAAAAATAAAAAATAAAATAAAATACAAAATGTCATTCCGCGGGTATCACAAACAATGCTAACGCAGATATGGCTGGTTAGTCTTGTTCGTTACTTTGCATAAGGATCTACAATAATAAAAGTCTGGTTCTGGCGGTGGGTGAAGTTAGTAGCTCGCTGGATTTGGATCGGCAAAGTTGTCATACTGTACTCATCTTCTACAGTACAGAATAACCGCGCGAAGTACCCGCAAAAAAAAATTTGCAATCACGGTTTCTCATTCAAAAAAATATATTCTGAAACCGAGAGGGGAAAGCAATGTGCTTCTTACGTTCAAGCCTATGCTTACACTGACTATTTCCAATTTGCAAACTCATTGTGTCATTTTTGGTTGTATTGGCAATGTTACAAAATGCAAATAAATAAAACTCACAGAATGCTATTAGTAACAGTAGTGTTCAACTTATATATTACATGGTCTGAAAAGTCCCGGGATTTTTAATGAAAACAAGCGTTTTTTGGGCAATGTTGTATTTATTCCTCAACATAGTTGCTTTTGAGGGCGATATACTTAGTATAACGATTTTCCAACATTTCGATGCCCTTTCTGTAGTACGAAACATCCGATCCTTCGAAATACGCCTCGGTTTCTGCAATGACTTCCTCATTCGATGTGAATTTCTTTCCCTGGAGCCACTGCTTGAGGTTTGGGAACAGATAATAATTGCTGGAGGCCAAATCTGGAGAATACGGTGGGTGAAAACCAATTCGAATCATAATTGGTTTAATTTGGCCTTTGCTTTCGAGGACGTGTGTGACGGTGTGTTATCGTGATGGTACAGAACTTTTTTATTCGCCATATGGGGTCATTTTTTCTTTATTTCGTCGTTCACTTTGTCCAATAACGCTGCAGAATAATCTCCGATAACTGTTCTTCCCTTCTTCAGGTAATCGATGAAGATTATGCCATAAACATCCCAAAAAAACGGAGACCATAACCTTTCCGGCCGAGCGTTGGTCTTTTGGCCGCTTTGGTCGGCTTTGGTGGCTTTTCAGCCACTCTGCAGATTGCCTGTTGGACTCAGTCATATAGTAATGGATCCACGTTTCATCCATGGTCACAAAACGTCGAAAAAAGTCCGCTTGATTACTCTGCAACAACGCCAAACCAGCGGTTAAATCATCAACGCACTGCTGTTTTTGGTCGACGATCAGCAAACGAACGCGGCCCCCATCTTGCGGATAGCTTATTTATGTCCAAAACATCGTGCAAAATATATCCAACCCGTTTTTTTGAGATGCCAACGGCCTCAACTATCTCGCACAACTTCACTTTACGATCATTCATAACGATTCAATGCATTTGATTTACGATTTCTGCATTCGTAGCCTCTTTTGGTCTTCCAGAGCGAGGTGCGCCTTCGGTGCTTGTACGACCTATTTTAAATTTACTAAACCACCGATAAACTGTTGTTCTCGAAGAAGCAGATGTGGGATAACATTTTTTCAACCATTTTATTGATTGTTTAGGAGTTTTTCCCATCAAAAAACAATGTTTGATCAAGATGCGATATTCCTGTTTTTCCATTTTCTTCATAAAAGTGAAGGTAGCGAAACTTAAATGACTGTAGCTTGTAAACAGATGAACAAAATGTCATGAAACTTTACATATAAACTAGTGACGGATAAACCTCTCGAAATGAATCATATTCATTTTCTAGTGGCGTCACCTATTGAAAAATTCCGGGACTTTTTAGCCCATGTAGTAGATTATTTAATAATTTAATAACTCATACATTTTATTAGAATTTTTCGATTTGGTAGATTAAAATAAAATTCAACGGGTAAAATTATGCTCCAACATTTTACACTGCGAAATCTGTTTAAGTTATGGGTATTTTATCTTACATATTATCTTAAGGCATATGAACATAATAATAATAAATGCATAGTATGAGGAAAATGTATAATAAATACATTCAATTCTAAGTTTTAATTATTTCCAAAAAAAAGAAAACTAGTTCTTTATTTCTTGAAAGTTTTTGAAACTAGAGCTAAAAACGCAATTATACGAAAAATAATTATTAGTAAAATTAAAGCCATAATATCTTTCCAGAAAAAATCCTGCAAAAAAATATTTTTATTATTAACTCATACTTGTAATTAAGGTAAAAAATCTGAACGTACCTTATCGAAATTCAATGTCTGTAGTAATGTTAATCCTGACTTTGGGCATGTAATATTACCTCTTGTACAAGCTATAAATTCAACATCTGCCCATTGATTAATCAAAAGAGCTTCGTTTCCATAACGGAACCATGAAAAATATGACATCCATTTAAAGTATACAGGTACTGATCTACATAAATAGGATCTACTTAATAAGTTATTTAAAACAAGCTTTGAAAAATTAATTTTCAAATAAAAAATTATGTTTCTTATATTACTACACGACATAAAATATTTCTTAAATTTTTCATATTTCATATTATGATTAAAAATATTACATAAATAATTCATAAAATATTTACAAAATGTTATTATTTCTACTGTTACGCTACGACGCAACGCGAAAATTTCCTTTTAATGCAATGAATCGTCACAATAGTCACCAAGGACAAGGTGCACGAATCAAAAATATGAGGCACACGTAGGCGAATATGCACCATCAGTTTAGCGGTAACTACGTAGGCACAAGAAATCAGAAATATTGATTTCTAGGTGCCTTCGTCTTTCCTTTTCAGAATATCAAAGATAACATAGAACCAAAATATTTCAAGCAATTATGCGTATCAAGTATGCCACCAAAGGTGAAATACTGCAAAATAAAAAAATAAAACATCGATTTCCAGATTGCTTTATTAAAAATAAAATTAAAACATTTCAAGCGAATATGCGCATGTGAAATACGTAAAAATGAAAAAATAGAACATCGGTATTCTGCATTGCTTTCTTAGAAATTAAAAAAGAAACCATGATAAACATTGCTTTTCTCTATTCCCTTTTTTTAGGAAGATGCCTTAAGAAAACATACTACGAAAAATAATTAAAACTTCTTCGATGAGCTCATTCACAGTTACTTTGTATCAAGACACGGTCCCGCAAACACAGAAATTTTGTTATTACGTTCAAGCTTGGTTATAAATTTTATTTTTCAGTTCACAAATTTTTTTCCAGCAAGGAGGAAAGATGTCAAAGTCAACAATAGAAGAAACACACTTACGTCATTGTATGCTATTTTTGTTCGATCAAGGAATGAAGGCAAACGAAGCAGTGAAAAAAATTACCGATACTTACGGAGATGTTTTGAAACTTAACAAGTGTCATAGATGGTTTAAAAAGTTTAAAAATGGAAATAGGAATCTCAAAGATGCCGCACAAAAAGGACGACCCCAAAAATTAGATGATGATATCATGAAGGTGATGGTGGATTCAGATCCTCGTTAAACAATTGAGGAATTATCATTGAAGATTGGCTGTCCACGATCTACAGTTCAGGATTATCTTCGTGGCATAGGGAAATTATACAGGCAAGGAATTTGGGTTCCTCATGAACTGACGGAGACGGCGCTCAATCAACGGCGTACCAGTTGCGCGTCTCTTTTGTCTCGATATGAAGCCGATCCGTTTTTGCGGCGAATTTTAACTGGGGATGAGAAGTGGGTTCTATACAATAATCCTGTACGAAAAAGACAATAGCTTTCTTCCAGAGAAGCATCTGTTCTGACACCTCGACCATCACTAACAATAAAGAAGGTCCTTGTTTGTATGTGGTGGGATTTTTCTGGAATCATACACGATGAATTGCTTGAACCTGGTCAGACCGGTATAGCGACAGTGTATTGTGAACAACTTGAGCGAATTAAACAAGAGCTAATAAAAGAACTATCTGTTTTGGTCAATAACAAAATAAGGATACTTCAACACGACAATGCGAGGCCTCACGCTGCAAAAATAACACAGGCAAAAATAAGGGAGCCTAGATTGGAACTTTTACCTCATTCACCCTATTCACCAGAGCTCGCGCAGTCAGATTACCACCTTTTCAGATCGTTAGAACATACACTAAGAGGTAAAGCATTTAATAATGTTGGAGAAGTAAAAACCCACTTGGAAAAGTTTTTCAATGAAAAATCGAAGGACTTTTTTAAAAAGGGAATCAAACAACTGCCTTTACGCTAGCAAAAAGGGTTAGAAAATGATGGGAATTATTTTGTTTATTAGTATTTAAAATTTCTCCAATAAATAAATGTATTTCACCAGTAAACAAAAGTTTTGATTACTTTTTGGTCCCCCTAAAATAAAAACCAGCAAATTAAGTGCCAAGGGGAATTAGCAACTAACTTTCGCACGACGTCACTCAGTCCGGATTATAATTTCTCGACGTAATAGTTAACTTTATACAATTAAAATTATAACGAATTTGTCAATTCAAGAAGAAATCAATAAAAAATATTTAATACAATTATTATAAATTATGCGTTGATGCTTGTTTTCAAATTAAACATCACTTCTAACTAAGCAGAAATCAAAACCGCCAACGTAAATCCAGGAGAGTCTACGTACGCTGCAACAAGAGGTAAAATAGAATATTCTATCTCTATCGTTTACTTCATCTTTTATAACTTCGAGTATGAACGTTTACAGACGGCCTATTGCTACTCTTTTACATTAGAGCCATATGAAATTCTCGTTTTCACTCTCAACTTGCGTCACCGTACGCTCACTTTTTTTCATTATACCAGGCTGTTCAATAAGTTTTGCGGTTCGATAAGAAAAACACAATTTTAAAGTTTGAAATACACTTTATTATTCAGTAAAGTCCCCCTGAACATCAATACACTTGTTCCAACGAGATTCCAATTTATAAATTCCATCCCTGAAGTGAGAATCTGGAAGAGCTGAAAAATACGCTTCCATATCTGTTATAACCAAATCATTTGATGGAAAACGCTTTCCACGCATGAATTGTTTTAGGTCTAGAAACAGATGGAAGTCGCTAGGGGCCAAATCTGATAAATACGGTGGATGCTCTAACAATTCGAACTTAAATTCATGGATTTTAGCCATTGTCAAAATGCTGAAAGACCAGGTCGAAAAGCCGAAGAACCAGGTCCACACTACTCTTTAGCCTCTTGTTTTGATTCAGGATCATGGTGATAGACCCAAGTTTCATCCATAGTGATGAATTGATGCACAAAATCCACTTTATCCTTTCAAAAATGCTCTAAATATTACTGAGAAAGTCGCATTCGAACGTGTATTTGTTCCATTGTTAGCGAATGCGGCACCCGTTGTGCACACAGCTTTCTGAAACTCAATAATTCAGTCAAAATATTGCTCACACTGCCCAATGAGATGCCTAGGGCTTCTACTAAATCTCTTTCAGTCACTGGACAATTTTCTAATACGATATCCTGTATTTTTTCTACGATTTTTGGTGTTGTTGCTGTTTTTGGACGTCCTCGACGTGGATCGTCTTCAAGGCTTGTACGACCACGTTTAAATTCAGCAACCCATCTTTCTACTGTACTTATTGAAGGCGAAGAGTTCTTACACACTTTCAACATTCGTTCATTAATTTCCTTTGCTTTTAAACCTTCCAAAAATAAAAATTTAATCACTGCACGATACTTGATTTTGTCCATTGTAAAAAAAAATTGTGACACGTCGATACTAAATGGCTTGTAAACAAAGAATGAATTGACAGATTGAAATGAAACTTTACATACGTTTATATGAAGAGTGTACCAACATAACAAAAAAAAAATTTAGGCTAGTAGCAACACCCTCTCTTATCAAAACGCAAGACTTATTGAGCAGCCTGGTATATACCAGGTGTACAAGTATAAAATGCGGATTTCAAAAGAGAAAATAACACGTTAAATTTGGTAGAATGATAAAAAGTGCTTTATTCAAAGTATGCTTCATCGCTTTTTATACATTTTTTCTATCTTTCGGGCGATTTGTGAACACCACGCCAATAGAAGTCTTCCCCTTTTGCCGCAAACCATTCATCGAGCCATTTTTTGACGTCTTGATAGGGATCAAAGCACTGCTTAATAAGTGCGTGACCCATCGATGCAAACAAGTAGTAATCAGAAGAAGCCAAATCTAGTAAGTAAGCCGCATAAGGCAGAACTTTCCAGTTGAGTGCTTCCAATGTATCGCGAACCGGTTTTGCCGTATGTAATGGAGCATTATCATGGAGAAAAATTACTTTGTGTTGCCTCTTTCGGTATTCTGGCCTTCGTTTTTCTAGGTTACGATAGCTCATTTTGAACCCCTCTGGTCCCACCAAACACAGAACATCGTCTTTCTGCTAAAACGATTTCGTCTTGCAGTCGATGTAGATGGTGCTCCTGGGTCTACCCGTGATTGCTTGAGATTAAAATTTTCAAAATAAATCCACTTTTCATCCCCTGTTACTATTCGATGCAAAAACTTCCTTTTGTACCGAGCGAGCAAAATTTCGCATGTGATTTTACGACTTTCTAGTTGCCTGTCATTCAACTCATGTAGTACCCATCTACCGCTCTTTTAAATTTTCCCGATCGCTCGTAGGCGATTGGAAACAGCTTGTTGGGAAACGCCTTACTGCTGTGCGAGTTGTTTTTGTGTTTGCGAATTATCTTCGTCCAACAATGCTTGCAAAACCCATATCTTCGAATTTTTTGGCGGTTTTTTCATGTTCCTTGTCTGCAACGTCGAAGTCACGTTTTTTGAAACGCTAAAACTATCGTTCATACGTATCTTGCGATGGAGCATGTTCACCATAAGCTTCTCGTAGTAACCGAAAGGATTTAGCAGCAGTTTTCTTCAAATGAAAACAAAAAATTAATGCTGTCCGCGAATGCTCTTTGTTTGGTATAAATTTTGACATATTAAACACAATAATACAACACAATGCACACACTTTTTCAGTCGATCACTAATGCGCGTCTGAACTTGTTGATAACACAACAAAATGGCGCAGCGTCAAATCATAACAGCTCAAACTGCATCAGTACACATCTGTTGTCTAAAATCTGCATTTCATACTTGTACACCTTGTATATATATATATACACAGTGCGTCCCATGGAAAACGGAACTTTTTCAAAATAAAGACAATAACTCAATATTCCGGCAAAACTCATTTATTTTATTCAAAATAGTCTTCTTTCGCATCAATACAACGTTTTGCACGATCAATTAACATATCGAATGAGTTTATGAGATCATTTTTATCCATCGACTTAAGTATGTCGGTCGTCGCTCTTTGGATACCCTTTACGTCGGCATAACGTTTCCTTTTCATAGACAAGTGCAATTTGAAGAACAAGTAGAAGTCGCACGGAGCCAAATCCGGCGAGTACGGTGAATGGTTGATGGTTAAAATGGAATTTTTGATTAAAAAATCCGTGATCAAGTTCGATTGATGAGACAGGGCATTATCATGCAACAAACGCCAGCTCCTTTTGTCACGGTATTGTGGTTGCACACGACGAATACGGCTGAGCAAACGCTTCATAACACCAAGATGAAACACAGTAGTAATCGTTTGACGAGGTGGAACGAATTCACGATGAATAATACCCTCCGAATCGTAAAAACAAATCAACATTGTTTACACTTTTGACTTTTTAAGACGACTTTTTTTCGGATCGGGCTTGGTTGGGTGCTTTCGTTCAGCACTTTGACGCTTGGTTTCGGGATCATATTGAAAACACCATGTCTCGTCACCAGTCACAATTGAATATTTCAAGTTTGAGTCTTTTTTTGACTCTTTAATCAAATCCTTACAATGTTGAATTCGGAGCAATTTTTCGTAGTCGGTCAATTTGTGTGGAACAAAGCGTGCACACACCTTCCGTAGATTCAAATGATCGGTTAAAATGCGATGAATTGAATTTTTGGACATATTCAATTCTATTTCCATGTTTTGCAATGAAGATTTTGGCTCTTTTTTTATAAATTCACGCACTTTTTCAATTTTACTTGAAGTAACCACGGTATCCGAAGAACCTGGATGTTCGTTGTCCTGAATGTCTTCACAACCTTCCTGGAACCGCTTATACCACTCATACACTCTGGTACGGGATAGACAATTATCGCCATAAACTTGTTTCAGCAAATTATGCGTCTAAGTAAAGGATTTACCGAGTTTAAAACAGAACTTAATATTTGCTCTTTGTTCGAAGTTCATTTTTCGACCGATGCCATAAACACACTGTCACTTTGAGCGCGATATTTTGGTTTCCATTGAATCAAATGTCATACAATTTTGACAGGATGTCAGTTAAGAATGGACCTTTTAATTGCTAACATCCACCAATAGGTGGCGCCAATATAAATCGATGTTTTGAAAAAGTTCCGTTTTCCATGGGACACACTGTGTCTATATATATATATATATAATGCCTCACGTCCTCAGCAGATACGGTTGACCGAAATATATTTTTGAAATATTTTTAAATAAAATATTTTCAAATGATTTATTTAATTTTTAATAACTTATTACATTTAATAAACGAGATTATTTTCAATTGATACACAATCGTAAATAAAATAATTATTCTCATCCAAAAATGCTTTTTATGCAAGCGCGATGCTACTCTGCGCCTAATTCGTGGCTCGAAAACTCAGCGACTTATCACCCTTAATAATTTACTACGTCCTCGGCTTTCTCGTGCGCAAAAAATTTTCCTTTCTTCGTTGCTTTTTTGTAGATTGTAAATGTTACGTGCGTGAAAGCACACACGTAATAAAATTTTATTATTTATTTTAATGTGGAACCCACTAACCCGTCCCGTAAGGGTCTGCTCGCTTATCGCTAACTGAAAATATTCCTTATTGTCACGACTCACGGGGATCGCAGAGATTGACGCCTCTGCTTTATCGGATAAGGGAGCACCCGGACATGGCAAAAGGCACATTTCAATAATTATAAATTTATTGTCACAATAAAAGTGTTAGAAGAATGTTATTTATTCTTTATGTCGCCTGGATTTTCCTATAGAAGTCAGCTTGCAGTGTTTCTGCAAGCATTACATATGTTGTGTAGGAACCAACACATTCACGCATTCGTTGAACATTTATGCTTTGCATTTAGTCTATTAAGTTTAATCTAATTAATTTTAATTTTGAGTTTCATTAAATTTTTTCTCATTAATTTTATATGTTTAATAATTTGATTTTTTTATGAATATTATTTTAGTTATTTTTTATTAATATGACTTTAATTGTTATGTCGCGTAACATCCTTCCCCCCTTAAAGACGTTTACCGTCCCGATAAACAGCGACGTGCTGCGTGGTCTATGCGTTTACAACCGACTCTTAATCTATATACTTAAGTTGATTAACCCCCTGACTTGTACGCTCGAGTTAATTCGAGCGCGCTAAGCAGGCTACACTGTGCACATTCGAGCTAATTCAAGCAGTGTTGTATTACGTTGTATAAAAATTGATTTTTTTGGCCTGATTTTTAAAAAAAAACTGTGCGTCAAGAGATTAATATTGAATACCTAACAATTTTTATTATTTTTATATTATTGTATCAGTTTTATATTATTAAGATTCTTATAATATAAGTTAATTAGTTTGCTTAACAATATTAGGGTTGTAGGTACTTTAAATATCATTTTATAACATTTATAATAAGCCATAGAAAGAAAAAAATATTATTTACATTGCCTTTAAATACATGGTCATTAAATATTTTACAGTCTACCCGAAGCATACATTTGGAGTATAGTGTTTTTACATATCCTTGGTTTTTTTCCTGGTCGGCCTTCGAAATCTTTGGGAGATCAGCGAAGATGGTGCAGTACGGCCTTTTATTTCCTTGCAAGGCCTTAATAGCGTCCTTAGTATAAATATATTGTATTTATCCGCAAGTGAATTGTAGCTCAACATTCCGGATAATTTTGATAAAATCCAATGGTCCAAACATTCCGAAGTCATTAAAAAGTTCTTCTTAAGTTATATTCCTGGATAATTGGTAGAGTAATCTAGTTCCAGAGGACCTGGAGGGTATGGTCCTTGATTTTGCCTTATTTCGTATTTTAGGTAGCATTCAAGTTTTGTCTTTCTCGTTGAAATACCTTATTTTTAGTATTCCTGCTAGATCCACATTTCCATTTAAGCGAATATATAGGCTTCTAATTGGTCCTTTTTCTTTGGCTTTTCCTGCAGCGGCGGATAAGGAGGTAGTGCGAGGATTATAAAATACTAAGCTGCCTTCACCCTCTGGATTTTTGGTCACTTTGATTCGGCATCGGTCAGCCATGGTCTTCTTGGTCTGAATTTTCTGGAATTTAAGATTGAGGATTAATTACTTATTAGTTAACCACTAATTAGATAGTGGTTGTAGATAGGGCAGAGATTGTGGGCGCATTAACGCTGTCAGCCCGTGTGACGGCCTGTTTTTTTAGCTTTTTTTGGGATTTTTTTTGAGGAACAATAAAAATATAAAAGTTTTAACTTTTTACTATAGATTTACTAACATTTTAACAGTAAGTCAGACAATTTTTAGGCCAAAATCTTCATCAGAATTTGTGTTGCACTAATCCAAAGACACCTATCTCGAAAAAAAGTGCATCAACGGCCTCCATGATTCCGGCTGATCAGCTTATCTGAAATTAAAGAACCAACGGTATTTCAATCTGTAAAACTGTTGCTAGCGAATGAACCAGGATCATTTGAAAATATTAAAAATTATATAATTGTAGAAGTTAAAACTTCTATATTTTTATTGTTACTCAAAAAAAAATCACAAAAAAAAACTAAAAAAGTTGGCCGACATACGGGGTGACTGCCTTAATTGTTGGTTTTTCAGTCTTCTAGCAACTAGGATGCGTTCTGGTATCTGCATCATGCAGGATTGATCTTGGATTGTTGATTGATTTTGCAATCCAATTGGGCGCAGTGATATTTTCTGCAAAGGATGTGTGTGGGTCGTCTCAGAAATTATTCCGACTTCGCGATTGGTCTGGTTGTGATAATGCATCATCTATCTAGTATAATACTTCCAGGCTGACCTAACCCCGCGGTGATTAGGATTTGGCCCAGAGCTCCGCCGTATATTAAGTAATGAATATTGGAGATGATTCTCTTGTGATCCTCTATTTGTTTTAAGCGATGAGTAATTATGTGTACCGATTCCTCAAGTTTTCTCCATCCTTTAATGTCTGGTGCAGGCGTGCTTGATATACCGGCTTTAAGTGCATTCAGAATTTCTTGATGGTAGTTTCGTAAGTTGAGGTAAACTTACTTTAAGCTGAGTGTTATCTCTGGTTTGTATAGATATTGAAGGTTGTTGCGTTGGTTTCCCTTACTTATGAGGAGATATTCATCGGTCTTGTCTATATAGCCAGATGCCATTTTTAAAATTCCCACAGCATGGAGATGTATATTTTGGTCAGGTTGTCCGGGGCAGATTGGATGCAAGATCTCCTTTTGTCCTAGGGAATAGAGCCAGGATCCGTCAGCATTAATGTAACTCTATTGAGTAATATGGGTAGGGGTTATAGTTATATTACAGGTTTTCAATACATGTACCTTGGGTCTCAACAACATTGATACTTCACAATCTTCTTGATTAGTGGTTTCGGTCAAAAGTCCGTTGGCCAAGTATATGTAGGCGCATAATGGGTACGACAGCAGCCCCGTAAGTCTTCGTGATTTATTTTCATGTACTGCCTTTGATCAGCTCCAATGATTAAGTATCCGTGACTTGGCTTTATACGAAGGGCGTTTGAAAAGTCCGTGCAAAAATAAAAACTGCTTACGTGTTTAGAGTAAACCTTCTTTATTTTTCGACATAGTCTCCCTTTTGGCTTATACACTTCGTCCAACGATGTTCTAGTTTGTTGATCCCTTTCGAATAATAGGATTTGTCCAAGTCTGCAAAATATCCAGTAGGCTTGCATTGTACATGTCCAAGAATAGTCTCGGACGTACAATGGAGATCTGCCAGCGAATGTCCCCCGGGATACAGCCCAGTCCAGGCGCTTTCCCGGATTTTAGCGAGGACGTAGCTTGAAGTAGCTCTGCCTCGCTGAATTCCAGGACAGCTAGGTCACGGTAGTCTGAGAGCTTATCCGTCACTGGATGTTAAAGATATCGAAAATATAAAATTAAAAACAAATATATCTATTAAAAGAAGTAACGCAAACACATTTTCGGAGAACATAGTTCGTAATTTTTTTAAAAACAACTTTCAAATGTTTCCAGGAAGATTAGAAACTATAACTCGAAATAAAATAACCAAATAATGTACCTAAATAATAACATATACGAGGGTCGTTTGAAAAGTCTGTGCGAAGTCGGAGAGATGGCACCACCGGCGCGTATCGAGGTCATGTTTAGTTAGTAGCATCTCTTGAATGAACACAAACCAAGTTGCAGCCATATTGGTCTATTTCCTTATGTGCCATAACCTTTCTGGCCGAAGGAAGGGTCTTCGCCTTTTTTGGTGCAGATTCCCCCTTGGTAACTCATTGTTTAGATTGTTGTTTGGTTTCAGGAGTATAGTAATGTATCCATGTTTCATCCACAGTGACGAAACGACGCTTAAAGTCCTCCGGATTTTTCTGAAACAGCTGCAAACCATCCTTGCAATACTTCACACGATTCCGTTTTTGGTCAAGCGTGAGCAATCGCGGCACCCATCTTGCGGATAGCTTTCTCATGTCCAAATGTTTATGCAAAATATTATGTACCCGTTCAGTCGAGATGCCTACAGCACTAGCAATCTCACGTACCTTAACTCTCCTATCATCCATCACCATATCATGGATTTAATCTTGGAGTTCTAATTTAATTTCTGGAGTCGTAACCTCCACAGGCCGTCCAGAACGTACAGCATCACTTGTGCCCATATGGTCAATCCAAAAATTTTGAAACCACTTATAAACTGTTCTAATCAAAGGTGCAGAGTCACCATAATGTTTGCCAAGCTTCTCTTTAGTCTCCTGAGGCGTTTTGCCTTTCATAAAGTAATGTTTAATCACCACACAAAATTCTTTTTCATCTATTTCTTGAAAATCACTCGACTTCCTTGATTCACACGAATGCCAGACACAAAGAAATAGACCAATATGGCTGCAACTTGGTGTGTTTATTCAAGAAATGCTACTAACTAAACATGACCTCGATACGCGCCGGTGGTGCCATCTCTCGGACTTTGCACGGACTTTTCAAACGCCCCTCGTATATCCTGTTAGCTCATCTAGAGACTTGACTATTATATGTTCTCTTTCATTTACTAGTTGTACTAGTTCTTTTTGGTCTTTGAATAACAGATCTATGTTGGTATTCATCTTGTCAACTTCTTCGGCCGTGACTAGTCCGAATAGGCTTTTACTGAGACTTCCAATGAATCCTAACGGCACCATTCTTCTATACCTCATGCTTCCTGGAACTCTTATAGGGTCCTCCGAGGATTGCTCCATATGGTAGAATGTAATTTTTATCTCTGACTGTATTTGAGCTTGGGTGTTTTGTCTTGCTTCTACTAAATCTGTACTAAGCATAAGCGGGCAGGTATTTTCTTCCATCAGTGCAGTGCAGTTAGCGAGTGAAGTTTTGTAACTATCAATTGGCCCATAGGTTTCTATAAAATCTTTTATGTTCACATAAATAGTTACTTGCCAATCAGCCCTTTTTAATCATACTACTTCCATACGCTCATAGTACATTCCGGGGATTTCTTTGATTGGTTCTATTTCAAAATTCTTTCCCGCGAGGACCAAAGAAATTTCTACGTTCACCATTATCACGTATATGAAACGGAGGGTCTTAGTGATGGCTTCCTGAAACGGTTATATCTTTCAGTTGAGAGCAAAATTTTAATTTATCCGCGTGTTTCTTAATACGCTTGCGGTTAGGTGATTCTAATATAGCTTCATTTCTACTCACTATTTCAACGATTTTCAAAGGTTGATTATAGTATTTATCAAACTTAAAGGTCCTAATTTTCTTGAATACGTACACATAGTCCCCAACTTTGGCATTAAGTCTTTTACCTTTACTACCATATCGGACTTTGGACTGTAATTTAGCCTTTAGCTGATTATCTCTGGCGATGTGGTTCATTTCGTCTAAGCGGAGAAGTAAGTCCCGTAAGTATGTGTTATAAGCACTCGCCTTTTCTTCGTCAGGTATTCTTAGAGGAAATCTTGCGACGCCTTCCAAAAACTAATTCGTAGGAAGTAAATTTCGTGACCGAATGTAAACTAGTATTGTAAGTGAATGCAGCAAATGGTATCAATCTATCCTAGTTGTTATAAGATTCTAAATACGTTCTAATAAAATCAGTTTATGGTGCATGGCTACTTTCTAAAGATCTAATCAATAAACTTGTTGTAGATGTCATGCTCTCAATATCACTAGATACAAAGTGTTCTAGATTGTCCCTCTTGTAGGTCAGACATTGTCGTGATATATTAATGATATTTCTTGAATTCAGTAGGAGCAAGGGTTGTTGATCATCGAAGTTCTCTAACTCAGTGTCATCAGGGCTCTGATCGTTGTAATCCGTGGTAGTAATCTCATACGACTTAGTTAAAGATATGCATAATGATATTGAGGACAGTAATTCATTAAAGATATTTTTGGGTGTTTGACCGTAGCTTATTCTTATATTTGTTAGTTTTTTAAGGGAGGTGTTCCGGGGGAATTCTTTGGAATTTTTGGGGATTCCAATTGTCTCGCTAAATAGCTAGTGTTTCTTTACTTTTCCTGTTAGAGGAGTACTTTTAGCTTGTGGTTATTTGTTGCAACAGAAAAGTGTGTCAGAGATGGATTTTGTGGTTTTGCATGGTATTTCGGGTATACGAGGTCTAGCTATTAAATAACGAGACTGCGCGCCTAGAGGGCGCCGTGGAGGGGTGGGGAAAAAAACGAGTAGTGCGTTGGGTATCTAGATATCTTGTCTATGCACGTACCAAAACACGTTCTCGTCACTATTATTGTATTTTTGCAGTAGCGGTTTAAAACGAACGTGTTTTTTTCTCGTGCCGAAAACCATGTGTGACGAAAAACAGGAGCAACGTATCAATCTCAAATTTCTCATTGAATTGAAAAAAACTCCGACTGAGTGCTGTAAATTGTTGCAAGAGACCTATGGGGACAATTCTCTATCGCGTGCGCGTCTTTTTGAGTGGTGTAAGCGCTTCAGTGAGGGCCGAGTGAGCACTGAAGATGACCAACGCCCAGGTCGCCCTGTTACTGTTTCAACTCCGGAAACAGTGACCAAAATCAACCAAATTGTGCGTGCAGATCGTCGAATGAGCATCCGTATGATTGCCGAGACTGTAAACGCCGATAAAGAAACGGTTAGACAAATTTTACACGAGGAATTACACATGACAAAAGTCTGTGCGAAGTTGGTGCCAAAAAACCTAACTCCTGACCAAAAGCTCTTGCGTCAACAGGTCTACTTAGATTTCCTTAAAAGGTTAAAAAAAGATTCCGGACTGATGAAAAACATTATTACTTGCGACGAAACGTGGATTTTTCAATACGATGTTGAAACAAAGCGGCAATCGAAGACGCCTGAATCGCCCAGAATCGAAAAAGCAAGGATGTCCAAATCAAAATTTAAGGCAATGTTGATCGTTTTTTTCGACATTAACGGTATCGCGATGACTGAATGGGTTCCAGAGGGTCAGACTGTCAACCAGACTTACTATTTGTCAGTTTTGGCAACACTGCGAGAACGAGTTCGTAAGGAACGGCCCGAGTTGTGGAAGAACAACTCGTGAATTTTGCACCAGGACAACGCACCTGCCCATAACAGGCTATCTATGAAGCAGTATTTGGCCGGTAAGCGCACTCCAGTGCTCAAACACGCGCCGTACTCGCCAGATTTGGCACCGCGCGACTTTTTTTTGTTTCCAAAGATAAAATCTGCTTTGAAAGGGACCCGATTTGAGTCGATGGAAGCGGTAAAGCAAAAAACGGCAGAGCTCCTAAGGGCCCTCACCAAAGAAGACTTCCAGCACTGCTTTGATCAATAGAAAGAACGTATGGAAAGGTGTGTGGCGAGGCAAGGGGAGTATATTGAGGGGGAGCATTCGAATGTAGAATAATATTCATAATAAAACCCTTTTTCGTAACCAGTCTCGTTGTTAAATAGCCAGATCTCGTATTATCTGATTCTTCTATGTCAGCATCACTGCCCGTTTCGTAATTGATTTTATTATACTGTGTTGGGTTATTTGAATTCTCCTTGTTATTCGGCGATTTAATTCGTAAGTTCCATTACAGTGTTTTCATTAATATTTTTATATTAACACATTCGCGTCGGATGACGCCTAATGTTGTCATTTAAGATTTTCACTTGGGCGCGCATGACGCTTTATGTCGTCATTTAAGTTATCGTTTAACTATTCTTTGAAAATATCATTTTTTCACTCCCCGTCGCGAATGTGTTAATAGCATCTAATGATAATTTTAGATTTTGATGGATGGTACATATACATACAGAATGCAAACTAGATGCTCCAGGAAAAACGCAGCATTTTAGTCTTGAAGAAACAAACTTACTAGAAGAAATATCGACTTTTGGATAAGTCTCTGTAAAAGAAGCATATAATTCTTTTAAATTCAATAATAATAATCGTTTACGTCTCACTTCCATTGTATCGTATTTATTTTTCACAAAAATAGCATCTTTTATTGATGGCATTATTCGACTGTTCATGTCATTATCATAAAATTCTTTAACCTTGGAAACCGTTTGCTGTGGCAAGTTTTTTCCTTGTTTGGCAATTGTTTCTCCTAACACTCTATTAGTAAATTTCCACTGTTTAGATTTTTTTGCCAAATACTGTCTGTCAAAAAAGTACCGGGAATCTTGAATTAAAACAACATTTTTACGTTTAATAATCAAAATTTATTGGGTCGCCTTTAAAATAGGCTCCATTTACTCCGATACATCGATGCCAACGGCACTTCCAACTATCGAAACATTTTTTATAGGCGCTTTCCGGGATGGCCTTTAGCTCGCGCGCCGAATTTTGTTTTATGGCTTCAATCTACTGAAAACGGGTGCCACGGAGCGGCAATTCAAATTTTGGGAAGAGGAAGAAGTCACAGAGAGCCAAATCCGGCAAATACGGTAGGTGTTTAAGCGTGTTCGTTGAGTTTTTGGCGAGAAAGTCGATCACAATCGTAGCTTGGTGAGACGGCGCGTTATCGTAGTGCAAAATCCACGAGTTGTTCGCCCACAAATTTGGCCGCTTCTTTCGGATACGCTCACGCAAACGTTTTATAACGCCTAGGTAATACTCTTTGTTTAACGTCTGACTCTCAAGAATGAATTCGTAGTGCACCACTCCACGGATATCGAAGAAAACAATGAGCATCACCTTCACTTTTGAGCGGCTTTGGCGTGGTTTTTTCGGTTTCGGCTCGTTTTTTCCCACCCATTCCGATGCTTGCTGGCTTGTTTGCATATCGTACCCATACACCCACATTTCGTCACCAGTTACGATGCATTCCATGGATGTGGGATCAAAATTGGCGCGATCTAGCATGTCCGAAGCGACCTGTTCGTGATAGCGTTTTTGAAGAAAATTAAGCTCTTTTGGAACTAGTCTTGCGGCTACCTTTCTCATGCCCAAAATATCAATTAAAATCGTACGTGTGGGCTCAAGGGATATCTCAAGTTTATGTGCTATCTCTCTCAAGTTGGTATGACGGTTTTCAAGCAACATTTCCTTAATTTTATCGACGTTATCTGCGGTCGAAGCTGTCAATGGGCGTCCGGAACGAGGCAAGTCTTCGACGACTTCACGACCCTCCTTGAAGGCTTTGTACCACTCATACGCACGGGTTTCGGTTAGTGCTTTATCACCAAAAGCCTTTTGCAACATTTTCAATGCATCGGCACACGTAATTTCATTCGCAACACAACATTTTAGACAAATTTTTTGTTCAACGTAATCACCCATTGTAAAAAGTCGGCACGCACTATTGACATCGACTGACTTAACTAGCTATTGTAAACACACTCGTTGACAGATTCCGGTCAAACTTGGCATAGTCATTAAGGACAGTTGTACCAACCTAGAAAAAAAAATTCACCTGCCTAAATTGCCCCGCTAGATTTAAATCAACGATTCCCGGTACTTATTTGACAGAATGTATCTTGTTGCTTCAAATTATAGAGCAATTTTTCTCGTACTTCAAGATGATGGGCATATAGTAAGAGTCCTTAACTTCAATGGATCAGTTTTTGGCAAACTCAAAGATTAACTTTTCAATCCTTCAAACATTCCTTCTAAATCTACTTCTCTTTAAAAGCGATTATTTGAATCAGATATTGCAGTAGAGTTGAGAGCATCATCTTCCTCAACATAGGAGTTTTTAGTATCGTTGACGTTAGATGAACTATTAAAATCATACTCAATGCTATTCAAATTTTTATTCAATTCATCTGAGACAGAAGAAATATTTTTTCTACAAGCAGAGCAAATTCTTGAATTAGAACTTAAGTTTTGATATTTTTGCAATATCTCTTTCGACACCTTACAAAGATCTTTACCTTCATAACCTTTCTCACCAGATTTTCTAAAAATTTTAATACGCCATAGCTGTTTTGACTAGTGACATATTACATGCGAGTAAAACCTAAACTTAATAAAATTCTAATTATCATCTAAGTTCAGAATGACCTTAAAGTTTTTCAACTTAATATGAGAAAACTATATTGATGAGAGTAACGCAGAATCCAATTGGTGAGAGTCAAAGCTTTAGACGCAATATCTAAGAGCTCAAGTTATACTTAATTTTACAGTTCATAATACTCGTATGCGGTTGGTGACTTACCACCTATCAAATGTTTAGTAAACTAATAAAATAAAAAGTAACCCATAAAGTCAAAACTCTAAATCCACTATCCAAAAGCTCAAAGCAAGTTGTAATTATTCCATAACTCGTCTTACTTGTATGTAGTTAGTAACGCACCAGTTAGTAGTTCGGTAAACTAATTATTAAAAAAATCGCCTTTCATATTATTCGTTATAAGTAGTGTGACGGAGAATCTGTCATAGGTCGTCGACGAAGAATGTAAGTGTTTACATTCTTGCGCGACCGTCTCCAGGTTGCCAGCTTGTGTAAGCCTGTTTAGCCGCGAAAATGCGGATTTTTCCAAAAGCCGGCAACGTTCGAAAATCACGCGATTTTCGAACTTGCGGCGACGATCGGCGAGGAATTTTGGGAGCCGCGAGGGAAGAGGAGAGAAGAGCGAGTGCAACAGTGAGTTATGCTGTGCCCTCCTGCGAGGGAGTTTTGCTGCACGCTCCCGCGAGGACGGATCAGTCCTCGTACGGAGAGATCAGTACGGAGAGATCAGTCCTGCGGTGAACATAGTGCTGTTCTTTTGTATTAGAGTGAGTGTGGTAAGTGAAGCCAAGGGTGAAGGTGTGCGAGAGAGAGAGAGAGAGAAATAGAGAAAGAGAGAGAGTGAAGAAGTCGAGGGTGCAGCGCGAGGAAGAGGAGCGACGATGGAGAAGCGCAGCGTAGCAGCGAGCCGGGGGACGAGGAGATCAAGAGTCAGCGGAAGGCGACTTAAGGTTGCCACCGCGACATCTGAAGCCGAGGGTGAGGTGGAGATAGACAGTGTTTAGGTGAATTCACATCGAGGTCCGGCAGCCCTTCTTCAGAGGGAGAGCCACAGGAGCCAGGTGCAGCGGTGCCGAAAGAAGCTGCTGGGAGCTCAATGGCCAGCGGACGAGTTTCGTAAACCGCAAAGGTGAGTGTTCTTACTTATTTGTGCAAAATAGAGAGCGAGAGAGAGAGAGAGACAGAGCGAGAGTGTGTGCTAGCGGGTTTTCGGTGAGGGAGGCGAGGGATTGCCACTTCTTGGCCCTGGGGAAGCGATAGGCCTCCGTCGACTGAGAGACAGTCGCGGGCGGCCGGCCCGCATCATCGCGACATAAATAGCGGGAGAGAGAGTCAGAGAGAGAGAGTAAGAGAGATTGAAACATTAGTTCAATTAAATATTATTTTTGTGCAAGGCACTCAGGGTGCACGTAGCTAAATCGGCTACGACGTGGTGCCTACTTCACAGTAATGAATAAAATGGGAGTTCTCGGGGTCATTATTCTTTAATATTAATTGCAGTAATCGATTAATTTTTGCAGTTCTTGTCTGCTATAGTGGATCTGACAACATGAAATACTGGATCCGTCATCTTTAATTTTGAAAATTCAACTTTGGTTTCGAGATTAGCAACCCAAAGAACCCGACGTATTTAATTAAACAATGATCTGTTTATTTCTTTGAAAATCTTGACTTCTAATTCTATTTTTTTCAAGGTTATATGAATAATAAGGGGGCTACATGAAATCTAACTTAAGATTCGTAATCAGCAATCTCAAAAGCTCCCGCATATGTAAAATAGTCAAAATAATTGGATATTATATTTTTCACCGGCAATTTTCGTGAAAAAATTCGTTTTGTTTTTATGACATCCCCTGTTTGTGCCTGCTATTTCGAGGTTAGAAAAGACGTTTTTTACCAAACTCCAGACGGCATCGAAAACTACACTATAAGATGGAAATTTCAACATTCGAAACAAGAACAATTTTGCATGAAAAACGTGGGCAGGGGGGGGGGTGGCTGATTTGACAAAGAATGCCCCATGTATTATATATAGAAAGGATTTTTACGCGGAAATAATTTAGTATTTGCATGCGATACTTACCTAACGCGTGCTATAGATGGCCTAACGTCAAGTATTAAATACTAAATATTAAAAGATTTATGCGACATTAGGCGCGTTACACTTTGGCTAGTACAAGATATACATCTCTCTTGCTCTTACAGAAGGTAAGCACACGCGATTTGTTATCGATTCAGGAGTTGTCACACATAACACATCGTTCAATAAGTCCCGAGACTAAACCAGAGATGGTGCTAGTAGTACCAAACAAGCCACGTTTCCATAGAGTGCGAACCTTCACATGAAACGTGTAAAAATTTCACGTCGATCGGATCACAGACAGCAGAGTTATCGAGGTTAGAGTAAAGTCACTTTGTAATTTGTTTGAAAAATGGAAAAAAGCGAGTTTCGCGTGTTAATAAAACATTGTTTTTTAATGGGTAAAAACACCGTAGTAGCCCAGCAATGGCTTGCAAAACATTACCTGGACTCCTCTCCATCCAAACCAACGATTTGTCGTTGGTATGCTGAGTTTAAACGTGGTCGTACGGACACAAACGATGCGGAACGTTCGAGTAGGCCATTGGAAGCCGTAACACAGGAAAATGTGAGTGAAGTGTTAAAAATTGTAATGAAAAATCGTAAAGTGAAGGTCTGCGAGATTGCAGAAATGACACAGATATCATCTGGAAGCGTATTTACAATCCTTCATGAAAAATTGAGCATGAAAAAGGTTTTTTAAGTGGGTGCCGCGATTGCTTTCAGTGGAACAAAAACAGCAGCGAGTCGACGATTCAGGGAGCAGTTTATCGCTATTTACTCGCAATAAGAACGATTTCCTACGTCGATACGTGACCATGGATGAAACATGGATACATCATTTCACTCCGGAGTCGAATCGGCAATCATCTAAGTGGCGCATGGCTGGCGAAAGCCGCCCAAAGCGTCCAAAAACGCAGCAGTTTGCTGGCAAAGTCATGGCGTCTGTTTTTTGGGATACACATGGCGTGATTTTCATTGACTACCTGGAAAAAGGTAAATCGATCAACAGTGATTATTATATTGACTTGTTGGTACGTTTGAAGGAGGAGATCGCAGCAAAACGACCGCACATGAAGAAGAAAAAAATCCTTTTTCACCAAGACAATGCACCATGCCACAAGTCCATGAAAACAATGGCAAAATTGAACGAATTGGGCTTTAATTTGCTTCCCCACCACCCGTATTCGCCAGACTTAGCCCCCAGCGACTACTGGCTCTTTGCTGATCTCAAAAAAATGCTCCAGGGAAAAAAATTTGGCTCGAATGAGGAGGTCATTGCCGAAACTGAAGCCTATTTTGAAGCAAAGGATAAATCCTTTTATAAACATGGTATAGAAATGTTGGAAAGGCGTTGGAAAGATTGTATCACTCTAAAAGGAGATTATATTGATGAATAAAAATGATTTTTGAAAAAAAATGTTGTTTTCGTTTTAGTCTCGTTAGTGTTATTTATGAATTGAATTAGTTCTTTTACACTCCACATCGCCCTCGGGATACTCATTTTATTTTTTCGAGGGAAAAACAAGCAAAATTTTAAACAGGATTGTACGGCAGAAAAAATGCGTTAAGTAGTTTTGTTCGCTTCCAAGCGTCACAGCGAATTAACGCTTTTTTATATAATTATTATGTTGATTATTATTTTATAAATTTTAATCTAAAATAAATTATTAAAAGTATTTTTTCGCAGGAGTGAAAAGATATAGTTGCCTAACCCATTCATTCTACCACAGCTGAAGTTTATAAGGCTTTATGACACAACTATTCGAAGTACAAATTAATTCCGTCCTTTTTTTTGCGGTCAAAAATGCATTTATTTCAAAACAAAAAGAATGAGAAGACTAATCAAAGTATCGTCCATTGCTAGTTACTACTTTTTCCCACCTCTCAGGCAATTTTCGAATTAAATCTCGAAAAAATGTCTCGTCTTTTGAGGTGATCAAAGTTAGGAGCCAATTGATTTCTGCGAAAGAAGTGAATCGACGACCTGCCAGATCGCGCTGCATCCCTCGGAACAACTGGTAATCAGAAGGAGCAATGTACGGAGAATACGGCGGGTGCGGCAAAATATTCCACTTAAGCGTTTCTAAATATTTTTCACGACTTTTGCGACATGAGCTGCTCACAACAGAAAAATCTCCAGTTAATGTCTCTCGGTTTTAATTCATAAGGCACCCAGTTGCCTTGCTTTTGAATCATTCCCATGGATTTCAATCGTACAGAAACTGCTTATTGAATCACTTTCAATGATTCTGCAAACTCCTCTTGCGTTTTACTCGGATCTTCATCGAGTAATGCCTCAAATTTTTTGTCTTCGAATTTTTTTGGCCGTCTAGAGCAAGGCTTGTCTTCAACGCTGAAATCTCCATCTTTGAAACGTCGAAACCATTCCCTACAAGATTTATCAGTTAGAGCATTATCACCATAAACTTCCACAAGCATTCAATGCGCTTCAGCTGCACTTTTCTTCCGATTAAAATAGAAACCTAAAACCTCCCGCAAATGCTGCATAGTTAACACAAAATTGGACATATTTAACACAGTTGGAAACAAGATTTTTTTATAAAACTCGAAGCGATATAAACTGAATATTATTGACAGATGTCTAACCTTTCAGAAACTACTCCCTACAGCTGTTACTTTGTAATATTTATTCGGTGTAGTAAAAGGTAATCCATTATTTTGCCAATAGATGGCTTTAGTAGTCTGTATCACCCGTTGTAAAAGTTCGATCGGGTTACACTAGATGGCGTTAGAAAGATAAGATTTCGTACTTAAAAAACTTTCGATACAGTTTTGTGATTGCTTGACTCAGTATTTTTCTAGTACGCGTCAAAGATGGACACCAACAAAAAGAAAATACGCCATATTTTACAGTTTTTCTTCGATAAAGACGAAAACGCAAGCCAGGCAGCTGAAAATCTGAATAGTGTTTATGGTCCTGATACTGTAACAGCCAATCACGCGCAATTTTGGTTTCGTCGATTCCGTTCCGGTAATTTTGACGTCAAAGTTCGATGTATGCGTGCCACACGAGTTATCGCAAAGGAACCTCATGGACCGAATTTCCATCTGCGAATCGCTGCTGAATCGCAACAATATCGATCCATTTCTGAAGCAGATGGTTACTGGTGATGAAAAGTGGGTCGCTTACGACAACCTCAAGCGACAACGGTCGTGGTTGAATCGCGGTGAGCCGGCGCAAACGGTGGCCAAGCCAGGATTGACAGTCAGGAAGGTTTTGCTGTGTGTTTGGTGGAAATGGCAGGGAATCCTCTACTATGAGCTTCTCCCCTACTGCCGAACTCTTAATTCGGACCTGTACTGTCAACAATTGGACCGTCTGAAAGAAGCAATCGCCCAGAAGCGGCCAACTTTGGCCAATAGGAGAGGAATTGTGTTCTATCAAGACAATGCCAGGCCGCATACATCGATAGTGACTCGCCAGAAGCTCCGGGAGCTTGGTCGGGAAGTTCTTATGCATCCATCTTATAGTCCGGACCTGGCACCAAGTGATTACCACCTGTTCCTGTCTATGACGAATGATTTTGCAAGTGAAAAATTCGCCTCAAGAGAAGATTGTGAAAATCGACTGTCTCAGTTTTTTGACAATAGGGACAAGGGTTTCTACGAGAGAGGTATTATGAAATTACCTCCAAAATGGCAACAAGTTATCGAACAAAACGGTGCATATTTGACCTAAATTGTATCATTCTATCTATGCTAAATAAAACCTTCAATTTATTGCAAAAATAATGGATTTCTTTTTACTACACCTAATACAATAGCCAAAGCCATCTTTTGGAAACGGACAAAACTACTCCCAATATTTGAAGCATTTAACGAATTATCGGCCAAGAGTGATTCGGTTGCAAAAATCTGTCACTGGCTTTTAGATTCTAACATCCATTTATATTATGGTACACTTCCTTAAATTCATTTTTCCGCGCTGCCACCGAAATTTTTTCAAACTCCCAAGTTTTGTAATTGAGTCGAAAGTTATTTTACATCGACAAAATTGGGTTGGTGCCCTTATTACTCATAGTTGCGATAATAGTGGCGATTAAATCAAATGAAATTAAATTGAGAGGCAAATGCACATGCGTATTATGTCTATTTTGTTTTCATTTAAAATCCGCTAACCAACCTAACTTTTTTCATGAATTTTTGGAATAAATTTATTAACGCACAAAACAAGTATTTACTACAGTTATGTTGTAGATATCACCTATTTAATGAAAATGGTATTATTAATATTTTCCCTCTCAGTGTTACCACGTGACTAAATCAACCGATCAGAATTGTATAATAGAGCAAATTGCTCTGCACAAATTATTATAGTCACATAACGTTACTCGAGTGCCAATTAAGGTATCAGGAGTCGCGCGTATATATACTAAGGTAACATGATTAGCGAAAAAGGCAGTCGAAGGTGACGAATGTAAAAAATAGCAACCCTTGCCGAGAATCTCCGAAATAAGTAAGAAAGCGAAACGAAAGTGAAAAGCCAACGACGATACGACAAATAAATCTAGGAATTCAATCATTCGATTACGGTCCTGCTTATATTATCGCTATCTTTAATAAAAGTCGACTAACTTGCTTAGACGAAAACATGTTTGCTCGTCAACCAGTGGATGAAAAAAACGTCAATTCGTATTACAATGAAGAAGTAAAACCTTGCGGCTCAGCAAACAATAAAAAGTTTGTAACAGAGAACAAAAAGCAGGGTTTTACAGAGAATAAGGAGCAAATTCGACAGAAAATTATCAAGACAAAAACCTAGATCGTTCAATCCGAGGCTAATATGTAAAAATTACTGAAAAATTAAAATTTATGAATAAAATCCGCGATAAACGACGTCCAATGTAGATTTAAAAAATTACTAAAAATGAAAATGAAAATTTGGATTATGAATTATAAATCATCGAATCAAGGAAAACAAATTTATGAATAGAGTATATGAAAATGGCGTGTGACAAATGACATGAAAGTAAATCTAAAATTTTTCTAAGATTAAAAATTGAAAAAAATTTTAAATATATATCGATTTCTCATCAGTCCGGAATCTTTTTTTAACCTTTCAAGGAAATCTGAGCAGGCCTGTTGACGCGAGAGCTTTTGGTCAGAAGTCAGGTTTTTTGGTACTAACTTCGCACAGACTTTTGTCATGTGTAATTCCTTGTGTAAAATTTGTCTAACCGTTTCTTTATCGGCGTTTACAGCCTTGGCAATCATCCGGATGCTTATTCGACGATCTACACGCACAATTTGGTTGATTTTGGTCACTGTTTCCGGAGTTGAAACAGTGACAGGGATACCTGGGGTTGGTCATCTTCAGTGCTTACTCGGCCCTCACTGAAGCGCTTACACCACTCATAAACACGCGCACGAGATAGAGAATTGTCCCCATAGGCCTCTTGCAACAATTTACAGCACTCAGTCGGAGTTTTTTTCAATTTAACGAGAAATTTAAGATTGATACGTTGCTCCTGTTTTTCGTCACACATGGTTTTCGGCACGAGAAGAAAACACGTTCCTTTCAAACCGCTACTGCACAAATACAATAATAGTGACGAGAACGTGTTTTGGTACGTGCGTAGACAAGATATCTAGATACCCAACGCACTACTCGTTTTTTTCCCATCCCTCTACGGCGCCCTCTAGGCGCGCAGTCTCGTTATTTAATAGCCAGACCTTGTACAAGATTGCATGTTCTTGAAGTTGGCACAAACTTGTTAAAAAATTAAAATTTATCTATATCCATAGTTTACGTTTAAAGAATATAGTTATAAGGAATTATGCTAATTAAATTTACGCGCAAACGAAAAATTACGAAACATAAAGGAAAATCACGACTGGGATGGGAGTGTAATAAAAGTAGATTATTTTTATTTGCAATCGGTTAATTATTGCACTATTTATTTAAATAATTAAATAAGAAATTTGACATAGCATCCCAGCTAATCTAAGCGTAACCAGCTGTGTATATATGCGTGTACATATGCATAAGACTGTAACGTCACTTTTTAAATTTCCCAAAAATCGAAATATAATATTCTCTTTGTCTGAATTTTCAATAGCCATATCTCTGTAAAAAATGATTATTCTTTTTTTTTAGTAGATATAGGAAAGTTAACTTTAAGTGAATTTAATTTGCCTTCGTTATGATAAATATTCAATTTGTTACGTCCTAGAGGATGAGGCAACGACATAAAAACTTATTTTACTAAGTCTTAAACTGAATAATTAAAAAAGGTTTAATTCCCTATTTCGGTCAACCGTATCTGCCGAGGACGGGAGGCAATTAATATATATACTAGCGCAGGTAGAAGGAGAGAGACAGAGAACTGGAGTCAGCGTGCGAGAGCGAGAGAGAGACATATGTATATATATTTTATATTATATGTATGCCTGATTTGTCTACGTGCACTCTATAAGGACCAGACACACGTATCGCATAAGTAATGCAGCTTAGGCGAGAGGAGTTGAGAGATGTAGAGAGAGATGTTCTTACGTTGTTTTGAGTGCGCTGGTTTTGCTGGCTGGAGACTGGCTAGCTGGCTGGCTTGGCTGCTGCTTGGCGGGAATGGGGAGACAAATTTAAATGGTTGACTCCAAGAGTTTCGTAAAAATGTCTGTTTTATTTATTATACTTTGAACTGGTGGGTGGCTTTAACCAGTTACAACTTCTGCGTTAGCCAGACTCACTCACACACTTCGTACTTTATACTTATTAATTCGCGTTGGTATACACAGTATGTCGGAAAAGTTCCCGAACTTTTGAAATAAAAAATCGAAAATTACATCTAAAGAAATTTATTCCAGTTAATTTTCAACATAGTCCCCTTCCCTAGATATACACTTATTTGAGCGCTCCATGAGTGATTCGAAGGCTCTCTGGTACTCCTCTGAAGTTATCGCTGTGAGACGCTCGGTGCAAGCCGCTTGAATGCTCGGTACATCTTCAAAAAATCGTCCTTTCAAGGCCATTTTTAGCTTGGGAAATAGGAAAAAGTCGGCTGGAGCCAGATCTGGCGAGTATGGGGCGTGATTGATGCGTGGGATCTGATTTTCGGCGAGATAACGCTTCACAATGTTCGAAGAATGAGCAGGCGCATTGTCATCCAGCAAACTCCACGATCCCGGTTCCTTGTACTCGGGCCTAATGCGATTAATCCGTCGCTTCAGACGTTCCTTGCTCAGGTTCAGTTCGTGTGCCAACATTCTGAGAGACATGTGGCAATCCTGCTTTAGTAGCGCGCGCACGCGAGCCTCGTTTTCGTCGGTAACAGCTGTTGACGGCCGGCCGCTCCTCTCGTCATCTTCTAACGACTCTCTACCCTTCTTGAACCGACTGAACCACGTGTAAACAGTTGTACGCGACACTACACCTTCACCGTAAGCCGAATCGATCATTTTTTTCGTTTCCGCGAAAATTTTTTTAAGTTTATAGCAGAATTTAATTGCGCCACGATGTTGAAATTTCTCATCCATCGTAGAGCTTGCACCGGGGTACTAAACACACGTTCACTCAAGCACGTCTATCTCGGCAACTAATGAACGGATACTGGTGAAAAAATTCTCAGACACTGCAGAGGGATGTAGCAACATAGTACCGGTGTTGTCCAAGAGGTGGCGCTACTCGTACAAGCGCTACAAAATAAGTTCAGGTACTTTTCCAACATACTGTGTATAATAAAACTGGCAGAGTTTCCACGTACGTGAATAATGTAAGAAAAGACTACTGACTGTGTAGCAACCAGCAGAGCCTCTGCGCACGACAACGTTTTCGGGAAAAGACTGGTCCTTGTGCAGCCAACCGGCAGAGCCTCCACGCACGACAACGTTTTCGGGAAAAGACTGGTCCTTGTGTAGCCAACCGGCAGAGCCACCACGCACGACAACGTTTTCAGGAAAAGACTGGTCCTCTCGGTGCATCGTCCAACCCCTTTACGATATATAGGGCAAAAACTAGACGCTCCCCTAGTATATAGGCCACAAACTAGACGCCCCCCTAGTATATAGGCCAAAAACTAGACGCCCCCCTAGTATATAGGCCAAAAACTAGACGCCCCTCTCGTATATAGGCAAAAAACTAGACGTGCACCTTTGTTCCTTATCAAAAAAGGGATGGTCCGAAAGTAGAACACAAGTGTTCTTAGTTATGATTCATACACGCATACTCTAATACTCTTTCCGCATCAGTGCTTCCGTACCTTGATGTTATCGCTGTAGCGGTAGCGCTTTTCATAGAGAAAAAGGAAGGAAATAAAAAAAAGGTAAGCTGTAAAATAAGAAAGAAAAAAAAAAGAAAAAAAAAGGTAAAAGATGCACAGATGGTACCGTCCGAGCTCGCGATGTGGCGTCACCGCGGGTGGTAGAGAAACAAAATAAAAAAAGAAAAATACAACGTCACGTCATAGCACGACGTGACATCTCCCCCTTGAGGAAATTCAGCGCCGGGTGCTGTCACTCTTCTCACTCACTCATGCCGTCTGGATTTAGCTCCCTTATTTTTTTACATATAATTAACTGACATAATTTTATTATTTTTTTTTTTTTTTTTTTTTGCGACACCGAATTTTAATAATTACATATAAAAGTAAATTCACGCACAAGATATTTATTTTATCTTATAATTTCTTTTTATAATCATATATGTATATTTTAACATGCGTATGTATATTATATATGTATATCATTGTCACTTGCACACGTATATATATTTATTATTTTTTTTTGTTTTAATAATAATAATAATGATGGGTCCCTGCACCAATAGATAAATATATGTATGAATATTTTTTTTTTTTAACATGTATATGTATATTATTGGCACTCACGCATGTGGTTTTCTTTCTATATTTCGCACTGTCACTTTTCACTGTTAGTTTTACGGTCGACTAGCTTCAAATATGTTGCTTCTTCCATTTTCGCTTGACCAAGGCTGATGGGTATTTGTACCGGTAGTAGTTCCTTGCACTTATGCAATGAGCTGGCCCTTCTAGGTCTTGTTCATGTTTCGAATTTTACATGCATGGATCTAAGTGTAGACGTCAAATCCTCCATTAATTATGCTTGTCATGCACTCGAGGCAATCCTTCCAGATATGCAAAGGTCATTTGCACTTTTCACACTGGCCGTTTTTATATGGTAGTAGTGAAATATCTTCAACCGTTTTCCCATTTGGCTACGGCTCCACTCGGGGTAGTCGTCATCCCAAGGTTTTTCTTGATAGATGGCAATTGGTTGCAGCTTCTGGCATTTTCTGCATTGTGTTGCCTGCACTAAATCTCTTTTATATATATATTTTCATTACATATTTTTATTACATACATATATATATATATATATATATATATATATATATATATATATATATATTACTACATGTTTTATCATGTACGTTTATTATGTATATATATGTATATATATATATATATATATTATATATTATTATATATTACTATACATATACGTTATAATTTATGTATTATTTGCTTGGTGATGTGGTAGAAGGTTCTATATAAGATTTGCGTAGTCTGTTAATATGCACCAGCTTGGTTTTTGTATTGCTTATTTGAATTTTTACGTTCCCATTTTCAGAGACGTCGAGTACTAAATATGGCCCGGTGTATTAATTATTAAACTTGTGCGGTTTTGACCCTTTTTGTAGCCATACATATTCTCCAGTTTGTAGTGTTTCTTTCGTTGCAACTTTTGTCGTAGTAGCATTTTGATTTCCATTTTGCTTTTAAAAGACAGTCGTTTGCTATTTCCTGTAGCATATTTGAACGCGTCGCCAAATTTTGTAGGTAACCATCGAATGTCGGCAATAAATCGTCTGTCTCAAGAGGGTCGCTTGTGGGTGTTCTTGCTAGATGCCCGAAAATGAGTTCGAACGGCGTGTGCCCCGTTGCTTTACTCACTCCTGTATTGAAATTAAAAGTAGCTAATTCAATATATTCATCCTAGTCGGCTTTGTTGCCGCGTACAAACATTTTCAGAAATTCTACTAGACTTGCGTGCGAGCGCTCCAATGATCCGTTTGATTGCGGGTGAAAAGCTGTCTTGTTCTTGCCTGCTTTATCCGAAATCTTTTTGCTACCTTTTTCATAAGTTTGCTTGTAAAGTTTGTGCCTTGGTCTGTCAAAATTACCCGCGGTACTCAAAACGTGCAAATAACCCTTCTTATTAATGAATTTGCAACGTCTATCGTAGTTGTAGCTGCTAGAGGCTCAGCTATGGTAAATTTTGTTAATAAATCTTGAAAAGTTAAAATATATTCGTTTCCTCTCGTTGTTTTGGGTAATGGGCCTATTATGCCCATTGCAAGACGATCCATTGCGTGGCTTCTGCTATCTGTTATTACCATTGGTGCTCGAGTTTTTACTCTAACCAATTTTTTTAATTGGAAGTCCAAACACTTACTTATAAAGTTTTGAACGTCTTCTTTCAAATTTTCCCAGTTGTAATTATGTTTGATTCTATTGTATGTCTTGTTTACTCCTCTATGTCCTCCCACTGCGGAGCTATGTGCTTCTTGCATTATTCTCTCGCGCTCTTTGAGTGGTGGATAGCGTATAAGGCTGAGGCAAATTATTAATTTTGTATTACTATTAAATAATGCTTTTCGTAATTTTTTGATAATTTCTTGCCACTCTAAGTTTTCTATGTGTTGAGATTTTTGTACACTAATTGATGCAATGTCTAGTTCTGTTAAGTTTTTTTTTAAATTTGTGCATAAAATTTTTAAATTTCGATTTGTTTTATATAGGCTTAATTGTCCTTTTCCCCATATTGGAAGTCCAATATGAATTTTATTATTTACTTGCATCAATGCTGGTTCACCTATATTTAAATTTTTAAAAATTGGTAATTTATTGCGCAGTTTTAATTGCATTGCACCGTCATCGCACGGCTCTCCGTTTGTTGTTACAAAATATAAATAGTTATCTTTGCGCATGAATAGTTGCTCTTTGCAAGTGATCGTGTCGTATACCTGCGACGAAGTCCTTATATCGGCGCTCTCGTCTTTCTCCGTGTCTACCCTACTCTCTCCCGTATCTCTCTCTTTTACTGTATTATCAAAGAAACTTTCGTTTCTTATTTCTCTCTCATTATACAACTCTCTCTCTCTCTCTCTTACATTTTTGTAGCCGGTCTCTTTCCCTAGTGTTTTATTCTGAGTGCTCTCTATGCACGAAACCTCGCTGCGTGTAGTGTCGCATAAATTTTTTACTGAAGGGTTTTGTAAATTTTCTATTTGCATATTATTTTCATCAGGGCTTTGCTCTGTGCTCTCCGCCTAAGTGTTTTCAATAATAGGTACAATCTCCTGTGTTTCTGAGTTTATTACACGTTTTCGCGGAGCTAGCCGTTTTATTGCCTCTAAATATTTCTCACTCGTCTTTCGACCTGCTCAAACCCGAGTAGTCATTGAGTGGGTGGGCTGCGTAAGCGTTTCGCTCGGCGGCTCAAGTGCATTTGGCGGTTGCTCGATCTCCGGCGCATTCTGTTTTGTTTGCGAAATTATGCGGACGCTTTCCACCGGATTCCTTGAGAGCGCATCGGCTATGTTAAGTCGTTCTGCTCTATAAATCATCTTGAAATCGTATTCAGCCAGCATAAGACGCCACTGCGTTATTCGCGAGTTGGGATCTTTGTGCGTTTGTAGCCATACAAGCGGTCTGTGGTCCGTTATGAGAAAAAATTTTCGGCCGAACAAATAAGGTCTAAAGTGCTTTATGCAGTATACGAGTGCCAGTCCCTTCTTATTAAATGTATCCCATCGTTTTTCCACATCTGTGAACATGCGAGACACGTAAGTGACGGGCTGATCGCTACCGATCTTTCCTTGTGACAAAATGCCACGTACCGCGTATCCTGACGCGTCTGTTGTTAGGTTAAAAGTATTTTCAAAATTGGGAAAGATTAATATTGGTTCCTCGCATAATTTATTTCTTAGCGTTTCGAACGCATTTTGAGCTTCATTTGACCACGTGAATTCCGTGTCTTTCTTTAACAAACTCGTAAGCGGCTTCGCAATTTTTGCAAATTGGTGAATAAATCTTTAATAATATCCCATGAGTCCTAAAACTTGTTTAATATTTTTCATATTCTTCGAAACTGAGTAATTTTGCACTGCTTCTAATTTATGTGGATCTGGCCGTACTCTTTCAGCGCTTATTAAATGCCCGAGATACGTAACTTCTTGTTTTAAAAACTCGCATTTTTCCGGCTGTAATTTCAAAACAGCTTGTCGTAGCCTTTTAAATAATCTTTCTAATCTGCTTATATGCTCGGGGAGTGTTTTTGAATAAAAAATTATATCGTCGATGAAAAAGAAGAGTTCTTGGTTTGTTAAACACGATAACGTAATCGACAATACGACAAGGCAAAAAAAGGTTGCTGGCATAGTACGAAGTCCGATGCTCTCTCGATTAAAATGATACAAGCCTTAGTATGTTGTAAATGCTGTTTTATGTCGATCTTGTTTGTCGATTTCAAGTGGATGGTAACCTGAGGCTAAATCGAAAACAGAAAAATATTTTGCGCCTTCTAATTGATCCAAAATTTCATTTATATTCGGCAGCGGGAATTGGTCATCGAGAGTTTTGACATTTAGCTTCCTATAGTCTATAACCATTCGATACCTCTTTCGTCCTTGTAAATCCTCCTTTTTAGAGACTAAAAAGCATGGACTGGAGTAAGACGAAGTCGAGGGTTCGATTATCCCTTTGTCAAGGAACTCCGATACCGGCCTTTCTATTTCTGCCTTGTGCACAGGCGGTAGGCGGTATTATTTGAAGGTAACAGGTTCTTTGTCTATTGTAGGAATGGTTAATTTAAGAATGTGTGTTACAGTGAGTCTCTCTCCCGGAATATAAAAGATATCATTGTATTCGGCGATTAATTTATCTATTTCTCTGCGTTCTTCTGGAGCTAGATGCTCGAGCCGCAATAGTTTCTTTATTGTCTCAATTCGTTCTTCGCGTGTGAATGCTTTGATTGAAAGTATTGCCGAGCTATTTTTCTTTTTCTTGCAACCCTTTCCTGTAAGCAATTTTTTTGCATCTACTACGTTCTTGAGAATTTCATGTATAATTTCCCCTGGGGTGTTTTCACTCCTATATTTTAATTTAGGTGAATTATTTTTCATCCTTTCTTCAATTTTCTTAAATTTTAAATTTGTTTCAAAATATTTAAAAAGCATTCCAAATGAAGCTTCTAGCTGTTCCGAGTTTTCTCGTAACACATGTTTCTCGTGTAGGCCTTTATTTAAAATATTGTATAGCGTGCTTAAATTTTCCAAGAGTCCGTTTTTGTCGTCAGTTTCTTGCATAATTTTACTTGTACAGCCTTGAGCTGTATCATTAAGTCTTATTGGGTAAAAAAAGACTTCCTTCCCTTTCTCATTCTTATTCATAGAGCCGAATAATGTGTTAATTTCTTTTTCTTGGTCTCGCGATGCCTCTCGCGATAATATCTTACTTGACGTATTTTTCTTTTCTTGCTTTTCAAAATTTCTGTTTGGGCTAGAAATTTCATTTGACAACGCAATATTGTTTTCAGAGAGTGTATTTGGTTCTTTGTTTCCAAACACTTGTTTTATTTTATTTTCTCGTGGAACATCGAGAGATATTTGACTTATAATTTTTTGATCGCTAAGCGTGTCTGTTCTTATGTTTATCTTCCTTGGATTTTTTCCGACAACTCATATTTTTGCGTAGTTGCCTCGAAAACTTGTTTACTGCTAGTTTTCTTTAATTCAGAGAGAATCGGATCTTCCTTTGATTCCGATTCACGACTTGGATTAGGGCTTTCCTCGTGCCCCTGGATTTGTAGAGCATCTACTTTTGATTCTTAACATTTCCTTCGGATTAAACTAGCATTCGATATATTTTGACTTACAGCACGCTTTTCGTTACGTATTACAATCTTGTATTCGTCTGTTGCTTCGTATGAGTTGCGTTGCTCTTCTTTTCTGGAAACTCCCGGCTCTTTGTTATTTCTTTACGTTCATTCATAGATACCGCGCGGCTTGGCCTAGGGATTTGTATCTGCTCCCGGCCGTCGAGCGGTCGTTGTTTCTTTGTCTCGTTGTACGGTAAAAGTTTCTCTTGTTCTCTATTTTTATTGCTCTTGGTTCCTTCATTTTTCTTCCTCCCCTGCACCTGCAGTGTGTTGGCCACGTTGAATTTTCTTATGAATGGAATTTTATTTTGACCGACTATTAGGCTATTATTTTCATAGTCAATTTTTGTATTAAATTTTGAAAAAAATTCGTTTCCCAATAATCTTTCTTCTTGAATTGGAAACTCATTTGAAACTAAGTGAAATTCAATATTGAACTTGGGAAAACAAATGTTAATTTTTCCGATCGTAAAAATTCTTTCGCTTGTTATACCTTTTAATTCCAAAATTTCTTCAGTGTTGATTTTGTTATATTTACTGATATTTTAAATTTTTAATAAATTTGGTCCTGCTTCTGAATCTAAAATTAATGTTATTGTTCTTGCAAAAGCGAAGTTGTACACCCAATATTAATAAAACAGATTATGTAATGTTTCATTAAATACTTCAAGTTACAATTTATTAATCATCAATTAGCATAATTTTATAGTGTTCCTATGGCGGCGTATCTGTTTCTCCAGGTATTAAGTATCTCTTATCATTATATGAGCTTAAAGCTACTTTTTCTTGTTTTTCAGTATATACATTGTGCTGTCGAGATCGTATTATATTTTGTTCTGTTAAGGGCTGTTATCACATATAATTGGTATCATTTTAATACTGTTTTGATAATCGCTCATATGCACATTGAAAACAGTATCTACTTTTTTCAAAAAGAAGTTGATGAATTAAACCTTTAAGAAAATTGAATATGTACCAGGCTGTTCAATAAGTTTTGCGGTTCAATAAGAAAAACACAATATTATGGTTTGAAATACTCTTTTTTATTCAGTATAGTCTCTCCAAACATTAATACACTTGTTCCAACAAGATCTCCATCTTACATTAAACCAACTACCTTTTTAACACGAGGCGTATGAAAAATGTTATTAGTTAGATAGTCCGATGTATCGAATTGATGAATATCACGTTTCATAATTCCATAAATTTCTGTATCAGAAATTTCATATATCAAAGTGTCCGTATTGGTATAAAGAAGCTTGCTCTTTTCACCAAATTATTTTGTCATGTAATTATAATGGAAGTTCTAAACTAAAATTTTCGATAAATCTACAATAATACGAAGAGTCCTACGTAGATTGGTTGATTAATTTAAACGTCAGTCTTTGTCAGTTGTACAATCATTAACTTTTCATTTTATATTATATTGGCTTCGAAAATTTGGTTACGCTACAAGAGCTTCAGAATCATAGCTACCTTGCTATTTAATGACAAGTCTAACAGCGACATGCTTTTTTACATTCTCCATTTTTTTTTTCCAAACACTGCATTATTCATTAATTCGTACAGATTCTTCTCAAGTATATTTTTTGCCTTTATTCTCATACTGGTATTCAAATCTACTGGGTGCGACAGCATAACTTCCTTTTTTAAAATGCGCGCCATTTGGTCGGTTAATGTGGTAGCGGAGCGCTAGTGGTCTCATTTAAGAGGCGGGACTATAAAGTTTTGACCCGACATAGTTCAGTCGCCATCATGCGTTGGAATAGCGAGGAACGTGCTTTTGCTGTTGAGGCTTACTTTTCGAGCGGATGTTCTGTGATCGCAACCCAGCGCGCCTTTCGAAATCGCTTTAATTTAGCCCTCTTAGCCTCTGTCTCGGACCAGAAATCAGTTGTTACGTGGGTCACTACGTTCAGACAAACTGCAAATGCGACAAGACGAAGAACTGGAGTCCCTCAACCCATTGGATCACTTGAGAACATTGAGGCAGTGAGAGATTCAATGTTGCGATCACCACGGCGTTCTGCGCGCTAACATGCGTCTGCCCTTAGACTTTCTGATTTAGGGGACATTTGGTTCCAACAAGATGGCGCAATTGCACACACTTTAAGAGCATCGATGGCTGTTTTGTGGGAATACTTCCTAGAGCGCCTCATTTCAATTAGGGTCGATTTGGAGTGGCCGGTCCGCTCTCCCGATTTGGCCCCTTGTGATATTTTTCTATGAGATTTTTTGAAATCCTGTACTTATGTGAGCCGTCCAAGGACCCTACAAGATTAGAAGACCAACATCCAGGAAGAAATTTACAACATAACGTCTGCTATGCTGACAAGAGTCATGACAAACGCCAGAAATCAGTTTACTGAGTGTATGGAGAATGGGGGACGTCACCTATCTGATTTGATCTTCAAAACTATGTAAAACAAAACTTTAGATATGCGCCTACATTATGAAGAGCAAATAAAAATTTTTTGATTCATACAATGGGTTTTATCAAATTTTGAAAAAAAGAAGTTATACTGCCGCACCCTGTATGTACTCATTTAACTATGGTTTTTGTTTAAATTTCAAAACTTAATGAATTTTTACGATTTCTAAGCTATTTGCTAACGCTCGCTGTAAATTACGATAATGCAGAACATAACGTTTTTTCAGACGCGAAGTTATCATAAATATAGTGTATAAAGAACCTGGTGGCTTCATATGTTCAGGACATAGAGGTAAGTCTCGATATTGATCGTGTAAATGTTCCGGATACTCCAAGTCTATTTCCAAAAAATAATTAACTGGTGAATTATTCTGAATTACATTCTGTCGAAAAAGTACCGGGAATTGTCGATTTAAATCTGGCGGGGCAATTTAGGCAGGTACAATTTTTTTTCTAGGTTGGTACAACTGTCCTTAAGGGGAGGTTTACTTTTTTCTGAACCAAGAAATCGATTTTTTTTTTTTTTACATTTTTTTGTAGTTAATTACGTGTAGAATATATTCCCAAAACCGTTTGGTCGTATATATATATTTTTTAAAGCTATGGAATAAAAACGAGACTGATCTTAACACAGATTAATCGTTAATCAAATCTTTAAACGCGTTTTTCTCGAAACCACGTTTTTCGAACTGTTGGCCACGATTACTAAAAAACTACTTGATGGATCGCCTTTTTGTTTTTTTTTTTATTGTCAAAGTATTTATCGGAAAGTGGACTACAATCAAGATGATATATGCATTATTTTTATTTTTAGAGTACTTCAAAGAGTGAAAAAAAACTCAATAATGAAAAAAAAAATTCAAATGCCCGCCATTTTGTTAATTTTCAATTTTGAGCGATGATTGTAAGTCAGATGCTGACTACACACATATATTCTACAAAACTTTTTCGATTTTTAATTTTTGTTCATTTTTGCAGGTGCTAGAGTGGCCAACAGCGGGCCACCTTTTTTGAAGATGGTCACTTTACGGGGCGTACCATTAATTACCGTCACGATATTTTGTCATAAAAATTTTTTTTTGTACTTTTTATTGTATTAAACAAGTAGCAAACACTTTAAGTTGTTTATTAATTTTCTTCTATGAAAAAAAAATTCCAAAAAAAACTGTTGTTTTTGTCAATAAAAAGGTAAACCTTCCCTTAATGACTATGCCAAGTTTAAGCGGAATCTGTCAACGAATGTGTTTACAGTAGCTGGTTAAGTCAGTCGATGTCAATAGTGCGTGCTAATTTTTTACAATGGGTGATTACGTTGAACAAAGAATTTGTCTAAAATTTTGTGTTGCGAATGAAATTTCGTGTGCCGATGCATTGAAAATGTTGCAAAAGGCTTTTGGTAATAAAGCACTATCGAAAACCCGTGCGTATGAGTGGTACAAAGCCTTCAAGGAGGGTCGTGAAGTCGTCGAAGACTTGCCTCGTTCCGGACGCCCATCGACGGCTTCGACCACAGATAACGTCGATAAAATTAAGGAAATGGTGCTTGAAAACCGTCATACCAGCTTAAGAGAGATAGCACATGATCTTGAGATATCCCACGAGTCCACACGTACGATTCTAATTGATATTTTGGGCGAACAACTTGTGGATTTTGCACGACGATAACGCGCCGTCTCACTGAGCTACGATTGTGACCGAGTTTCTCGCCAAAAACTCAACGAACACGCTTTAACAACCCCCGTATTCGCCGGATTTGGCTCTCCGTGACTTCTTCCTCTTTCCAAAACTTAAATTGCCGCTCCGTGGCACCCGTTTTCAGTCGATTGAAGCCATAAAACAAAATTCGGCGCGCGAGCTCAAGGTCACTGACTTAACCAGCTACTGTAAACACACTCGTTGACAGATTCCGCTCGAACTTGGCATAGTCATTAAGAATAGTTGTACCAACCTAGAAAAAAAATTTTTACCTGCCTAAATTGCCCCGCCAGATTTAATTTGACAATGCCTAGTACTTTCTTGACAGAATGTAAATCGAGAATAGGAATTTTCTCAGTCCACTCGAAACCAGCGTATGGTAGGTGCTGCTGCATTGTCCAGCCATAAACATTGTTTACATTATAATACATTAAATATTTATTATTATAATCTTCATTGTAGTTGCTCGTATATTTATTGTTAGCTCGTGCATAACGGTTACAGCACTGACTAACTTCACCACCTCGCTCAACGAACACCATTTGATCCATGTCAGTGAGAAGTTCAAATTGGTTTTTCGTATACCTGAGCATTGTATCCTATATGAGGCCGGTGTAGTATAGTAGTGAGCTGGTTCTAATCCGTATGCTCGAAGACAACTACGTCGAAAATATTTAAATACTTCGGCTCGCAGTAGCACATCTGTTTTGAAATATAGGTCGGAGTACTCACCTAAAGTTGTAATTTTAAATATTTTCCAAACATTTTTTACATGCATGAAATCTTTATCTGTAATATTAGTATTATTCAATTTATTATAGAAATTTTCTCTTGATGGTAATTCTGCATCATCCAATTTCTTCTCAGAATCTAAATAATCATACAGAAAGCTTCATTTTTTTTTAATTAACTGAAATTTCTTCTTTGTTAAATATTTATGTTCTGAGAATTCTAATTTTAAGATATTTAATTTGTCAACATACGATGACAATTTATCTAAAGAAGATGCCATAAAACGGAATGAATCAATAAATCCAAAATTTAAATCACTGCCTCCACTGTGCTTAGTAAAAGATATAAATTGTTCTTCATTTAGTGGTAATAGATTCATTTTTTCAGAAAATGCGTTAGCAATATTTCTAATGATAAAATGTGAATCATATCCTAAAAGATTGTAGAATATAACTGGAATGCTTCAAGAATCTTGATAATTTAAATTGCACGTTTTATGTGTTGGACCTCAATATCTTAACAATATATGGTGTTTATTAATATTTTGAGAAATAGAGCAAATAAAATTTTACCTTCCGGTGAGATAACAATGATCTCGAACTTTCTTTTCTCCCTCTTTAAATGCTCTCTCACAAATACGACAAACACTTGCATTATGAAAGTCAAATTCCTGTTTTGTACAAAGTCTATCTATTAGTGCATAATATTAAAATACTGGTTTAATATTTTCTTTTAACTGTTATAATTCTTTGGCAAACTCTATTTAGCTGGCTTAGAACCTCTTTAGCTTCGGTAATATGAAAGCTTATTATCTCAACTATATTTGACGTAATATCATATGCTGAATCCTTTATGTTCTCGATAAATTTTATTATCTTGAACATGTTTATGAAGACATTCAAAGTTATTCAAAGTCTGCATATACGATAAAAGGTAGTTCCTCTTTGTTACTTAAATTTTGAAACTCCACAATTTTGTTTCCCGAGTTAGGTAAATTTACCCGACAATTATTTACTTCAGCACAATCTTGCTCGTGTAACTTTAAGCAATATTCACTATGAAAATAATGCAGACATCTATTGCACATCAATTTTTTAACTTTTTTCTTTAGAAGTTAACTTGATACTAAACGAGAAAGATCTTTCATTTAAACATAATATTTCATTTAAAAATTTTCTCCATACTTCTCATTTTCGGCTGGATAAAAATTTTGTAAAAGAAGAAGCTTGACGTGTCGTTTTTTTACGTTTGATGTAATATAGTGGAGAACAATACTATACTTTTTAAAAGATTTCTTCAAAATATACACGTTAAAAGAAATATTGTTTAGCTTTTTAAATTTTGTAGTTTGGGCGGATGTGGCAGGAAATTTTACATCCGTAAAGTTTAATTTATTCTCGTAGGCTTTGTATAATGATTCTCTATCAAAGTGGTAATTTTAAGGATGCGAAGCCCGAAAATACTGCCCACTTGAAGCACTAGTCAAAGTTTTGTACATTTATACATGCGTGCTTTTTTCTTATGAAATCAGATAGTTTAATAAATAACTTCCTCGCATAGGATTGTATTTGTTTATATGTACACATAAATCAAGAATAGCATGCAGTGACTAGCCCAATTCTTTCTCTTAAAATTCTTCAATGTTTTTTACAATAGGCTGTTATACATTTATTAAAAACCACTGCTTTAAATCAGTTGCTGGTAAAACTGGTACAGCTCTTGTATAAAAATATTTAATTTCTTCAATTTCTTTATCAGCTTTCGTTATAATAAATTAAGCAGACAATACAACGTAAATTTTTAAAGCATCTACTTGTTTTAATATATTATTAATATATTTTGTAATTAAGGCTTCGGCATCTCTCATAAAATCAATAATATCTAAATTAAGTTTGTAATAATACCTGATCTCACACGATCATTAAATGCATAATCCAAATTTTGTCAGTTTACTCTGTCACTGCGCTTTTCCCTTAGCACACCTTCGCCTCTTTTCAACAAATGCTTGAATTTTTGTTGCACACGTTTCAGTAGCGCAATCGTTGATATTAAATTGCTTTTTCAGCAGTATTGATATCAGCTTTATGCAGAAATTGTCTCAATATTCTTAGGTTTCCATTGCCAATATTCAAACACTTGGTAATCTCGTCTTGATTTTGTTGTTTCAATGCTACAAACTACTAGGCTTGCATCATTAGAATGACAAGATTTTTACACTTGACAACAGACATGTTGATTGTGCTGAGAGAGAGAGAGAGAGAAAGAGAGACAGACATACAGAGAGATAGTAGAAGTAGCGTTGTGCAAGTTGTGACTTGTAACGATTAAACGTATGTATTAGTCGAGAAGTGTATAAGTAGCTGGGCTATAGTACGGCGGAAATGAGTGTATACATGAACACGTGCATGTGTATTTATATATGAGTAAGATTATATACGTGCTTTGTTATCGAAGAAAAAGAAGAAAAATGAAAGATAGGGATAATGATTTGTATAGATATTACACGCGGTACTAAAAAACAATAATAATTTATTGTAGTCTCTGCATATTAAATATATGGCCCTTGAAAGGGCTTTGTATAAATAATTATTTTAATTTAATTATTTCATTCTCTCATAACCATTTTCCTCAGGATATGAAAAAGTGTCTGAAGAAAATTTTTTAAAAAATTACTTAAACTTCGAAGATAGAGAATCCTTAAACTTGTCGGTAGTAATACCCAACGTATTTTTGCCTCACGATTGCTCCATGAATGCAAATAAATTTATCTAACCGTTGTTGATGACAAAAGTAGAATGTCATCCAATTTCGTAATGCTCTGTATTTATATGAGATAAGCAGTTTTCCAAATAGGTAGAATTTTATAAATTATATTGTAGGTATAAAAAGAGACTGTTTATTCGTTGAAAAATATTATTTTATCGTCGACTTTATTTTTATCACGATATCTAGTAAACCGTGTAGATTTTAAGTATTCTATATGATAAATGAATATTTCTCTTTCTTTTGTTTTTTTGTCGTTTATGGTTTGCAATGATACAAATTTTGCATAGCACGAATCCATGGCTCAAAGCTTAATGTATAATATAATATCAAATAACTTATAATATATTTTATATTCTTTTAAAAGAGTAGGAAGGGATAAAAGTAATAAAATAATACATTTTCTTTGCAAAAAAGAGAGAAAGAGAGACAATGATAAGGAAGAAGGGAAAGAGGAGAGAGTAGCGTTGAGCAAGTTGTGACTTGTTGCGGTACTACATATGTATACGACGAAAAACAATAAGGTAGATAAGGTATAAAATAATGGCGGTTGTATGAAATAATTTATAAAACATGTAGCGGATAAATTTTAGAATTTATTGAATATATTTTTTGTTTAAAATTACATTATTATTGGAAATTTATAATGTTTTAAAACTACAAGTTTGATTACAAAAACCAGCATCGATATAAGTTTTACGCAAAAACGAATTTACTCGTTTGACTTTTGCATTTTTAAGTTTTCACATAAATTTTTTATAAAATTTAGAAGCTAATTCATTGTTGCTACGTGAATTTCATACATTAAATTTCCCCACCTCAATATCTCAGAATCTAAGTAAGATACGGAAATAAGTTTCAGACAAAATTTGAAGAAAGCATAGAGGGTGATGAGAAAGAAAGGGATCTTAGTAATAATTTTAATAATCTAAAGACCTTTTTGTACTAATTATTATTATTATTATTTTCACTCTTATGTCACTCGCCAACTTAAGGGGACATTCGCCTTTGAAATTAAAAAAAGAAACACTTTTTAAAAATTTTATTATGAAAAAACTATTATATTGATTGACAAAATTTCTTTTGGACATTGTTAAACAGTCTCTAAAGAATATTAAAAAAATTTTCATTTTTAGTTTTCCTTAGCTGCTGTAGAGGGCGTCATCCAAAAGTTACTTTTCAAACGGTAGGACATATTGTGGACCTCCTATAACAGATTTTTCTCAAAAATTCAAAATGGATTCTATTTTTGAGACTTAAAACTATACAATGAGCCTCTAAAACTCATACTTTTTCATATTTTAAAGTTTTTATACGTATATTTCTGAAAAATGCGAGAAAACGGCATTTTTTGGGGGTAAGTCACCCCCGTAAAAAAAAGGAGGGGGTATTTTTTTAAACTTTCAGAGACTCATTGTTTACTATTTTCAATAAGTAATCGATAGCTCTTTGGTTTTTTAAAATCGGTTGAGTAGATTCAGAGAAAAATGTCCTACCAGTTTGAAAAAGGTAGTTTCGAGAAAAACGCGTTTAAAGTTTTTTTACCATAATTTTATTGAAAAAAAGGTCGAAAACTTTTTTTTTACCTTTAATCGGCCATTCCTTGTGAATACTGAGAGCCCTCGTTATCTAGTAATTGCTGTAAGTGGCTGGCCAAAGCTTTTTTCTTCTCAATTCGACCTTCTTTTGACTGCTCACTGCTCCTCCTATTGGCTTGAGAGATACGGTCCTCGTCAACTTTTTGCGCAAAAGCCGTTGCAGTTTCGCCAATTTTGATGCCCATGAGATCCATAATAGCTAGGTAAGTTCTCGAGCCTTTGTTGAAAATGGATGCTGCGATCCACGCTGAAATTTCAGTCACATCTTTGCCAGAAAACTTGCTTTTCGGAGAAATGTTCCAAATCAAATTGTTGTAGTTTTCGTTACTATTTTGAGTATTTTTGCCAAGACATCTTTGCAGCAACTCATCACTACTAAATGACTCGTAAACTGGCAGAATGTAGCCGCAAATGCTTGGATCTAGTAGTGCACGTACATTCTTTGCACTTTATATATTGAGAAAGAGGCGAAAAGACTAAATTAAAGCACAAAATCACATACTGGATAGAGCTGTCCGTAGGAGGTTGCAATTTACTACTTGTTTTTAATTTTTTAGCAAAGGAACTTGGTAAATCAGGATTTTTTTCTGCAGTAAACTGATTGCCAGTAAATGTTCTTTTTTTTGTTTTTACGTCTAAAACGAGGAGTACTCCGATTACCTTTGAAATGACCACCAGGTTTAGACATTTTTTACAACTTTTTAGCCAATTTTTAACGAATTTCAAAAAAATTAAACACGTGCTTGTTCAAAGAATAACACAGGGCAACTGCCGAGCAGTATAATATCACATATATGTATACTAAAGATGTTTACACCAGGAGAAGAAGCAGCTGGCGCGCCGTGCTACACGCATAGAAACCGGTTTTTACTCATGGGAATACGCTGTAACAAATATAGCTGTAACTTTTTTTCTATTACGAATTTCTTGATGAAATTTTAGGAGGCAACTTTTGAACGAATATAGAATTGAAATATGTAAAAATCTCGAAATCGATTTTTTGAAAATGTCAAAGACGAATGTCCCTTTAATATAGAGTGACTAGTTTCTGTCGTTTGTTTAATTGTCTTTTTTGTGATTGTAGTAAAGTGAAGAAATTTAAGTGCACCAAGTGTTTGACTGTGTTTATATTGTGTTATTCTCGTGGCAGTCAAAAATGAAAATTTGTGTGTTCGTCACGGATGAATCTAAATGCCAAGAGTGTGAGAATGTATCTCCACGAGTGTATGAATGTCACTCCAACTGTCTGAATGTGTCTGTCTTGTTGTTCGAATTGAAGTTTACTCATTAGCTCGGTTTTGCAAAGAGGAGGGTGTGTAGGTGTGGCAACGGAAGGTAAAAATATTATTGGTTGCCTTCTTGATGCATTTATATATGAGAGATGTACTCGTAGCTAAAGTGGACATCTGAGCGTGATGTGTTTTTGAGAAGTTTCGAACAGTTAGAACAGAGGTAATGTCATAAAAAAAAAGGTTAAGCGATTGGACTGCAGATGTGTTTTTACGTGTTTGATTGGTTTTAGAAAAAGATAAACGTCTTTACGGATGTCCTTGTCCTTGCACCTTATATAGCAAGTTATCCCTAATAAACTTGTAAATAAGGAAAAATTCGGAAAATACGTCTATATAAAATCTGTTTTTGTCTTATTTAACGAAGCTGTTGTGCATATGTATTTGTTGTGGTCTTATATTTTAAAGCTGTAAAAAGTAAGTGCGTTCTCAGTCACGTACGTGTTCAAAGTACAATAGTGTAATTCCTATAACAGAACGTCTTTAGTGATTTACTATTAATTTCATTTTCTAAATGTGTGTTTTACGACGTAACAGAGGGTCTGATAACAGTGACCTTTAGCTTGACCTTGAAGTTGAACTTTAAGGTCAGTTGAGGGTCAACTTTATTTTTTTAAATAGAAACCCCTATTTTTATACCAGAATCAGAAAGAACAAAAAATTCTACATCAAATTTGTTTCAAACAAAATTTTGTTTTATGACCTCTAAGAGGTAAAAAATCAAGGTCCAATATCTTTAGCCGTTTCTTACATTTTCACTGCATTACCGTGGTTTATAGGAAAAATAAATTAATAACCCTCTTTAACCTAACATCACCCTATCAATCTCAAATTCTATGCTTATCCACGCTCTTTACTCGATATTTAATCCGTTGGTGAAGATGGGTTGAATAAGTTATTACTAAGAATACAACAAAAACAATACTTCTATTTTGACTGTTCTTGTTATCATTTATCTAGACCCTCATATTATCAGTAACTAAGCAGTAGCCAAATCCATCCATTATTCAATTACGATCTTTTCTGAGAATTCTCAAAGTCTTTAGATACATGCTTATCACATAATTTTAGTTCATTAGTTAAAGTTTTATCGTTTTGAAGTCACACTGTGTTTTACAAATAGGTGTTAGAGATGATAAAAAATGGTTTTAATTATTTAAATTTTATGCTTTTTCTCTGATAAGACTAAATCTTAAAGTGGCTGAGAAAGCAATAGTCACAATTACCCTTATTGGCAAGAATCCTCACTGGCGCAGAACAGTAAATCACCACAACATTGGAGCCTTATGGGTATGATGTAGAATTGTTAACGGATATGTAATTGGTTCGTACGTTTTTGATGAAAGTGTCAATAGAAATATCTATGGACAGTTTGTTAGAGATCAGTTACCAGAACTAATAAGAAATGTTGATTTAGACAAGTGACAAAGATTGTGTTGCCATAATGATGATTTACCAGTACATTTTACATGGATTATGTGGATTTTCTCGGATAAAAATTACAATGGTTCATGGACTGGACAAACAGGTCCAGTTGCCAGAAACAACAACGTGGACATAGTAATTTCTGTTTCCTTTGAGGTGCTGAATTAAAGTGAGTCTTCTTGTCTCTTACTATTTGGGGTGCCAGATTAAAGTAAGTCCCCTCGCTTCTCACTATTCGAGGTGCTGGTTTAGAGTGAGTCCCCTAGCCTCTCACTATTCGAGGTGCTGTATTAAAGTAAGTCCGCTCGCCTCTCACTGGATTTACGATTACTTATTTAACCTCGAAGCAAATGTTCAAAGTTACGTCCCTCTGCTTCAAGGCACAGAAGCAAACGTCTTTTAAAATGGCGAACGGTGTTAAGCAAAGTTTGCCTTGGGATCGCAGCACATGCTTGACTAATGCGGTCTTTCATGTTAAATCTTGTCGTAGGTTGTTGTTCAAAAATAACATTTGTTATGTAGCCCCATAAATAAGAATCCGGAGATGTTATATCAGGCGAACAAGCAGGCCAGTTTATAGGACCTCCTTATCCAATCCATTTACCATTGTAGTTTTTATTCAAAAAATTCCGTACGATCCGTGCAAAATGTGCTGGTGCACCATCGTGCTGGAACCACATTCTTCGTCGCGTCTTTAAAACGACATCTTTTATCAGCACTGGTAACTGATCTGTAATGAACTGTAAATAGGTATTCCTATCAACATTTTCTTCAAAAAAGTAAGGATCAATTAAATACCCACTTACAATTCCACACCATACCATAAGGCTTCAACGTATTTGATGATTGACTGTTCTATGCCAGTAAGGATTCTCGTCGGACCAATAATGGCAATTATGCTTATTAAACTCCTCGTCACTTTGAATTTTGGCCTCATCAGAAAAAAGCACAAAATTGAAAAAATCAGGATCATTTTCTATCATATCGAAAGCTCATTGGCAAAACACAATGCGCTGTTAAAAATAATGAAACTGTAACTCTTGAACTAAAGTTATGTGATAGGCATCGTATCTAAGAACTTTAAGGTTTCTCAAGAAGGTTTATCTAGGTATACCCATTCTCTTTCAACTCGGCGACTGCTAATATAAGGGTGAAGATGAATGATTGCAAGAACAGTCACAACACGAACACCATTTTCGTCATATTCATGACGCCTGCGTTGACGGACCAGCTGTCCACCATGAGCTCTTTGTGTTAACTGACTTATTGTTCTATGATCAGGATGTCTTCTATTAGGAAAGCGTTCTGCGTTCTGCGTACAGTCTTGCCGCAGCACGATAATTATTAAGACTTTGCCCTAGAACCATTATTATATCAACTATATTATTGGGCTGATAGTCAGCTATTTTTTATTTTTAATGCTGAAATAGAAAGTTGATTTTAAAATAACCTGAAAAGTTAGCTCAAAGGTCAAATTAAAGTTTACCTTTTCTTTACTGCCTTTCTTATCTTGAAATCTACTGAATAATACCCTACCAAATGAATTTTAGTAGCAAATTGAATTTTGGGAAAGTAAAGTAGTGGTAGATAGTAAAGATGAAATTTGAGATGCGCAGGGTACACGTAGGTAAAAGGGAAGATTAATGGTTTGGGAAATAGAGGTTGATTCCAGAATCGAAAACAAAGGATTTTATCTCAAAATGTAAAGATGACCTTAAAATAATTGTGAAAACCAAATTCGACGTCGACTTAAAGTTCACACTTATCTTTATTTCTCTTCCCACCGCAAGCTATACCCGCAAATGTCCTACTCACCTCTCCCTACAAGGGAGTAGAACTTTGGGTAGGCAGTGTGTGATAAATAGTATTTGAAATCAATGAAGTGTAAGGGTGTTGGAGAGGAAATAAGTGTGTGTGTGTTTACCTCATGACATTTAAAAACAAAATGGCGGTGTGATAGCTGATCTTCCAAAGCGTCTTAAAAAAAGTGAATTTCAGTGGAAAGTTTCTCAATAATATCACGCGACCTAATGGCCTAATTTGTGTGTAAATATGTTCAAAACATGTTTATCTAGTGGTCCTCATAGGGGTTTTTGGAAATTTTATTTTTTTTTCAAATTATAGTTTTAAAGTCAAAAACTTTTTTTCTCTAAAAAATTTGAATTGAAACACGTGTACAAAATTTTTATTTTATTATTTTTATAAGTCACGTTAGCATGAAAACGCCTTTCAAGGTATTTGACCTTGACTTTTGACCTCTTGGAGGTCACAAAATAAAATTTTCTCTAGGACGAAAATAATGTAGAATTTTTTGTTCATTTCGATTCCAGCATCAAAAATAGAGATTTGGAGAATGAAACTTACGATTGAACAGTTAATCTTAAGAGGAAGGGGGTTGTTGGGGGTGGAGGGGGCTGTCGGCGCGGGGGGGGGTGTAATATGTAAGGTCGGACTTAGGGTTAGTAGGGCAAGTTGTGATAGTGCTTTAGATTATTAATAGATTAGTTTATTTTTCCTTAAAACCAGGGTAATGCAGTGAAAATGCGAGAAACGACTTAAGATATTCGACCTTAATTTTTGACCTCTTGGAGGTCATGAGACAAAATTTCGTTGAAAACAAATTTGATGCAGAATTTTTTGCTCTTTTCGATTCCGGCATGAAAAATAGGGGTTTCTATTAAAAAAAATAACTTTAACCTCCAACTGATCTTAAAGGTCAACTCCAAGGTCAAGCTCAAGTTCACTGTTTTCTGACCCTATGCCTTTTTTTCTCTATGCCTTTTTTAACTTTTGTTCAAAATTTTTTTTCGTATCTTGCTTAGATTCTGAGAAATTTAGGTGGAGAAATTAAAATGGCCCACCCTGTATATGGCGATCCATTGAGAATCCAGTTTATCTACGTTGGCAATAATAGTTGCAAATAAGCTCAAAAAATAAGGTACATGATCGGCTGCGTAAACATCGATCGAGTTGGCGTTGAATCCCCGAATCGCTCGTCTTATTTCACATGTGTTCATCTTTCTTCTTTTACTATTCAAACAGCCAACGTCGGCTACACCTTGATCGCCGTTGTCGTTTTTAGAACGTAGACAAAATCTTTCTATTTTTTTGCTTTCCTCGTGTTTTCGAAATACCTTGCAAAATATTTTACTTGTTACATCATCCACAATACGGTATTTACAAGGAAGATTTACACAGAACAACTCCTTTAGTAGGAATGCCTTATGTAGGACACAAAAATGCTTCTTATTCGTAAATTGTTTACCTTCATGCATTAGAGAAACCATTGCATCTGAAAATCGTTTTCCAAGTTTCGAAAAACTAGGTGTGTCATAATCTTCTACGTTTATTACGCATCTCACCAATACGGTTTCTGAAAATTGGGCTTTTTCTCTTCAAAATAACAACTGGGACATGGTTAGCTTAACGCCTCTTGCCGTATTGCGCGTCTGCGTCGACGGTAAATTTTTTGTCTTTTGCAAGTGGAAAGTACATATTCCGAAGGCGATTCTAAAGTTCCTTTTGATTTAGAAATTGAAAAAAAGCACGAGATCGATGACAAAAAGAGTAAATACTTGTTGCTTGTGTAGTTGATTGTATAACGACAATATGTTAAGCGCTTATGCGATATATTAATTCAACGTTCAACCGTTTGAGTTTCAGGCGCAATTTGCTTGCGACTCATCGATTATTTTAAAGAATTATAAGCCAACGCAAATTAAGAATAAACTTGTTGCTTGTTGAATTTATTACGATTGATTGTACTGCCACGATTAAGTTACCACGTAAACTCCAAAGTATAAAGAGGAATGAGAATTGATATATCTTGGAAATGGAAAGCGAAGGGACAAGGGTAAACCTGATCATTATTACGACATAATGTTTTATCGGTTCTTATAACAGTTCTGTAATCGTTCAACGATGAAAGAAGAGACCCGTTTCTGTTTTATTGGCTGCGATACGTGTTCGTTTAATTGATTCCTATTAAAATTAAGAAGAAAGAGCGTTCCGCAACGAAGGAAAATAAAAACGCACAAGTTTTAATGAAATTTAAGTGTGATAAATGAATTGTAAATTTAAATTCTTGAAATATTTTAAATAATTCGAGAAAATTAGTGTTGAAAAAAATTTTTAAAATAATTTTGTTCACGTTTGAAGTACAATTTTAATCGTGTTCGTGTACAAATGACTTAAGTATTAAGAAAGTAATTAAAAATTATTTGATTTTTAATCAAGGGCAATCGGTGCTTCGATTTGCACAACGCAAAAAATAAAAAAGAAAATTTTCATTCCGAAACATATCATTAATAGTTTGAGAAGATACTTAAATTAATCATAATACCCATTATGATTAATATCTCTTTTAGATAATGTATTTACACTAATAAGTTGTTGAAGATTATTGTAAAAAAATTTTTTTGTAACGCAAACGAAGCCCTCGAGAGGAGCGGAAAGTAGAATTTATCGAAGAAAAATTCTCGTTAGCTTAGTGAATCGCTCGACTCGCTTTTACACGCCGTGCGAAGAATCACAGCGTCAGTGTTGACTAAAAAATTACAATAGCGGCGTTAGCGCGAAGAAAAAGCTACTTTGTTATCCACTTCGGGCTTAGTTATCGATCGCGACTCTTCCTCTTTACACAAAACACAACTTCACTAGTAGCAGTCACAAAAATCACGTAGTTAACGGATGGAGTTAAAACTCGCACTGAGCCATGGGAGGATGCTAATATACGTGCAAGCGATCTGGCAATGCTGCGCTGTTGCAGTGCTGCTAATCTCATAATTTTTCTGTCATACCTTGTACATTGAGGAATACGAGTATGTATTAAATTTTTCAGATTTTTTTTGTGATATTTTGACAAATTTTTTATTTTTAAAAATTTTAAAAATATTATGAAAAATTCTGAAAGAATTGTAGTACATTCTTTGATGAATTCAAAGTATTTTTCGTTCTTTGCAATTTTCAAAAGTTTGTAGTTTTTACGGAAAAAATTTCAAATTTTTTGTATGCAGTTTGAATCTTACTATTAAAAGTACAGTCGACATTTCACAGTCCTTCATAAAATTGTATGGAAATACCTATATCAAATCGAATTACAAAATTGTTATCGAACTTCTTTATTTTTATTTAAATTTTTACTTTAGTTTTTCCAAAAATAGTATAAGCACACTTACGTTGATTTTTTTGTCTACGTTTTTTAACAATTCTCTGTAAAAATATGCCAAAAGGCGTAAAAAAAATTGTCTTAAGTAAGATTAAATGTATGTGTTGAGAAAGATCAAAATGTTCGAATAATCATTCTCCCTACGATTTATTATCCTCGCGATTCAGACTCGGATATTGAATTTAAAGAAGCGGGTGCCGCAGATAATGCAGATGTTTAAGGAGTTAATGTATTGCAAGATTATTCAGATTTATCGCGTTAAATTCCTGGTATTTCTTATCGTAATTTTTTTGACACCTACGGTAAGAATCAGGAAAAATTAGAACGGATCATAAGTATGAATCCACAGATGGTAAATATGTCATCAATGATACTCCTGATAATCTTTTATTACTTCTGACAAATGTTTGAAATAAAATTCGCCATTCTTTTTTGTAGAATTGTTTGAATAATTTTTTTTTTGGATTCATTTCTCACGTCAAAAAGACCATTTTCGAATTTTTTGAACCATTCCATTACCAAGAGCATGTTCACCGTAAGCTTCGAAAGGCATTCGATGCGATTCTGCAGCACAAAAACCAATGCTATCAGCAAATCGTATTTTGTAGACACAAAACTCGACATGTTTAAGGTTATAGAAAAATATGCCGGTGTATGGAACCTGGGTTATTGTGTGTTGAAAATCTTTATCAGCTCTTAGAGGGAGATGATGGCGCTGCAGAAGTGATCTTACGGTCCCTACACTGATGGCTAGCACCACATGGCGAAATTCTGGTCTCATACTTTTGCACCTGGTATACTTATTAATTATAGGATTACGAGCTACAGGAACTATAAGATCAAATTACGTAAAAATAGAGAATGAAATTAATAAAATGTATAAGAGAGGAACGTTTGTTTAAAAATATGATAAAAATAATGGTTTGAATTACATTACAGTTATAGACTCAAAGCCTGTTTCGATTCTTTTAACTGTTGCTGGCGTAAGCCCTTTCGGAACAGTGACACGATATTCAATGAACAGAGAAATAAAGTAACCTTAGAATTTCCTAGAGCATTTATATTCTACAATCAATGTATGGGTGATGTGGATCTCCACAGTTCACATTACAGTAATTTGATAAGCCCTATTAGATCCCAAAAATAGATGTGGATTATTTTTGTTAGATTCATTTAATCGTCAATAACGACTGCTACCGTTTTAAGGCAGTCACTTCGTGTGACAGCCAATTTTTTCAGCTTTTTTTGGGATTTTTATTTTAAGGAACAATAGAAATATAGAAGTTTTAATTTTTTACTATAGATTTATTGATATTTCAAGAGTCAGTTAGACAATTTTCAGGCCAAAATCTTCATCAGAACCTTTTACACTACTCCAAAGGCACCCATCTCGAAAAAAAATGTGTCAACGACCTCCATGATTCCTGCTGATGGGCTTATTTGAAATTAAAAAGCCAACGGTATTTCAATCTGTAAAACTGTTGCTAGCAAATAAACTAGGATCATTCGAAAATATTAAAAATTAAATAATTGACATGTTTTTAAAAATTAATTTTTAAATTTCATAATTTTTTTTAGTCATTTTGTTACGAAAAAAAAAGACTCTGAATTTTCGCACTATGTTAGTTTAATCGACGACTATACATGTGCCGAATCTACCATTGAAATTTTAAAGCAATCGATTAAACCGTTTTTGAGATATTGCAGAGGTAAGTTAAAAATATGCAGTGTTGAGAAAAACGCGTATAAAAGTTCAAATACGATTTAAACTATGAATCCTTTACTCTTCGTTAATTTACGATGCCCAATCCGTAGAAAATTCCTTCTTCTTCCTCTTGAAAGTCTCTTAAAGTCGTTTGCTCTGCCCTTGCTTCAATTCTTGCTTGTTTTACGACATCGCTCACGCGCCGCTCAGAGCGAGCGATATGTGCTTCATCACGGCGCTGCATGCAAGCATGTGCTACTTTGGCCAATTGAAGACCTCATTGTCGCCAATATTATCACTCTTTAAAATCCTTCGTTGAAGATAATCGCAGCCAAAAATGTTGCTATTTCAACGATTTTAGCGCCAGAGTGAAGATGTTTTGGAGCGAAAGTCCAGGTCAATGAATTCAGAGATTCATTATTGTTCTGCGTTTCTGCTCTTAGACATCAGGTCAACGATTTATCTCTCGATAAGTCCTCATACACAAGCTTGATAGCTGCTTGGACTTCTGGTGTTAACGGTGGCTTGTCGTGATGAAATTGACTAAGCTCACCCCGAGCTTCAGCCTGCCGCCATTTGCGCCAGCTGTCTTGGCCCTCTGGACAGTTTTGATGCTGAGAATTTGTATCTGACGAACTTCTATCAAAGAAAGAGGCCCGAACTTCTTTCTTTATTTCTTCAATCAAATCTGAATGTCGACAAATTGCCAATCCGTAGTACTTTGTCATTTCATTGATGGTCTTGTCAGTCAGTTTGCCTGCGCCCTTTCTACCGATTCCTTTATTTTTTTTTTTTTTTTTGTTTGCATTACGAAGTCGCGTCTCCATTCTTTTCTCTATATGGCCTACATATTCTTTTTTCGTTACCAAAGTTTCTCCGTATAGTTCGGCATTTAAAATTCCATTAAATGTTTTACTGTCTCCATCACATACGTACATCAGATACTTCACGCCATGTTTATCTATCAATCTTAAAAACATTTGCGTGATGGCATTTATTTCCATCTTACCGGAGCCTCCAGAATGATTCACCCTGCATTCATTTTCGTAAGCTTCATAACATGTTTCATACGCTGCTGGATCAGTATTTTTTTTGGTTTTCTATAAATTACATGCAACGCAAAAACTGTTCATAACCACTGCATCTAAAACTTTATTGGTGTATTTTCCAATCAACGTAGAGACATCAAGCAAAGATAAGAAGCCTCGTTTCTCCCAAGTGCCATCACCTGAAACTGTCAATTCATCCCGTGGCTTTTCGGCCTCTGTATTAATGTTTTTCTCTTGCGTGGGAGCAAATATCAACACAGAATCAAAAACTGCAGATGCGGCTGTATGAATATTTTCCATGAGCGTGTAATAGATAGAATTGCCAATACCTCTACATATGTCTATGAGACTACAAAAAAAATTTACTCTTTCGTGACCAATTCCTAATAAGCGCATCACAAAAACAAGACGACGATTAATTTCACATGTATTCTGAATCATAGGGCATAAGTTCACGAGCTGCTGTCTCTCACACTTGCAAGATTCAATAATTTTGGAACCTAAGCCTCGTAAACTTGATTACGAGAAAGACACATCACTTTTACATTCCTTACAAATGAAATTTGCAGAGATGGCAGAAAATACAGAGACAAAATCCAGAATGCAATACGCAAAACTTGAAGTGACGGGCTCCTCCATGTCCATATTGTCTTTGAGTTTCTTAGCTGCAGCTGATGTAAATTCCATATCATTTTGCACTGTATAACGATTTCCACAGAACTTTCGTTTCTTAGACCGACTAGGATGAATATTACTGGACCTGCTTCCTTTTCCACCACTCATTGTAAAAACGAACAACTTATAAAACGAACAACTTGGATTTCAAACTGATTCGAGGTAGCTGTTACGCCCTACGATGCCAAGCCAAAACTAAATCAACCGTTATATTTGAAAATAAGTTAGGGAAAAGAAGCGTCCTCTAAATCTCTCTCTCTTTATATATATATATATATATATATATATATATATATATATATATATATATATATATATTAGTGTACATTTGTGTTGAAAGGTCTCAGATAAGAAACCGAAGCGTCACAAGAGGCTCGGTACCCCACCATGCCGACTCGGCGCCGAGCGCTCGACCTAGCGGTCCGAACACCTGCTCTTCTAACTGCTGTAACTTTCCAACGACTTCGAATATCGGAAAATCACTTTAACCAACATATTCTACACATGTTTAGAAATCAATTTATACAAAAAAAAAAAAAAAAAAAAAAAACGATTCTTTCAACATATCACAAGGAGTAACTGCATTAAAGAATGTAGTAACATCGCAACTGAAAAAAGCTCGATTCAAACTTGCAAGATTATTGGCTGAACGGTGCGCTGTACGTGTTTGTTATATCTAAATACTTTCAATTTCATTTCGCTCTTCACGTTGCTGCGTATTCCGATTAGACTGAAAGTCAGATTGGTTTTTATCGTTTTAAGTTCTTCAACCCAAATTGCTACGCTCGCGTCTTATAGGCAGCATGAGTTTTGAACCAAGTAAAAATGTAAACACACAAAAATTAATCAAAATAAATAATAAAGAAAAGCGAAAATTTTTTAAAATAACCAAGAAAATAACACGCATACCTTTTTTTTTAAATTTGAGCCTTGGTTAAGCCGTTCTCGAGTTTTACGCTTAGCAACGCATTTAGCTATTCATTTTTATTTATATAGGAGGGTGGAGTGAAAAGTTTTCGGCCTGTCCTAGAGATGGCAACAGCAAGTCAAGTATTTGGCTTGTATTCTGTAGCCCGGCATCTCACTAGTACATAAATTTTTAGGTCGATTGTTCTGTTAGTGTCCATTTAAGAGCTAATCGATCAATTGCTTACGTGGAAATGGAAAAATCAGAGAAGCGTGCGGTCACCAAATATTTCTATTTAAAAGGCCTAACACCATTACAAATCAAAGAAGAGCTGGATTGCACACTGAAAAACTCTTCTCCATCATATTTAATGGTTAAACAGTGGGTTTCTAAATTAAATAAGGGTCGCACGAGCACTTTTGATGAACCAAGTTTAGAACGCCTTGTCAAGGTGACAAGAAATAATTAAAAGAATTCATAAAATAGTGATAGAGGACTGCAGATTAAAAGTAAAAAAAATAGCCAAGGCTACTAAGATGTCAACTTTACGTGTAGGCAATATTTCACATGAACATTTGAGAATGGAGAAGTTATGTGATAGGTGGGTGTCGCGTTTGTTAACAGTCGATCAAAAATTCACCCGGAAAAGTGTTCCAATTAAAAGTTTTGGTACTATACGAGTAAGACCCTAGTGAATCTTCGCGTCGTTTTATAGTCAAAGATGAAACTTAGATTTACCAGTACACTCCTTAAAGTGAACAACAGTCGAAGCAATGAATTGGATCAGGTAAACCAATCCTAAAAAAGGCAAAACAATTTTATCAGCGAATGAGATTATGGCGACTATTTTTTGGAACGAAAAAGGAATTATTTTCATTGATTACCTAGAGAAGGGTAAACCATTACTGGTTAGTACTACGCAGAGTTATTGCAGCGTTTTAAAGACGAAGTAAAAAATAAACGATCTCACTTGGTAAAGAAAAAAATCTTGTTTCACCAAGACAACGCACCTACCCATTCGTCGGTTGTTGCTAAAATCAACGAATTAAAGTTCGAATTGTTACCCTAACCACCATATTTACCAGATCTAGCCCCTAGCAATTATTATTTGTTTTCTACTTTTGAAAAATGGCTCGGAGGTAAAAAATTTCATAGCAACGAAGAAGCCATTGATGTTGTAAATGAGTATTTTGAGGGACTTAACATATCGCACTATAAAAATGATATCACTGCATTAGAGCATAGTTATGAAAGATGCATTAATTTTGATGAAGATTATGTTAAAAAATAAATAAGAAAAACGTGAAAAAAGTTGTTTTTCTTTATCAGGTTGGAAACTTTTTACCCCACCATAGATAGCAAAATAAATTAAAATTATACCATATAATCTTTTGGATCTCGCATATGTAAGTAAGTAGATATCATTTTTAATTAAAAAAATGCCATAACAAAATATAATAATTTAGATTTAATTTAATAAAATAAGAAGTAATAAGCTTTACCTTTAGAGGGATTCCAAATTTTAATAACTTTCGGAAATTACGGCATAACATTGGATATTAGTATATAAGCCCGATTTATGAAAGACATTGCATATAAAGTGCGAGCATCTAAATAATTAATGTAACCTATGTTTATTGGTTAATTGTAATATATATTAATATTTTTTTTTTTTCTTTGGTGGTAAAAAAACGGGTAAGCCAGACCATCAGTAAGGACCCCTTTGTATACCTATAGACGCGGAGGGACCCACCGGTGTGACGGGTTTCGTAATCGCATTAGCTCTGGACCCGGATGGACTCGATTTCTCGGGTACATCCGTGGCGAGGGCATTGGCAACTTCGGGGACCGTCTAACTTGCCATACGCCAGCATACAATGTCTGTTGGAAAGCTGTAGACATATGATGCGCGGATGGAATATCCACCTTCTGTCTAGCCTGCAGCGTGGATCTACTTTCGTATTGTTTCGCCGCTGCTGTTCGTCGTCTGTTTCTGTTCCCTAGCGAGCAGGTCAATTGGTATTACGCCCGCTACCACCAGGACGGCCTCCGCTGAGACCTGTACGCGCACGCGATTCGTAAAGCTCCTTGTCTTTGTACGTTCGTCAGTCGCTTGCGGTTTTTTTTTACCTTGAGCGTATCGGTCCAGACTTTTGCCCCGTATTATAAGATCGAGTGGGTGGTGGCCAGAAGCAGCCGTCTTTTCCCCGGTCTCGGTCTATACGTGTCCGCCATAAGGCGGGAGAGCGCGGAGACCCGCGTCGCCGCCCTATGCGCCGTCTCCTGTATGTGCGGCCAAAATGTCAACTTCGTACCCAGAGTTACCCCCAGATATTCCACCTTTTCTTTGGTCTGTGTCTGCACCGACCCCACCGTCATCGGTATGACGGTTTGTATCCTCCTTCCGATGAGGAGGATCAGTTCGATTTTTACCAGCTTCCCCCTTGGTAACCCATTGTTTAGATTGTTGTTTGGTCTCAGGAGTATAGTAATGTATCTATGTTTTATCCACAGTGACAAAACGACGCTTAAAGTCCTCCCGATTTTTTTGAAACAGCTGCGAACCATCCTTGCAATACTTCACACGATTCCGTTTTTGGTCAAGCGTGAGCAATCGCGGCACCCATCTTGCGGATAGCTTTCTCATGTCCAAATGTTTATGCAAAATATTATGTACCCGTTCAGTCGAGATGCCCACAGCACTAGCAATCTCACGTACCTTAACTCTCCTGTCATCCATCACCATATCATGGATTTGATCAATGATTTCTGGAGTCGTAACCTCCACAGGCCGTCTAGAACGTTCAGCGTCATTTGTGCCCATATGGTCAGTCCGAAAATTTTGAAACCACTTATAAACTGTTCTAATCGAAGGTACAGAGTCACCATAATGTTTATCAAGCTTCTCTTTAGTCTCCTGAGGCGTTTTGCCTTTCATAAAGTAATGTTTAATCACCAAATGAAATTCTTTTTCGTCCATTTCTTGAAAATCACTCGACTTCCTTGACTCACACGAATGCCAAACACAAAGAAACAGACCAATATGGCTGCAACTTGGTGTGTGTTCATTCAAGAGATGCTACTAACTAAACATGACCTCGATACGCGCCAGTGGTACCATCTCTCGGACTTTGCACGGACTTTTCAAACGACCCTCGTATGCTTGACAAAGCAAGAAAATAGAAAACTAAATTTAAGGGGTTACCCCCAGTTGTAGCTCAACAAAAAAGGCCTTTTTCATGAATTTTTTTAAAGAAAACTACAGAACTTTTTTAAACGATTATTATATCATCTTAAATAATACATCTTGAAGAACTTTCAGTAATTTTTTTATTGCAAAATATTACATTGTTAAGTGGCAAATATCCGCCAATGAAATAAAGTTTTTATTTATACGGTTTGCGGTGACCAACATTGCGGCAAAGTGGATTATTTAAAACAAAAAATGTGGATAGATTTAGTTAAATATAAGTATAAACTAGTCTTTAATGAAAGGATTTGAAAAAATATTTATTTTTTACAAAATGGCGGACAGTCAAAGTTAATAATTTGATTTTAACGAAAAAAAACGGCCGTTTTTTGGCTATAAAACGGTCATTTTTTATTAAACAAAAAATCAAACGATTAAAGACTACATTTTTATGTATTAAATAAGCCTGCAAAATTTCAAGAAGATCGGTTCATTAGTGTTTAAGTAATCTTGGTCACTGACTTCAGAAATGCCATTTCGAGAAAAACGCGTTTAAAGTTTTAATTGCCGGTTGTTTACGCAACGGATTCTTCTATTTTAACGCTCATATCTCAGTCAATTTTGTTCGGATTGACTTGAAATTTCCAGGTCATATTCTCAGATACTCATACTTAGAAAAAATGCAATTAACAAAAAATCTACTTTTTCAAAGTCGCAAGTCGGGGTAACCCGTTAATTGATATTCCGATTGCAAATCATGAAATTAAAAAAAAAAGATTTATTATAAATGAAGGCAAAGAATGCCTTTATTTTTTAATACTTTTTTAATTTTTTAATAAAAATTAAAAAATGTCTATTGTATACAGGGTGGGCCATTTTAATTTCCCCGTCCAAATATCTCAGAACCTAAGCAAGATATGAAAAAAAGTTTCAAACAAAAGTTAAAAAAGGCATAGAGGGTCAGATAATAGTGACTTTTAGCTTGACCTTGGACTTGACCTTTAAGGTCAGTTGAAGGTCAACTTTATTTTTTTAAATAAAAACCCCTATTTTTTATGCCGGAATCGGAAAGGAAAAAAAATTCTGCATTAAATTTGTTTTGAACGAAATTTTGTCTTATGACCTCCAAGAGGTCAAAAATCAAGGTCGAATATCTTAAGAAGTCGTTTCTCGCATTTTCACTGCATTACGCTGGTTTTTAGGAAAAATAAACTAATCTGTTAATAATCTAAGGCACTATCAATACTTACCCTACTAACCCTAAGTCCGATCTTTACATATTACCCCCCCGATAACCCTCTCCACTCCCCACAACCCCCTTCCTCTTTAGATTAACTGTTCAATCTTAAGTTTCATCCTCCGAATCCCTATTTTTGATGCTGGAATCGGAATGAACGAGAATTCCACATTATTTTTGTCCTAGAGAAAATTTTATTTTGTGACCTTCAAGAGGTCAAAAATGGAGGTCAAATACCTTGAAAGGCGTTCTCATGCTAACGTGACTTGTAGAAATATTAGATAAAAATTTTGTACACATGTTTCAATTCGAGTTTTTTAGAGAAAAAAAGTTTTTGACTTTAAAACTGTGTAATTTGGAAAAAAAATGAAATTCCCTAAAACCCCTCGGAGATCCACTAGATAAACATTTTTTGAACATATTTACACACAAATTAGGCCATTAGATCGCGTGGTATTTTTGGAAAACTATCCATCGAAATTCACCTTTTTTTCAAGGCGCTTTGGAAGATCAGCTATCACATCGCTAATTTGTTTTCAAATGTCATGAGAAAAACACACACACACTCGTTTTTTCTCCAACACCCTTACACCTCATTGATCTCAAATACTATTTATCACTACGCGGCCTACCCAAAGTTCTACTCGCTTGTAGGGAGAGGTGAGTAGGGCATTTAAGGTTCGAGCTTGCGGTGGGGAGAGAAATAAAGATAAGTGTGAACTTTAAGTCGACGTCGAATTTGGCTTTCACAATTATTGTGAGGTCATCTTTACATTTTGAGATAAAATCCTTCGTTTTCGATTCTGGAATCAACCTCTATTTCCCAAACCGTTTATCTTCCCTTTTACCTACGTGTATCCTGCACATCTCTTTTTCTAGTAACTGGAACTGTTTGTCAAATCCATGAACCATTGTAATTTTAATCCAAGAAATTCCCCATAATCCATGTAAAATGTACTGGTGAACCATCATTCTGGCAACACAATCTTTGTTACTTGTCTAAATCGATATTTTTTATGAGTTTTGATAACTGATCTCTAACAAACTGTCCATAGATATTCCTATTGACACTTTCATCAAAAATGTACGAACCAATTACATATGCGTTAACAATTCTACATCATACACATAAAGCCCTAAGGTTGTGGTGATTTACTGTCTTACGCCAATGAGGATTCTCGCCAATGAAGGTAATTATGACTATTACTTTCTCAGCCACTTTAAGATTTAGTCTTATCAGAGAAAAAGCATAAAATTTAATCAATCAGAGTCATTTTTTATCATCTCTAAAACCTGTTTGTAAAACACAATGTGACTTCAAAACGATGAAACTTTAAGTCATGAACTAAAACTATGTGATAAGCATGTATCTAATGACTTTGAGAATTCTCAGAAAAGATCTTAATGGAATAATAGATGCATTTGGCTATGGCTTAGTTACTGATAATATGAGGGTCTAGATAAATGATTACAAGAACAGTCAAAATAGGAGTATTGTTATTGTTGTATTCGTCGTAATTACCTATGTAACCCATCTTCACTAACGGATTAAATTTCGAGCGAAGAGCGTTGTGACGGAGGCACCACATCGTAGCCAAAATAGCTATGTGCACCCGATGTGCCTCACACAAAAAAAATTGAATGCATTTCAATTATTACACTCCCTTGCTAACTCTCTCTCTCACTCTCTCACACAGCAGCGCACGCTTGCGCCGTCTCTCTCCCGCACACTCGGATATGCACGAGATTATCCCCGAAAATGCAGGCCAGCCGCTTGCGGCTGCTTCTATAGCCGGCGGAGGCCTCTTGCTTCCCCAGGGCAAGGAAGTGGTAATCGGTCGCCACCCCCAAATGCGAACTCACGATCACTCACCCTTGCTCTCTCTCTCACACTTATTGCTATCGAACAAATGAAGACACTTACGATAGGTGTCTCGGTGACTCGTCCGCTCGCCGTTGAACGCCTGGCTGTTCTCCTCCTTGGCGCAATTCTTGGCTCCGGCTGCTTCTCCCCCGAAGAAGAGCTGCTGGATCTCAGGAATAGCCTGCCCATTCGTCGACGGCTTCCTCCTCAACCTCGGCTGCAGAAGTCGCGGTGGCAATCTCAAGTCGCCGCTTGCTGACGCCTGCCTTCCTCGTCCCCCGTTTAACTTCCTCGCTGTAGCTTTTCACCTTCGCTTCTTTTTCCTCACACTATCTGTCCTTCTTCCTCACTTTCTCTTACTCTCTCTTTCTCTCTCTTTCTCTCTCTCTCTCTCTCTCTCTCTCTCTCTCTCTCTCTCTTTCTCTCACTGCTTCGCCCCTGGCTACTTCACTTGCGACGCTCACTCTAATAAAAGAGGAACAAAACTATTGTATGTTCAACCGCGGGACTTATCTTTACCATCCTCGCGGAAGCGTGGAGCGAAACTCACTCGCAGGAGAGCACAGCGTAACTGCTCGTTGCACTCGCTCTCCTCTCCCCTTCCCTCGCGGCTCCCGAAATTCCTCGCCGATCGTCGCCGCAAGTTTGAAAATCACGTGATTTTCGAACGTTGCCGGCTTTTCGGAAAGTCCGCATTTTCGCGGCTAAACGGGCTTATACAAGCCGATAACCTGGCGACGGTCGCGCAATAATGTAAACATTTACATTCTTCGTCGACGACCGATGGCGGACTCTCCGTCACAGCGTGGATAAGCATAAAATTTGAGATTGATGGGGTGATGTTAGGTAGAAGAGGGTTATTGGGTTATTAATTTATTTTTTCTACGAACCATGGTAATGCAGTAAAAATGCAAGAAACAACTTAAGATATTCGACCTTGATTTTTGACCTCTTGGAGGTCATAAAACAAAATTTGGTTCGTAACAAATTTAATGTAGGAGTTTTTGCTCTTTCCGATCCCGGCATAAAATCAGGGGTTTTTATTTAAAAAAATAATGTTTACCTTTAACTGACCTTAAAGGTCAACTTCAAGGTCAAGCTTAAGGTCACTTTTATCTGACCCCCTATACTTTCTTCAACTTTTGTCTGAATCTTTTTTCCGTATCTTGCTTAGATTCTGAGATATTTAGGTGGGGAAATGAAAATGGCCCACCCTGTGTATAACATATGTATTGTAACAGGGTTCTTATCAGGTGCACGTGCAGAACTCTCTCTTGCACGTGCGCACTGCTGTGGCCACAGCTATCCCTCGGTGCGGCGTTGAGTGCTGGCGTACGTTAGCCGTCGTGCAATGGTACTCGCGTGCAGTGCCGATCCACTTACAACGTAGGAACCTCCTAAGATTTTACTTTCTATCATGTGTAACGGGCCTTACCTCAAGGTCCCATTGCCGGTGCTGCTCCCCACCGTGCTTGGCTAGTCAATTGCGTGCCAACTAAAGGCTGGCAAGCCCGCGGAGGTAGTGGTATTCCGAAAAGGAATGCTAGAAAGGGGATAAGACAAATAATGCGCACTCGTTTTGCGAAGATAACTTTGCGTGTAAAATTTTATAAAATTTTGTACAAAAGTTATTATTTATTTCTTTAAAGCCCTTAGCTGAGGGTCGCAATTCGAATTAACACGCGCGCAATACTTACTTGCAAGACATGCACTCATAACTCGTTTTCGGAAAGGTGATATCGTTTTTAATAACACGTTTTGCGGTATGGTGTTACATGCATTCCGAATTTTCACTTTCATATCTTCTTTTGTCATTTGTCTGGTCTTATAGACCTTATTTTTCAGAAAGCCTCATAAATAGAAGTCAAGCAATGTTAGGTCTGGTGGCCTAGATGGCTATTCTACAGTACCTTCTCTACTTATTCAATGATTGTTGAATTTTTCATTCAGATAATTTCTTACAATGATTGTCTAATGTGGAGAAGCACCGTTTTGTTGTAGCCATAATCTATTTTTTGTATTGAGGTCAATTTCTTTAATCAGAACTGAGAGTTTATCCTTTATTAACTTTAAATAAGTTTGTCCGTCAACATTGCCTTCAAAAAAGTATGGGCCAATCAAATAGCCATTAATGATTCCGCACCATACATTTAAATTCCAATGATGTTGATGGTCAATCTCTTGCATCTAGTGTAGATTAACTGGAGACCAAAAATGACAATTATGGCGGTTCAAGACGCCAGTACTTTGAAATGTAGCCTCGTCGCTGAACATAATATATTTAAAAAAATTATCATCATTATTGACCTGCTGTGTTACCTTGACAAAAAATAAGTCGTCTTTGATAATCCTCAACCGATAAGGGTTGATTCAAAGATATGTGATACGGATGGTACTTTACATTTTTCAGATGTCTACTGGCTGTTGATTTTGTTACACTAAGCTCTCGTTCAATTTTACGTAAAATTATTTAAGGATGTAGGTGCGCTATAGCTATTACCGCAATTATTTAATGATTATTAGCATAATATTCTGTTAACATGGACCTCCTTTTACGAGAAAACTCACCTTGTCGGCCACGCAACTCAATATTACGAATAACAGTGTCATTGGGATGACGTCTTTCGGGGAATCTAGCGGCATACAAAATTGAAGCTTAAACGTAGTTTCGTCGACATTCTCCTAACACAAGGAGAATATCAACAATTTCATTAGCTGTGTAGTCAGGCATAATGAGAAAATGCCAAAATAAAAAATAAAACTTTGACTAAAAAAACAAATTTATTTTAGGATATGAACAAACAAATAAATTATTTCTCTAATTAAATAACGAACTTTTTCAAAAATAAGAGAATTTGAAGAAACTCAAAACTTCTCAAAATGATGCCCCAATTTCGCATTTAAATAAACTTACAATGTATGATACAGTTGATTTAAGTTATAAATATCTTTAGAGATCACTGTATGGCCACTATTATTGAGAAATCATTATATAGTAACTAAATTTACAATCAAGAAACTAACCAAAAAAGAATTCATTCACGTTTCCAGAATGATTGTAATAAACTATGTTATTCATTAAAGATTATCGCCGACTATCAGAATACTAAATCAAGGCAAAAATAATATAAAATTCAAGACTATCAAACTTCTCTTATTATTAGGAAAGAATCTTTGTTTATTGAGAAAAGTATTATTATCTGCAAAAATATTATTTTCAGTATGCATAATTTTGTTTACGTTAGTTTATAATAAAAATTAATTCAAAAACATTTACTGCTTTTTCATTTTTAATTTTTTTTATTATGCGTAACTAAACTAAGAGGACCATCATTATTTGTCTACTGTGAAAAGAATTATTAAGTATTAAAATTGGAATTAAAAGTTTAAGTTCCCCTTAAAAAAAATGTAACTTGATATTCAAATAGCCTTTAAGGTGTTGGTCAAGGCCATGGACAATGTCGTGGTAAAGTATACCCACATAAATTTTTCGCCTTCTTTCATTTTCATGACCGAAGGCAGAGACTTCCCTTTGAAAAAATTAATTTGACCTTGAAATGACCCTGAAGTTTATTGCAAGGTAATAATTGTTTGGACGTGAAATTTTTTGCTCTTTACTTTTCCGGGGTCAACGATAAGATTTTCCATTTAAAATATTGAATTAACCTTCAAATGACCTTGAATGTCATGGTCAAGGACATATTAGGACGTACAATTTTTTGCTCTTTCGTTTTCTGGGGACAAAAGTAAGGGTTTCCATTTAAAGAAACTAACTTGACTTTCAAATGACCTAAAAGGTCATATTTAAGGTCATGGACAAGGTCACAGTTAGACGTCCCCTTCAAAATCTAACAACTTTTGTCTAAAAACTTTTTTCTTAAAACTTTTAGTTCTTGTGATATATGCATTTGTTTTTTAAAATGGGACACCCAGTTATGTTCGTGCTATTTAAGAAACATTTTCTATAGTTTTACCCAATGACTTATGTGCTGCACGTACTTTGTAATTTTATTGACGTTTCATATTTGCATAATTGTAACTTTCTTATGTACTATGTTTAATGCTTATCTAAAATAAATATATATTTATCTATTTGTCTATCTCCCTTCCTCTTTTTAAAGGATCTGAAGATAAATATAAAAACAAAAAGGCTGAAACTAAAAACAAAAATAAAAACTTTGCGATAACTATTAAAGAAGCTACAAATAAAGATTAAGATAAAGATACAGATCAACAACATAATAATTCTATTAGTAAGCAAAAGGAAGTCAAAGGGAAATTACGAGCAGGCTTTCTTAGTGATAACTGTTAACGAGCGCACAATGAGAAAGTACTAAGGGACGGTTGCTCATACGATCTTCTCGGTATGGCTGAGATCTGGCTAGATTAGGAGGTACCGGATAGCGTCATTTAAATCAATAGCTTCGAAGTATTTGCGGTGAAACCGCTAAATTATCTCTGTGAATTTGGAAGAGAAATCTGTCGGAGATGCAGATAAATGGTATTGATGACCCTTCTTGGTAAGGAATCGACTGAAACGTTTAAAAACTGTGGTGAAGATGAGTAAAACTTAACCTTTCTTTTTATATTTACATATATTCCTTCCTCTTGGTTCTTCTTCCTTGTCATAACCTGCTAGTTAGAGGCAAAAGTATACTAGCTAGTGACCTTCCTTAATGTTATTAGAAGATTTTGATTGTTTTTTGTTCTTGCCTATGGCGAAGGGCTGCTGTGAGTCTGTACGTTCTAATCAACGATGGCTATATCTTCTGCTTAAGCTATTTGGTAAGGTGGCTGGTATTTGATAGCTTTCTGCTGCTAGAGGTCTTCGAGACCTTTTACCTGGACTTACACAGCTCAAGGAGGCTCCTGGCAAGTCATAAGGACGTGTTGTATGTAGTAGCTACATTAATCGAATAATTCCATATAATAGCTAGCTGGTGTTTGCCAGTCTGCTAGATATGTAAGTGACAGCCTCGTTTGGCTGTCACAGGACTAGTTGACCAGTGTTTGAATCATAATGCCTAGCATGGCCTTATGGTTAACTTAATCTATAAGTTTTTCCAAATTAAAGATAACCAAGTTGACTCTACTCGATTAAACTTTACTTAATTAATTCTATTTAATTTATAGTTAGTAATTTATATTTTAATATTATGAAAAGCAGTCCAACTGCTCTGTCGCAAGATGTATAAAATTGTACCAAGCTGTTCAATAAGTTTTGCGATTCGATAAGAGAGGGTGTTGCTACTAGCCTAAATTTTTTTGTTATGCTGGTACACTCTTCATATGAACGTATGTAAAGTGCCATTTCAATCTATCAATTTATTCTTTGTTTACAAGCCATTTAGTATCGACGTGTCACAGTATTTTTTTACAATAGAAAAAATCAAGTATCGTGCTGTGATTGAATCTTTATTTTTGGAAGGTTTAAAAGCAAAGGAAATTTATGAACAAATATTAAGAGTGTATAAGGACTCTTCGCCTTCAATTAGCACAGTAGAAAGATGGGTTGCTGAATTTAAACGTGATCGTACAAGCCTTGAAAACGATCCACGTCAAGGACGTCCAAGAACAGCAACAACACCAGAAATTGTAGAAAAAATACAGGATATCGTATTGGAAAATCGTCGAGTGACTAAAAGAGATTTATTAAAAGCCCTAGGCATCTCATTGGAAAGTGTAAGCAATATGTTGACTAAAGTATTGGGTTTCAGAAAGCTGTGTGCACAATGGGTGCCGCATTCGCTAACAATAAAACAAAAACACATTCGAATGCGACTTTTTCAGCAACATTTAGAGCGTTTTCGAAAGGATAAAGTGGATTTTGTGCGTCGATTTATCACTATGGATGAGACTTGGGTCTATCATCATGATCCTTAATCAAAACAAGAGGCTAAAGAGTGGTGTGAACCTGGTTCTTCGGCTCCGAAACGAGTTCATGTCCAGAAATCGGCCAAGAAGGTGTTAGCATCAGTTTTTTGGGATGCGAAAGGAATTTTGTTTGTGGATTACTTGCAAACTGATAAAACAATAAATTCTGAATACTATTGTAACCTTCTAGACCAGCTAAAGGAAAAAATTTCGTGAAAAAAGATCCGGTTTGCAGAAGAAAAAAATCCTTTTTTATCAGGACAATGCACCGTGTCACAAGAGCATTTTGACAATGGCTAAAATCCATGAATTAAAGTTCAAATTGTTGGAGCATTCACTGTATTTACCAGATTTGGCCCCTAGCGACTTCCAGTTGTTTCCAGACCTAAAAAATTCAGGTGTGGAAAGCGTTTTTTATGAAATGATGAGGTCATAACAGATGTGGAAGCGTATTTTGCAGCCCTTTCAGATTCTCACTTCAGGGATGGAATTCATAAATTGGAATCACGTTGGAACAAGTGTATTGATGTTCAGGGAGACTATACTGAATAACAAAGTGTATTTCAAACCATAAAATTGTGTTTTTCTTATCGAACCGCAAAACTTATTAAACAGCCTGATATACATACCTGTACCGAACTACTCAGAGGGTCTCTTCTCTAAGTATGTGCCCAGGGGTTCACTGATAGATGAGACGAAAGAACTCCCGTTTCTTACGCACTAATACTGGTAGACTTCCTTTCTAAGTTCAAGGTGCGCATTTAGAGAACTCCCTACCTGTTGAGTTTCATAATCTTTCGCTTCTTAGCAGGTTCAAGAAAGCAATTGTGAGACACTTTCTCAAACTCAATTAATGTTTTATTAATTTATTTATTCATTTTGTATTTATTTATTTTATGTTAATTTATTTTTGTGTCATCGCTTATACACTGTTTTTAATAGCGTTAATGTCTTTAAGGAATTGATGAGAGATGAGTGCCTGTATTTATTTATATGAATGAATGACTTTTTTTTATTTCCTATGATATTTTTATTTTATATTTTATTATATTTTATGTGTTTTATTGTAATGCATTCTAATCCGCTGGTCGATAGATGTAACAAGTAATTACCATTTCGTTTATTCGTATTTTAACTTTGCTGTATAAGAACCGGGAGTGGGCAACACTGGACCTCGCCGGTATGCATGATAGCTGCAATTAATGTGTGAAATACTTTTAACTTGATTACGTGGGGGAATATAATGAATTTATTTATGAGCATTAACGTCCCTGACTACTTTCTAAGAGATACGTTCCTTTTAGAGGAATAAGAGATTATTTGAAGGGCTGATTCCTGGTGTGCGAGGCAGCGCAAGAAAAAAAAGGGTAGGTCACTACCGGAGCTGCCCAAGGTTCCATATTCGGGCCTGATCTATGGAACATAGCCCACGATAGCCTTTTTAGATTTTCGCTGTCAAACGAAGTTAGATTATTCGCGCATGCAGATGATTTGGATATTAAAATATTATAGAGGCCAGACGTATAAAAAAGGTCCAGAACCTCATGGAGCATTTAATGTTTCTGGTGAATAGACAGATACAGTAGCGTGGACTGAATCTAGCTCTGCAAAAGACTGTGATATACATCGCTAGAAAAAAGTAAAAAATATATATAGAGATAGGAGAGGGAACGTCAGGGCGACAAATAACATCAAATATTGGGGAGTGATAGGAAACTCAACTTCTGGGATTCCGTGATGCAAGAATCAAAAAAAGCGATGGTAGTGACTACGTCACTTAGCAGGCTTATGATCAATGTCCGCCAAGTGTTGGTGGACCGATTTTTGAAAAAGTCCTACGGAAGTAAAATGACCAAAGTTCAGAGAACAGTTATCCTCAGAATATCATCATGCTACAGGACAATAGTGTCCGAAGATGTAGTCCGAAGACGGCAACGGAACTCAAGAGGTAGGTGGGCAGCCAGTCTGATACCAGAGTTAGCTCCCTGGCAACAAAGAGAATACGGTAAGGTCAATTACTACTTGACACAGTTTCTAATTGAACATGACTTATTCTTCTCTTACCTTCACAAGATAAGAAAGGTAAGGAACTTGGCTTGCAGTCACTTCAGTGCTAACGAGGACAGTGCCGAGCATATTTTCTTTTAATGTCTGAGATGAAAAATGGAAAGAAGAAAGAATAAAATATACACCTGCTAAGGGAATAGGCATAAGCCCGGTAAGTATTGAAAAGAAAAGGGCCAATTCCAACTCCTAACCTAGATTAAGCAGAGAAGGGGACGTAACATAGTAAATAGAATATCGTACTACAAAGGCGAGAGTATAGAGAGATGACCAGAAGAATCGCGAAGGCTTAGTATCTAATTGTCTTCCGTTATCTACAGATTTGTAGACACCACTTGTGAGTATCCCCAAATGAAAAAAAAAAAAATATATATATATTAACTTGTCTGTGATATCGCTTTTATTAAGACTAACTTACAGTATTGTATGAGTATTTTTTAATATAATATTAAGACTAACTATGTTATCATCTGTGTAATATGTTTATACTTTATATTATTATATAGCTCTATCGCTCTCTCTATTTCTCTTTCTCTCTCTTTCTTTCTTTCTTACGTATCGGTGAGCCCGTTGTGAATGAGTAAAGTGCCAACATTTTTCCCTCTCTGTCTGTTTTACTTTAAGTAAGTGTTGTTTAGGTGTTCTAAGCATTAATTGATAGTGGAAACAGCTCGGTAAATTGTTTGGATATACTTAACCAGTGATCTTCACTTATACTGCTGCGACTTTGTCGGGGAAGCATCTAGCTATTTCCCTACCCTCGCCGTCGTCGATATATAGAAGCTACGAAAGTAGCTACGTAAGTAGTAACGCGAAATAATTAAGATAATTGATGTACGACATCGGAGTCTTTTTCTTCCGGTATTCCGGTAATATGTTTCAAGAGGAACACGTTTATTTTAAACTATTTTTGAGCGATATTCGCGTAAGAAGTAATGCGCATGGTAAAGCCATTGAGCGTAATAAATGCTGTATATGCGTTATTGCGACGCATTTCTGCCATAAAAGTGAGGCATGTGACTAATTAAGTTGTTGACATGAGTAAATTTTCGGAAGTAAATGAAAAAATTGACACGCTTTCGCAAAGCAAACTTTAAAATTTTAAATGTCAGATCTTTGTCTCGAATATTTCGTTAACTGTCAATGAGTTGGATTTGAAAACTATCAATTCAATTTTGTATACTCTTGATTAGTCGAATCTTTATGATGCAATTATTTTAATCTGCACGTGATTTAAAAATAAAGAACCTCGATCATCAATTTTGACTGTCAACTTCAAGAGCTTCGTCGTTAAAATTTTTTACTTTATCTGTTCGGGACATTTTGTTCTTTGCACGAAAGCTTAGAGGAAAAACTGCATGAACTATTCTAGGAGATGTCATAGACCAATGTAATCTATTTAAGATCACTTTTGACTAAACACTCTTATAATCTTCGGCGTAAAGCAATTGAATGTTATCGTGCGTTTGCTATATTTGACCTATTATTTAAAATATATGTGTTTTCTCCATGAAAATCGTAATTCTACTTATAAGGTAATCTTATCGGAAGCTGATTTAGCAGAGCTCACTCCATCGTATAACGGACGTGATACTGATGTAGCGGTTTCATTGAAACAAGTTGTCTCTGTGTTGATTGAGCATGAAAATTTTAATATGTTTGCATTCTATTTTACTCAATATAAATATATTTTCGGAATAAATGATTATCATTTTTGATATTATCATGAAACTTTTCTTTTTGAATGTGACCCTGAAAGTGTTATTGTAATTAATGGATACAATTTTTTCAGGTTCGATCAAAAAGATGAAATAGGTGGAGATATTGAAGCTTTTAATCGTTCTTTTAAACGTAAAAATTCTTGTACAATCGAATAAAAACTTTGATAATACACCTGTATTTCTCAATTTATCCATTACAGGCCTGCAGTGCAAAAGCTGATTATCCTGTCGAACTTCTTGATGTATTTGCCTCACATTTATCTTTGTATGATAATTTGGTGATTTTAGTATTAATCTTGCTGCGAAAAATACTGCCCTTGACTTTTTATTATCGAATTTTAGACTTGTTTCTGCATTTAATGCAGTCTGAACCTATTTATCATACAACTTGCAAAAATCATATCTCTTACGCATGGCTTAATGTTTTTACTGTTCAGAAATCAGATTCAATTAACTTTCACAGAAAGTCATCTTCTTCATTTATTGCCGGTCATAATCTAATTGAAATTTCATTTTGCTTCAAGGATTCGCAAGTTTTACCTGAAAATTTTTCTTTTCGGAATCTTAAATCTATCGCACCTCAGGATTTTAATGAGTTCTTCACTTCAAGTATGTTAACTTCACTCCCGCTGGATCGCCTATTTTTTATAAATGTGAGTACTTGAAGCATACTATAGGGTCAAACAGTATCCTTAATGACTTTAACAGAATTATTTTAAGTACATTTAATACAGTTGCCTCTATTCGTGAAATTATACCCTTAAGGCATTGTAAGCTATGGGTTATTACTTTGACTTACGTCAAAGAGATGCAGTTTTTAAAGCGGCTATGGTAAAAGAACTGTCTCTATTGCCCTTTTCCGAAAGCTCAAATTGCTTCAGAAGTCATTAAGAATAGTATTGAACAATCTAAAATTGGTATAATAGGGGCAAGTATGCAATTGAATGTTATCGTGCCTCTTCTCTCTCAATTTTCATTAGATGATTTAAATGATTATTATACGGTACTTGTAACGAAGCATCGTCTGCTTGTGTTGTTTGATACAATTGATTGAGACACTAAGTATTTCTGTAGATAATGAACTGGTGCTTAAACTTAAAAAATTCATTCTTAAAACTAAATCAAAGTCCGACAACACTAACTGTATTTCAGTAGCTATGCTATAGTTGCATGTCAACTTTCTGAGTATGCCTTTACTGACAATTATTAATAACTGTCTCCTATTGTAAAAGTAGTTGAGCCTTTAAAGTTACTTAAGCGTGTAGTGCACAAGCAGCTTTTGTTACATGTAGAAAACCTTGAAAGAATAATTACTATAATTTGTTTACATTTAAAGAATAATTCAATTATTTCTAGATAATCTGGGTTTTGGAAAGGTACAGTTTTCAGACTGCTGAAAGTCACTGAAGATATCAGATTGGCAGAGGATAGAAGGAAAGTTACTATTTTAATTTAGTTCGATTTCTCGAAGACTTTTGATATTATCTCTCATGACTTACTGCTTCAAAAACTCCACAAGTTAAAATGATCAAATTTTTGCTTGAATTAGTTGTATTATATTATTATTTTACAAATCGCACTCAGACTTCAGTCAGAAATTTTGGAGCTTCGTCAAATTCTATAGCTATATTTAATGGTATTCCTTAAGGCGGGTTAATGGCGTTTCATGCCTACTTTTTTTATCGATATTTGTTAATAATCTGCTATCTGCTTTGAAGCATTCTAGTCATACATGTTAATTTCTATTGATGACTTGTAAATATATCTTCTGGTGTTTTCTGCTAACTTAAAGAAACGTATTAAATTATTCTCAGAAAATGCAACTGCTATCTTTAATTGGGCTGTCTCTAATCTACTGAACTAAATATTATAAAATCTAGAGATATGTTTTTTGGAATTGAGCAATACTTGGCTAAGTTCAACCTAAAAGTACTTTTACCCTTTATAGTAGCTGATTGCGATACCTTATGTAAGCTCAGTTGAAAATGAGAATTTACGTATACGGTTTTCACCGTTGCTTCATTAAAGCCTTTGTGTGAATCGTATTTTGCACAGATTCTATACTATTGTACATTAAGAAGGTTAAATTTTAATCGTCACGCTTTGTCTAAAGAGATAAAGAAATTGCTACTTACTCTTATATTTTTGCCCTTTCCTTATTCATGTATAGTTTACGAGGGTGAATCAAATATAAACGGTAATTTTCTTTTATACATTTATTGAATAATATTATATACACACCATATCATCAACATTTCTCAATTTAGTCTCCTGCGCTATCTGCACACGTTTGCCACCGTTTTTGAAGCTTAAATATTGCTTGTTCATAAAAAGTTTTAGAACGAGTTATCAGTCAATTGCACATGTGCTCCTCGCTCCTTCATTATTTTTGAATCGTTTTCCTCCAAGTGATTCTTTCAGGGGCGCGAACAAAAAGTAGTCACAGGGGGACAAGTCAGGATTATAAGGAGGATGTTCAAGTGTTTTCCAGCCCATTTCTTCTAGTTTATCCCTTATCAAAGCCATGGTGTGCGGCCTAACCTTGTCATGGAGAAGGATGACCTCTTTAATGGGCGTATCTCGTCTTTTGTTTCGGTAGGAGATTCTTGTTGACTGTAATAACTGGCAATAGTAGGCCGCATTCACTGTTTGTTGATCGTGGAGAAATTTAATGAGTAAAACTCCCTTTGAGTGAAAAAAATTGATTGCAAGTACTTTTCCGGCTGAAAGGCGAGTTTTAGCCTTCACTGGGTAGCGTTAATCCTTCCTTCGCCACTCCTGTCTCGCTATTTTCGATTCTGGTGTATAATGATGGACCCACATCTCATTACATGTGACGATGCGCCTCAAATAATTCTCCCCTTCTTGACGAAATTGATTCAGAAGTCTCTCAGTGATCTCCGATATGACCTGTTTTTGATTCCCGATTAACAACCTCGGAACCCATCAAGCACTAATTTTTCTGAAGTCAAAATGATCAGTGATAATGGATTGAGCACTAGCTAAATTCCCGTTTATATATTTGATTCACCCTCGTATAATAATCTCTTTGATTATCAAAACCTTAAACTACAACGAGCTGTTAATGCTTGTGTTAGGTGTGTCTGTGGAAATATTGGACGAATGGAACATGTTACTCCCTTCTGCCATGATTTAAATCTGTTATTTGTAGTTTGCAGAAAACAATTCTTTATGGGGATACTAATTTTTAGAATTATTCCTAAATCAAACCCTTCTAATTTAGTCTCAAGATTCAGTCGACTTGATGTTAATTCTTCTGTTAGGCAATCTGCGAAATTACCTCCTAGAACTTTGACTTATCCCATACCTGGAACGAAGACGATGCGGTGTTTTCTTTTTGCAAAGGCTTCGTTTATTAACTCTTTCTCCTCTCCATCATTTATTGATTTTCTCGTATCGACTGGAAAAAACGTCTGCGTTAAATTCAATTTAAAATGTGATAAAATGTTATAAATATATGTAGAATGAGCCCTTACTCTGTAATTAAAAGAATTTAATTTGTAACGTCCGCGGAGATCAGGTCGGGATACAAATAAATGGCTCTCAAACTTTAAACAAAAGAATATTTATTATAATATTAATTTGTCTACAAAATTAATCTCTGATATACTACTATGATCAAAAAATAAGTCCAAATTTTTTTTTTAAATTCTTTATTTATTCTTTTAAATCTATTTCGTTGTCTTTGAAGTTGTCCACACCTGACACAATACACTAATGCCGACGTTTTTTCCAGTCCTCGAAACAGTCAGAAAAGTCCTTTTCTGGAATGTCCTTCAATAGACGCAGCGATTCACGTTTAATCTCCTCAATCGAGTCAAAACGATGTCTCCGGAGTGATCTTTCGAGTTTATTGAAGAGCCAGAAGTTACACGGTGCTAAATCAAGCGAATACGGTGGTTGTGGAACGATATGAGTTGAATTTTTGGCCAAAAAGTCGCCAATAATCAATGCGGTGTGAGACGGTGCATTATCGTGTTGCAAAAACCATGAGTTGTCTTGTCACAATCTTGGCCTCTTTTTGCGAATAGTTTTACGGAAACGATGCATAACACTCAAATAATATTCCTTGTTAACAATTAGACCCGGCGGAAAAAATTCTGAACGCACAACACCACGATAATCGAAGAAAACTGTCAACATGACCTTGATTTTTGAACGACTTTGACGTAATCTTTTTGGTCTTGCTTCACCTTTCATATTCGCTCGATTGATCGGTTGTATCAGGATCGTAGGCATAGATTCGTGTATTATGATCATCCCATAATAATGCGTTCCATGACGTTCTGGTAGTCAGAAAGCATCTCTTTGCACACATTAACACGACGCTCTTTTTCAAAAGAATTGAGTGTTTTTGAACCAATCAAGATTTGACGCGTTTGAGCCCCAAATGATCTTTCCAATCATTTGGGAATTTACTGTTGGCATAAAATTCCATCAAATGTTATGCACACAGGACCAACAAGATCTCTAATTGTCAACCGACGATTTTTAAACACAAGGTTTTTGATTACTTTGATGTATGTCTCATCAGTTGATGTTGATAGTCGTCCTGGACGCTCTTTATCTTCGAAGCTGTCTCTGCCTTCTTTGGGCTGTTTGTACCACTTGTAAACATTTCTTTCCGACGAAGTCTGCTCACCGAAGGCCTCCTGCAACATTCTGAACGTTTCTGCACCAGAAATTTCATTAAATTCACTAAAATCTGACATTAGAAAAATCACCAAAATTACTTTTTAATGTTGACAAAAACGAGCGTCACTTGCAAACTAATAAATATATTGATATAAAATTTGACACGGATGTTTCTCACAGTGCTACCAACTTAAAAAAAAGAGTTTCGTCAAATCGATAAACCCGCGAAACTTAAATTGAAAATTGGTCTTACTTTTTGATCATAGTAGTATACTAAAAACTAATAACTCGATAAAAAATTACGTTCGCTTATTTAAGTCTCAAACCTCTGCATCGGCTCACTAAACGATTAAAACGAATTTCTTTATTATTAAGCATGATACGCCAAACTCGTAACATTCTAATGAAAACGACTAAACGTTAACTCTCCACGAAGAAGGCTAAACGCTAACTCTCCCCGAAGACGGCTAAACGCTAACTCTCCCCGAAGACGGCTAAACGCTAACTACTCACACAGACAGCTTACTAATAATTAAACTAATAATTACGTTCCCTGGCGCGGAGAAAGGCTTTCTTCTCCGTCTAGTTCGCCGATATTCTGTTCCTTAATGGTGTCAGCTAAATACACACACAGCTAAATACGTAACCATCAAAACATTTAATTTTTTAATAATAAATTAATGTTAACGATTCGTCACCAAAAAAAATTAGATTTTGAGAACTTATTTTTCACAAGTCCGCCATTTTGTTTTTTTTAATATGCATATCATTGGTTAGTTCATTATAATAAAGTCTATAGAACAATAATATCTTTGATTTTTGTATTTCAGATGACTACGGAAGGCTGTGTACTTCCCCAAAACAGCTCACCTTCTTTTTCAAGGACTCCACTTTGACATAAAAAATTATAAAAAAATTAGTGTAAAATTAAGTTAAAAAAAATTTTTTTGTACACTTTAAAATACTAATAAAAATATGTTAGAATTACAAAACGATTGCATTTTATTTTCTTGTTGAAAAGAATTGACGAAAAAACGTCGAAATTTTGGCCGTCACACCGGACTACTATCTTAAGACTTAACAATATAATTTTTTTTATTCATTCTTATTATGTTTTTTTTTCTTCACTTTAGTCAAGAATATATCTTCTAACAGTATAATTTTTTTTATTTATTATTATTATGTTTTTTTTTTTTTTTTTTTTTACTAGGTAATCACCCGCATACCTCTCCGCAAATGTAAAATGCGTTATGTTAAAAATGATTGAGATAAAAGTTGCTGGTCTCTGAGAGGCTTATGTTATCGTGACCTTGTCTGTGATCTTCAAAGTCATTTTCAAGGTTGTCTCAAGGTCTACTTTGTTTTCTCAAATAGAAATTTTCATTTTATCTTGGATTCTGAAATATTGGAAAATTCTACGTTCAGATCACTTTTCTCTGTTCTCAAAACTTTGCAGGAATACGGTTAAGCGATAAATATTTATGGGCAGCTTATTAATTATTAGTAGGCAGTTATTATTGTAAATCATAAAAAAGCAGTACTTTGGTTTTATTGTGATTAAACACTATGGTTTTTAATTTTGGTTCTTAAATCTCATTGTATTGATATTTAATTACAATAAATAAATGTTAAATCACACTGAAACCTGCTAAAGTACTGCTTTTTTACGATGCACAATAACTATATGCTATAGTAACATTTTGCTGGAAACTAGAAAATAAAAAATAGAGTTTTTGCTCTTTCCAAGTCTAGACTCAAAAATAAAAATTTCTATCCCAAACATTAAAGACGACCTTCAAATAACCTTAAAAATGACCTTCAAAGTGAGAGATGAGGTCATAAAATCCCATTTCATGACAACTTTTGCCTGAAACATTTTTTGCCAAACCGTATTTCTGCAGTTTTGAGAGTAGAGAAAACTTTGATCATCACAAAATTTTTGGCAACAGTGGGCGTATGGTTGTAATACATAATCTAAACGTAGAATTTTCCGTTCTTTCAGAATCCGGGATCAAAAATAAGGATTTCCATTTGACAAAACAAAGTTGACTTTAAAATAACGTTGAAAATTAGCTTGAGGATCACAAACAAGGTTACCGTAACATATTTCTCTCAGAAGCCAGCAAGTTTAATCTTAAACATTTTTCACATAACCATGTATGTATAGGGTCTTCAAAAAGTCCTGGATCGGTTAAATAACTTGAAACGTAGGCGTTGCTGAAAAAAATATTTGAGGCATAAGTTATAGGAAATTTTTCTGGCTATCCGACGGCGATCTCAGTCGTAAACTAGACTCTGACCTTCATCCCTTCTATCCGCCATGTTGCATACGCCATTTTAAAATTTTAAGTTTTTTAAAATCTGATCTCAAATTAGTAACCAGTGACCTCCAAAACCCATATAGAAAGTTTTCAGTACACTTCTAAACAAATTCAAAATTTTCCGTCCACCATGTTGGATTCGCCATCTTGAACTTTAAAATTCTCAAAATCTGACTTCTGAGTCTTATTCAACGAAAAGGAACAATTGTGTAAGCGAAAGAATGCGATTTGGAATATCTCTAAATTGCTTTCGTATATTAAGACTAAATGTTAATCCTGAAAAACATAAAATCTAACAAAATAAAAATTTGATATCAAATTAATAAAATGAATTACTTAATTGAATTGAAAAGAAAATGATTATTTAAATCAGGAATATATTTTATTATCCAGAATCACTTAAAATGCTATTTTGATTTACATAAATAATGTTTTTTTATGTCAAATAAATTTACTTACGCAGAGTTTAAAAAAAATCCTCCAAAAAGTAGAAACGGTATAATGATTGGTGGTCCAATTGAAAGTGCCATAGATATATCCTTACTAGTACAAGAAATTAAATATCCTAGAAGTAAATTTATATGAAGTTTCAGTCATTAATTAATTTTTTCAATATTTAAACATTAAATTAATTATTTTACAACTATTTTACATGTTCGATTCTAGACGGTATTTTATGCTTATTTTACTAACTAATGAATGTGATACAATTTTTGTAATAAATTATGTGTCTTAAAAAATTGTGATAAAATTATAATAATATATGAATGGAAGAAGTTGTCTATGAACTCACATAATCTAGAAAACTATATACATTACCGTTCAAAAATTTGGAAATACTATGGTAATTTGAATGAAAACGACAATAAAACACGTAAGTCATGATTTATCACACTTAAATCTTAATCAAAAGTTAGATTAACATTTAGTAAATATTCAGTACAAATAAATGCAAAAATAATATCTCATTACCTTTGTGGTCATAAAACACGTGTGCCGGTCTATTTCCAAGATAAGGAATAACTGGTAAGAAATAAGTAATTTTGTTCATTATTGTTATAAGCACAATTCATAATAATGAATGAACTTCAATAATAACGTGTTTATTTAAAGATTTATTTACAGTATTTTTTTTAATCTAATAAGAATCAGGTGTTTCCAAACTTTTGAACGGTAGTGTATCTTTCATCTTTTAGATCGGTAAGTGCCATTCCTACTAGAAAATTTATTTAAAATAAATTAAAAGATTTTTAATTGATTCCAAATGTATATTTCAAATTTATAAAAATTTATAAGAATTATAAAAATCACTTAAATTTAATGAGCTTTCTTCTATTTTAATAAAAATCAATTTGAATGTATCTGATTTCAAGCAAATTGAATGGCAATTTATTGATCTTAATTGATATTTTATTTCAATTTATTTTCATGTATTATATTTTAATTAAAATTTCACTATTGAAAGATTTTATTTATCAGTTATCCGTAATAAATGATATTTGAATTGTTTATTCTATTTTATTTGAGTAATAAATATACTACTGAATGTGTCCAATCCTCTACCAAGAAATAGTATTTGCGAGGAGATGTATTTTTCTTTTCCCATTTGAAAAAAGTGCTGCTGAAAGCTTTTTTTGTTTTAGAAAACTTATAATGATCATAAACCATCGATTTAAATGTGAGAGTACTATTTTAGATACATAATAAGTGGCGATTTTGACAGGCAAGACAAAGAAAGTCTATGTTAGCTGAAAAAGTTTGATTATGGGCAATTAGAGACGTTACTTAAAACCCATGCCATAGTTGAGATAAATTTGCAGAATCAATAAGAGTTATTGTTCAATACATCTAAAAACTTACGTAGCTTGAGAATTATTCAAAAGTAAAAATATCAGGTACTGTACACATCAAAATCACCAAAAATAGAATAGCGATTTTTCATTTGCGAATAGCTATTATAAAGGCAAACCAGAAGGTTTTGCTACTTTAAATAGACATTATCAATAAAAACAATAACTACATACTACATAGACATATTACAATATTCCTAAGCCTAAATAATCATGTGATTCATAAACCTAGTCATGCATAAACATCGACGATTAAACCAGAATATCTCGAGAACGAAGCTTATGTTCTCTATTTTGCGGAACAAGCTGTGTGTTACACTAACCCAGTGAACCAATTTAAGACTATTGATGCCAAATACAATTGATACAATTTAGCATTAAACTAAAAGCAGTCATCATATAAGGTATCATGAAATAGAAAGTCCTACTCCATCTGCATGCTGAATTCGCAAAACATTGCTCTTGTAAATACCTTATTTCTTAGTTTACTTATTTCCATCAGAAATATTTCCTCTTTCTGAGTATAATTTATGTATTTATATTGTGACAGGTAGCATATCGAGATTAGGCCACCTGCCATGCAGTGCGAGGTAGAGTTCGCGGCGTGACTATACGCGGTGCCATCGATCAAGCGATCGATGGCGCGACGCAGAAAAAAGGATAGGCGAGAGGGGAAGGAGGAGCCCTCCCCTCAATCCTTCTTCTCGTTCCACCGTTTCAACGTGCCGCACGCGAGTTTCTCTAAGCAGATAAAATTCCGGTAGATTTTACACAGCGACCGCGATTTTCGAGAAAAAAGGCGACCATCGACTTCAAGAGGACGAACACCGCGATAGGAAAAGTGAGTGGCCACTAGGTACTTAATAATTAGTCCGCGAATCAAGATATTTTGTATTCCCTGACGCAAGTGCGATCGCGTCAGGTATATATATAGTTAGATATATACGCGCGAGACCGCGTAAATCTAAATCGATTGGCCGTGCGAGTACGAGTAAGAGGATCGATCTCTCTCTCTCTCTCGCACAGTCATAGAATAGGCGTACGAGTGACAGAAAGCCACTCTGACTCGTACAACCATTGAGCACGCAGTTAAGCGAGAGGAACGAGACTGCAGCGTAGAGTGAGAAAAACGCTCTCACTCAAGCAGTCATAGACCGCGGCGGTATATAGGGAGAACTGCTCTCTCTATATCCGTCGCCCATCGACTACACGTGTGTGTGTAGCCAAGCGAATCGAAGAGGGTGCGCATGCGCAGTACGCACTTCGGGAATTAGTATTGCGCGTAAGGCAATACTAATTGCTCTTCGCGTAACCAGATCTATCCGCCATATTTATTACGTTTTTGTATTATTTCTGATGCTTTAATATTAAATAAGCTTTAACAAGCAGCAGGTGCGTTTTTCTTATTTTTATTTCCTACAGCTTCCCTATCCCGAATACCGCCGCCTCCGCGGGCGTGCCAATCTAGCATTGGCACACAAACTGAGCAGCTGAGCCTGGTGGGAGCAACACCGGCAGCGGGGCCTTAGGTAAGGCCCCCCACACACGAAAGATAAAGCAGGACCAGACGAAGGTCCTGCGTTGCTAACGGGACGTAAGCAAATTACCCCCGTTACAATATATTTATATATATATATATATAAAGGTCTTTATGGACCTACTATACCCCAGCCTGCAAATTGTGCATTTTGCAATAAAAAACCATACCAAATCATGTCTTATAACTTGCACATTTCCGTTATGCCAATTATTTAATTCGCACACTTATTATATTTTTCTTTTTACAAAAAGCACAAGTGCAACATATGCATATATTAAAATGATGATATCTCAAAAAATATGACCTCATTTAATTTGCACACCACGTTAGATCATCAATTATTGATCACTTCAATTCGCACATACCAAAAATCTCATAAATTGTTAATTATTAAAGAGAAAAGAGCCTATAAAGAACTTTTACCAAAATTTTGAATTGTGCGCATGCGCACAGACGTATTTCTACCTGCGAGCTAGCGATAGAACACGAGAGATGCATAACATTCAAATATTATAATAACAGAACGCCTTAAATAAATGAGAATAATTGTTAAATTAATTTGCACAACTTTTAAAAACATTCATAAACAGTTATTACAATTGCACATAGCCCAATTGTTATTAAATATTCATTATTAATGTGTAAAAATTAAATGATTGCTAACAGCTGATCGCATGAAGATTATATCCCGTTTACAACGTGCGAAATAACCCTATAGAATCAGATAATAGTGCAAGACGCTAAATAAACGAAAATAATCGTTAAATTAATTTGCACACCTTTTAAAAACATTCATAAACAATTATTACAATTTGCACATAGCCTAATTATTATTAAAAATATATTATAAATGTGTGTAAATCAAATAATTGTTAACAGCTGATCGCACGGAGATTATGTCCCGTTTACAACGTGCGAAATACCCCTATAGAATAAGGTAATAGCGCAACGTGCTAAACAAACAAAAATAATTGTTAAAATAATTTACACACGTTGCCAAATTAATTATAAACAATTATTTTTATTGGCACGTAGCTGGAATGTCAGTATATATTTATATTTGTTATTAAAAACTCGAATAAGTCGACGGTTTATTCACAGCTGATCGTACAAATATTAAGCTCCCTTCACAACACGAGGAAATATCAATTGTATCAAGAACGTTATTTACGCAGCTGAGCTAAAAGCAGCGAGTGAGCAGTTTTGAATTATTAATAATTTATTGTAAAAATAATGATTAATATACAATAGCTTAGGCAAGGTGCGCAACACAAGGTGGAGTGCAACACAAGGTAGATAAAGCAATTGCGGAACACATCTGCCATCATATCCTCACACAGACTAGAGTGATTCTAAAACACAAGTTGAGTCTTAAGCGATATAAACATCTAATTGACTATTTTAATAAATTAGAACTCCGAAGTTTACTAACTGTGTTGTGAATTTAAATTTTATAATATAATACTGAAGAAAACGTATACTCGTCTTCCACAATCATTTAGAATCTTTTATAACTTCACTCATAATGATTTATTTACATGTTATATAATTGACAACACATTTAGTATTAAGGCCGGCAGGCCAATTAGACGGCCCGAATTCAGCCGTTTTTGGAAAGCGTTGCTGGACAAAAAAAGAATAACTAGTCAAATGAACTTTTGAGAATAGTTGTATATGATTTGTATTATGTATATATATTTGAACTGTAGTATGTATATATATTTGAACTAAAAAAAAAATTTATGCAATCTTCAGAAATGTATTTTAAGTCCCGTTATCAATGTATTTGTAGAGCCAAGTATGGTTTTGCGAATGTATATTATATCTATGACCTGCACACTGTGTGCTATATATATTTTATATTGCCCGCAATAAAAAAATTGAAGAATCATAGAAATGTTAAAAATTCTTAAAAAAATTAGTTTGTATTTATTTATTATATTTGCTAACATTGCGATGTCACTGCCAAAGCTCTATGTCGCCAAAAAATAATGTCACGGCGTGCAATAAATTGCCAGTTACTGCATATGTCGTCACAACTCAAGCATACGTGACGAGCAAACGTGATGAAGAAACGTCGAGTAATAATATTTATTATAATTGCACCTACTATACCCCAGCCTGCAAATTGCGTGTTTTGCAATAAAAAAACCATGAAAAATCACATCTTTTAATTTGCACGTTTTCATTATGCCATATATTTAATTCGCAGACTTATATTATTTTCGTTTGCTTAGCACGTTTCACTATTGACTGATTTTATAGGGATATTTGCACGTTGTAAACGGAACATAATCTCCATGCGATCAGCTGTTAACAATCATTTGATTATTTTATTATTTAATAGCAATTGGGCTATGTACTTATTGTAATAATTGTTTATGAACGTTTTTGAAATTTGTGCAAATTAATTTAACAATTATTTTTGTTTATTTAACGTGTTGCACCATTACCTTATTCTATTGGGATATTTTGCACGTTGTAAACGGGACATAATCTCCGTGAGATCAGCTGTTAGCAATCATTAGATTTTTGTACATTAATAATGAATATTTAATAATAATTAGGCTACGTGCTTATTGTAATAATTGTTTATGAACGTTTATAAAAGCTGTGCAAATTAATTTAACAATTATTTTCGTTTATTTAGCGTGTTGCATTATTACCTTATTCTATAGGGATATTTCGCACGTTGTAAACAGGACATAATCTCCGTACGATCAGCTGTTTATAATCATTTGTTTTTTACACATTAATAATGAATATTTAATAACAATTGGGCTATCTGCAATTGTAATAATTGTTTATGAACGTTTTTAATGGGTGTGCTAATTAATTTAACAATTATTTTCGTTTATTGAAGGTGTTCTGTAATTATAATATTTGAATGTTATACTTCTCCCGCGTTCTATCGCAAGCTCGCAGGTAGATATACGTCTGTGCGCATGCGCACAAATAAAAATTTTGGTAAAAGTTCTTTTTACGCTCTTTTCTCTATAATAATTAACAACTTATGAGATTTTTTGTGTGTGCAAATTGAAGTGATCAATAATTGATGATTCAACGTGGTGTGCAAATTAAGAGGACATTCGCCTTTAAAATTGAAAAAAAAAACACCTTTTAAAAATGTTATTATGAAAAAACTATTATATTTATTGACAAAATTTCTTTCGGGCATTGTTAAACAGTCTCTAAAGAATATAAAAAAATTTTTCTTTTAATTTTTAGTTTCCCTTGGCTGCTGTAGAGGGCGTCATCCAAAAGTTACTTTTCAAACGGTAGGACAATTATAGACCTCCTGTAACAGATTTTTGGAAAATTCAAAATGGATTCTATTCTTAAGACTCAAAACTATATAATAAGCTTCTAAAACTCATACTTTTTCATATTTTGAAGTTTTTGTATGTATATTCCTGAAAAATGCGAAGAAACGGCATTTTTTGGGGGTAAGTCACCCCCGTAAAAAAAGGTGGGCGTATTTTTTTTAACTTTAAGAGGCTTATTACTTACTATTTTTAATAAGTAATCAAATGCTCTTTGTTTTTTTAAAATCGGTCGAGTAGATTCGGAGAAAAATGTCCTACCAGTTTGAAAAAGGTAGTTTCGAGAAAAACGCGTTTAAAGTTTTTTTACCATAATTACTCATGGGCATACGCTGTTACAAATGTAGCTGTAACTTTTTTTCTATTACGAATTTCTTGATAAAATTTTAGGATGCAACTTTTGAACGTATATAGAATCGAAATATGTAAAAATCTCAAAATCGATTTTTTGAAAATTTCAAAGGCGAATGTCCCCTTAAAAGAGGTCATATTTTTTGAGATGTCATCATTTTAATATATGCATATGTTGCACTTGTGCTTTTTGTAAAAAAAAAATATGATAAATGTGCGAATTAAATAATTGGCATAACAGAAATGTGCAAATTAAAAGACGTGATTTGGCATGGTATTTATTGCAAAATGCACAATTTGCAGGCTGGGGTATAGTAGATAATTTCCTGAATATTGATACAGTTTATGATTGAAGAACAATTACAATTAATTTCAGTCAATGCAATCGATATTAATTGCGAACTTTTGAATCAAGCATTCTAAAGTCTATGATGCATTCACAAGTCTGGATTAACCCATTAACGGAAAAGCGGACATTTCACAGTCGATTGGTTTTTCATCTATAAAACCCGTGAAACCAAATAAATATTATAAAAGAGAATCATTTTCTTAAGTAAAAAAACTCGCTCTTTCCGAATCTAAAGTCAGGTTTGAGAAATTTTTGATCAAAAATTAAATATGTCCGCCTAAACATACCTAAAATTCAAGCATCGACTGTCCAATCTTCATAAATTAACAAGGAAACCCCCTCAACCCGACCTCTTTGATTTTATTAAAACTTTGATATTTTATAAAACATCGAAAAATAAGAGACAGATTTTTTTATGTGCTAATATTCATTTTAAGGAAGTGAAAACCACCCCTGAAGTTTACCCCCAGAATCACATTTCTTCAAGTATCTCCAGTTTAATTCAATATTTTTGAACGAAACAAAATAGAAAGTATTCATCTTAAAATACGCAACAAAACCACGTAGTTCCTATTTTTAAAAGTTGCAAACCCTAAGTTTTATAGAGGTAAAACTGTATTTAAGAATTTTTTTCCTGAAAAAATTTAGAAAAATGTCCAAAAGCTATGAAAAAAGTTTTTTTTCACTATACAGAGTGTCCCACTTTAATCGTCTCACGCAAATAACTCTGAAAATATGTCCTTTGAAAAAAAATATTTTGTCTAATAGTTTTAGGGTTTTAAAGGGGAGATCTAATGGTGACCTTCCCTGTGATCTCGACAATGACCTTCAAGGTCATTTGAAGGTCAAGTTAGTTTTTTCAAATGGAAACCCTTACTTGTGCTCCCGGAAATAGAAAGAGCAAAAAATTTTACGTCCGAATATGACTATGACCTTGACCATAACCTTCAATTTCATTTGAAGGCCAAAAGTTAGTTTTTTCAATGAGAAAATCCTACCTTTAAACGTAGAGATAGAAAGAGTGGGACATTTTATGACAGCTTATGATCTTGACCTTGACTCTGACGTCAAAGATATATTAAGGTCGTAATAATTATCGATGTTTTCATGCCGAAATTGATGAGTGCGAAAAAGTTGACGTTAAATTTTGACCTTGGCCAGTTTAGTTTAGAGGACGACTCCTGCTCAGTTAAACAAATGCCATTGTGTTATAGTTGCTGAATTCTTTTTCATTTTAACCCCCGTTTCGCACCTTTAACTTTCTCCTACATAAAAGCGAACCATGGCATCATGATCAGTGATAGGATAAAATTAGAATTTTTTTTCGTTATAATGTCCATACGAAAATAGTTAATTCCAATAATTCTGAACTTTGTAATCAAGAGTGTTCAAATTATTTTATCTGCGGACTTACATTTTTTTCGTCACGGCTGATTATTTTCCATACGAAATAGTTAATATGATTAAGGTTCTTGGCGAGTGTCAAAAATATTACAGAGCTCCAGAAAAGCGTTATGCAGAAGAATATCCAGACTCTCGACATCCAGATAGAAAGGCTATTAGGCGATTAGTGAGTAGAGCTAAAAAAGATAATCTGACACGAAAAAGGCGCAAAACTGGCTCTAGAGAGCATATTATACTAGGTGTATTGGCTTCGGTTGCTGATGATCCCCATATTTCTACTCGGCAAATCAGTCGAACGCATGAAGTCCCAAAAATGACTACCAACCGCATTTTGAAAAGTTTGAAATTTCATCCATACTATGTCCGCCTCACTCATGGTCTTGAGATCGGAGATGAACAGATGCATTTAAATTTTTTTAGACGGGCATTTAATAGAATGCGCCAAGATCCTTTCTATTTCGACAAATTCTTATTTACAGAGGAGGCGAAATTTGACAATATGGGAGGTGTCAATCTCCATAATGCCCAATACTATTCCCAAGTAAATTCTCATTGGTAAAGGGATCATCGTGTCCAGAGACGGTGGTTATTGAATGTATGCGGAGGTACAATAGGAAATAATGTGATATGTCCATTTTTTTATAATAATATTGGGTGTACAACTTTGCTTCCGCCGTTTTGCAATAGATGGCTGTAGCGGTAAGTGGTAGTTGAAATAAATAGATCATAGATGTCATACAATAAGCTTAGGTATTTGTAAACATAACGCCATCGAAATATTAGTCGATTTGTGTCTGCATCATAAAGTTATTCTCGATTAAACATGTCAGCTTACGAGCCAAATTCTCGTCATTTGCGGGAGGTTTTAATTTTCTGCTTAAATATGAAGAAATCTGCGACTGAGGCTCATCGAATGCTCTCAAACACCTATGGTGAGGCCGCTATTAGTGAAAGAACGTGCTGAAAGTGGTTTCAACGCTTCAAGAACGGCGATTTTAACGTCGAAGACCAACATGGCGGTGAAAGAAAGAAGGTTTTCGAAGATGCAGAATTGGAGGCATTACTTGATCAAGACTTATGTCAAACGCAACAAGAATTAGCAAGATCATTGAGAGTGACGCAACAAGCCATTTCAAAACGCCTGAGAGTCATGGAAATGATTCAGAAACAAGGAAATTGGGTGCCGTACAAGTTGAAGCCGAGAGATGTTAAACGGCGTTTGTGTGTTTGTGAACAGCTGCTCGCAAGGTAAAGACGGAAGGGATTTCTGCATCGCATTGTGACTGGGGACGAAAAATGGGTTTACTACGATAATCCTAAGCGCAGAAAATCATGGGGATATCCCGGCCATGCTTCCACGTTGTCGGCTAAACCGAATATTCACGGTTCCAAGGTCATGCTCAGTATTTGGTGGGACCAGCTCGGCGTAGTGTATTATGAGTTGTAAAAAACCGACTGAAACAATCACAGGCGATCGTTATCGAACTCAATTAATGCGTTTGAGCCGAATATTGAAAGACAAACGGCCGCAATACAACGAGAGACATGATAAAGTGATTTTACAGCATGACAATGCTCGACCCCCTGTTGCGAAAGTGGTCAAGACATACTTGGAAACTTTGAAATGGGAAGTCCTACCCCTTTCACCATATTCTCCAGACGTTGCTCCCTCGGACTATCACTTGTTTAGATCAATGGCACACGGCCTGGCTGACCAGCACTTCCGGTCTTATGAAGAAGTAAACAATTGGATCGATTTGTGGATCGATTCAAAAGATGACAAGTTTTTTCAACGCGGGATTCGTATGCTGCCCGAAGATGGGAGAAAGTAGTGCCCAGCGATGGACGATACTTTGAATCATAAATGTATAACCAGTTTTTTACAATAAAGCCTCAAATTTCGGAAAAAAATGGCGGAAGCAAAGTTGTACACCCAATAATTTAAATGGTTCTTTCTATTCAAATATTCTCTACAATGAAGTGCCACAATTGTTAGAGGACGTCCCTTTAGCCTTGAGACAAATCATGTGGTTTCGACAAGATGGGGCACCAGCACACCGTACACTACCAGTTAAGGCATTCTTAGATACCACATGTCCTAATCGTTGGATTGGCATTGGCAGCCAAGTACATGAATGGCTAGCCAGACCACTAGATCTCACACCAATAGATTTTTTTCTATGGGGTGTTGTAAAAGAGCAAGCATTTGCGCAAACTCCAGCAACCACAGAGGACATGAAAGAAAGAATAAGGAGAGTTTTCGAATCTTTCATGGTTGAAACATTAAAGAGGATCCGTCTGAGTTTTCGTTAAAGAATAAATATGTGCATTCAAGAAAATGGACGACTAATTGTAGATCTATTTTTAGAGACATCTTGACTGGCTGGCTTCTAAGAGTCTTCCTTTGACTTGGTGGACTCCTTGCCTTGCCTTGACTGGCTGAGTCCTATGAGTCTTTCCTTGACTGGGTAGACTCGTTGACTTACCTAACTGGCTGGGTTCTAAGAGTCTTCCCTTGACTGGGCGGAGTCATTGCCTTGCCTTGACTAGCTGAGTGCTATGAGTCTTCCCTTGACTGGGCGGACTCGTTGCCTTGCCTTGACTAGCTGGGTGGTATGAGTCTTCCCTTGACTGAGCAGACTCGTTGCTTTGCTTTAACTAGCTGGGTTCTACGAGTCTTCCCTTAAATAAGCGGGCTTGTTGCCGTTACTTTAACTGGCAGGGTATTAATAGTCTTTCCTTAACTGGGTTCATCCCATACCTTGCTTTGGCCGGCTAGGTATTGAGATACTTCCCTTAAATGGACGGACCCCATGTCTTGCCTCGATCTAATTCCGGCGTTCAAATTACGGGTTTCCATTTGAAAAAACTAATTTGATCTTAAAATGACCTTGAAGATCATTGTCAAGATCGTATACGGACGTAAAGTTTTCTACTCTTTCCATTTCCGGGGTCAAAAGTAGGAGTTCTTATTTGAAAAAACTAACTTGACCTTCAAATGACATCGAAAGTCATTGCAAAGGACACAGTCAAGGTCATCATTAGATATCCTCTTTAAAACCCTACAACTTTTATTCAAAATATTTTTTTCCAAAGGACACATTTTCAGAGTTATACGCGTGGGGCGATTAAAACGGGAAACCTTGTATAATAATAAAAATCAGTTGACGTACTTTGCTATATTTGCCTAATTTTATTTCAGAGGTAAACTACTCCTGAATCACATTCAAACCACATGGAGAATTGTCGATCGATAAAATGGTTAATTTTTTCATATTTTATGGCATATCGAAAATTACGAAGCACGTACAGTCTGTCAAGTAAGAGCGTGGTCGACTTCACCGACAGATAATAAAAGATTTCACTCTAATTCTTTCGCGAGCCAATAGAAGGAAACTTTGTCCTTGATGCATTGTCAATAAAAATTCAGTTATCGTTGATCCTTTGAAAGAGAATCACGTTAAACGCCATGAGTGCTAAGTACGCGTCGCGCTACGAGGCTGTGTTCCTTTGCATCCACCCGAAAGGTCCCAAAATGTCGCAATCAGCGGCTGCTAAATATATGAGAAAGTCGAAGGCATTTGTACAGAAGTGAATACAGCGATATAAAGTGGCTAAAAATGTCGATGATTTACCAGAACGTGGCTCGATAAGAAAAGTGAACAAAAAAGATGAAAAAAGAATAGTGAATCTGTTTTCGCGGAATCCTGCTTTAACACTGCGGCAAGGACAAGCAAAATTAATGGCCAAAGGTTTAGATGTATCCTACAAAACTATCCGAAACCATCTTCGAACTCATCATCTGAAATGGCGCAACACAATGAAGAAGCCTCTGTTGACTGAAAAACATGTGACAAAGTGACTCGCTTGAGCGCATGAGAATATTGATAGAGATTTTGAAAATGTCATTTCTACTGATGAATGTTCTGTATGGGCACGTTCTGTCCTTACGCGAGCCTGGTCAACTTCCACCAATAGGCTTGTTTAGCGGACCGTAAAACATGGAATAAAGGTGCATCTTTGAGGCTGTTTCTCAAAGCAGGGATTCGGCACTTTGCACCTCTTTACTGACAACCTAAATGCCGAGAAAATGATAAAAATCTACAAAAAGGCTTTACTGCCATCTGCCAAACGATGGTTCATCACAAAAAATGAAGATTGGATTCTGCAGGAGGACAACGTTCCTAAACACCGCAGCAAGCTCTGTACTCAGTGGAAGACTCAATCTGGCATCGTTACATTGGATTGGCCGTCGCAGTCGCCCGATGCAAACCCTATTGAAAATGTGTGGGCATATATTAAACGGAAGCTTCGTGGAAGACGCACATACACTTTGAAGCAGTTGTTTCACGAAATTCGTCAGATCTGGAGATCCTTGCCACTAGAATACGCCGTCAAATTAGTAGAAAGCATGCCTCGGAGATGCTAGGCAATTATCGACGCCGGTGGTGACTGGACACATTATTGACCAAATTGCATCATTGTTTGTAATGTGTACAATGTATATATAAATATGAAAGTTTCATCAAATAAATTTTTTTATAAATTAACACGATCACGCTCTTACTTGACAGACTGTAGTATTGTATTCTGCAATGGAAAATGTTAAAAGGGTTGAAACTACTTATGAAGTTCACCCCCCCCCCCCCCCCCAATTACATCTTCTTGAATATGTCCGGTACTATTTAATATTTTTAGATGAAACAAAAACGAAAAAAATTTATTTTGAAAAATTCAATAAAGAGTCATATACAGATCGAAGATCTGTCTCTTTTAGAAAATTAAAGCACTAGCTCTTAACCTTCTCACTCGTCAATTCTTCAATCGCAAACCGGTCGAAGGCCTGACTTTTGTCAAAATTTTTTTTAAACACAAACTCATAAGCCCCTAACTTAACACATCCTAAACCACAGATAAGTCTTGCTGTTTTAAAAAAATTCGTAAACATACACTTTCAACCCCTAAACCCTCCCACTCAGAACAGTTTTCAAACTTTTGAACAACACTTCCAAAATTGCAGACATGTCAAGAACGTTGGTTTTGAACAGAGCAAATCCAAACTTCTGAACCTGTAAACGGAGAAACTTGATTCTACAAAGCATTTTTATTAACTATATTTTTCAATATGAGACTATAATCAAATGTTTTTTTTTATCAAAGCTAGGATTATTGTCTTTTCATTATATTTCATAGAAACGGTTTTGATTTTTCAATCACAGTTACATATAATTATAATTAAAATAATAATAATAATAATAATAATAACTTCACTATGCCGGTCCCAAGCCCGGGACCTCTCCTTAAATAGGAAAGGGAGGAGGAGGGGGAAGCTGGCTGCGGGTAGAGGGAGACCCTGCCCACAGCAAACGTCGTCCTTCTAGGCCCAAGGCCTGCTTCCGCAGCAACAGTCTCGTTGCGTCGATGCTCTTGCAGCAGCGCGAAAACGAGAACGGCTGATAGAAGGCTCTGACTCATGAATGATGCATGGAATAGTAGTACCTTGCTAACATGCCCAACCACTACCTCACTTACACGACTACGAGTGCTCAAGTCTGCACGACCAGGACCCGGTGGGATGTGAATCGGGGCGCCTTATAAACAGGCAACATACCGTGTGGTGCTGGGGGGTCCTATAAACGGATATCCTCTCGCAGGTCACGGACTACTGGGGTAAGGCCTGATGCAGACAATGTGCATTATGCAGTGCTCACCGGGTGGTGATCCAAAAGGCGTTCAAAAGGGAATTTCCTCGATGTTGTATGCCTTTTCACTCTGGAGGGTACATCAGTAAAACCAGTAAGGCACTGCTGGGCCGCCAGAAGTTGGGGGGGGGGGGTCGGACCAAGCCTAGCCAGCATGGGAGGCTGCCCCACACATTGGTAGAGCGTTATGCCAAATCTCGTTCTCCGCAGTAGTGCCGATTGGCGCTCGGTTAGGACCCTGCTGCGGAAGGCGGGGCGGGGGGGGGGGGGGGAACTGTCGAGGCCACCGGATTGCAGAAGGGCTTAGTTTCTTGGGGGAATTCAGGACGGTTCGCTGTATTGACCACTCGCTTAGCCTCCTGACCACTACATTACACACACTAATTACACAAACACTGAAAAATAAAAATGGACGAAACAAATAATAAGGCAGGCTCGACAGTGCCACCTGCGACGAATATGGACTCAGAAGAGTCCAGGGTGTAGCCCAGCACCCCCACCGCAACAGTAGGTAACCTGGCTGTTGCGGAGGTCAAAGCGACAGGACAGACAATGACAGACGTAACGTGCCCCCAGCTGGCCCTTCGAGCTCAGCTGATACGGATACAGACTGCCCTCATAGCCATGGAGGCGCAGACTAAGAAACAACGGAAAGTGGGAACCAATTAAGGCAGGCATGGCTGTCATAAGGGAGGCTGTTGAATGCACGCAGAGGGAATGCGACCGCCTTTACCACCTCTCGGGCATCGCGACGAAGAGTGACCTGACAGTTACAGCTACGAAACGGAAGCGGGAGACAACCAGACTCAGCCCTGAGCAGTCAACTGCCTATCAGAAGGTAGTTGACGACGGGGGCTGGAAGTAAGTTGTCTCCAGAAAGACGGTAGCATAAACAAAAAAGACTCCGTAACGCGCGAAATCGGCACCAGCAAAGAAAATCGCGAAGAAATCCGCGACCATCAAGGGCAGAAAGGGCGGGGCGCGCACCAGCGCAGTGCTTATCAAGCCAAGCGACGGTGTGACTTACGCGGATGCACTTAGACGTTTGAAGGCGGGGGTTGACCCTGAATCTGCTAAGGTGCAGATTCAGAATTGTCGAAAGACAAAAGACGTTGGGCTTCTCCTCAGACTAAGAAGCGGTGCGACAGAAAGACGGAACTTCTAGGAGAAGCTCAAGCAGACTCTGGGAGGGGACGGCACTGTCAAGGACTTAACTTCAGCCGTCCGGCTGGAGATACTCAACATTGACAGCGTGATGGACGTTACCGACATTACAAACGCACTGAGACGCGAGACCTGAGAAGGCAGGGATCCAAGGGTACACATCTTCATCAAGCAAGAAATTTGCTTGGCCGTTGTCGAGGTGGAGGAGGGCGCGGCTCAAACCCTCCTCTCCAGCGAGGGTCTTCGAGAAAAAGATTGGTACGCTGGAGGATGCCCTAAGAGATGTCCCGAGTGATCTCATCGTTGCAGGCGACCTAAACTCCAGAGCGATCGAGTGGGGCATGCCGGCGACGGACAAACGGGGTAGGCTGTTGCCGGAGATGGCCGCAAGGCTTGAACTGGTAGTATCCAACATTGAACGTACGCCGACGTACCTTAGACCAGGGTTTGAGTTTTCGATACCAGACGTAACGATGACGTCAGACAGTATCTCTTCGCGGATAAGCCGGTGGCAAGTGATCGATAATTTTACAGCCAGCGATCACCAGTACATCGTCTTTGAAGTGTCAAGCAGTACCATGACGCCACAAAACGTACAAAGGGGGTGTCTGCAACCAAAAAGGTTAAACCTCGCAAAACAGAACCATGACCGTTTTAGGGAGGCGCTCTTGAGAAACAGTAGCGCCTTCCGAGGCCGTTCCAGAAGACCTTACGGAAGGCACGGTCACGTGGACTGACAGCATAGTAGAAGAGACTATGTCACTGATAACGCGACTGTGCGAGGCTTATATGCCTCACAAACGAAACGTACCCGACCAAAGAGCTATGTACTGGTTGTCTGACAGAATCAGTCTCATCTGGAGGTCTGTATCGCGTGTCGTAGACGACTACATCGCGCGCGTAGAAGGGGAAACCCTAATGTCGACGAATTATCGGTTGCGTATAAGACAGCATGGGAGCGACTGACGTACGCTGAAAGGACAGCAAGAAACGATGCTAGCGGAGACTGTGCGAGGAGGTAGACAGAGACCCCTGGGGACTGGGTTACAAAATAGTAACCCAAAAACTAGGCAGTTTTAGTCCACCCGAACGCGAAGACAAAACCACCATGGACGCGATAGTGAGTGGTCTCTTTCCGACCCATCCGGTGAAAGAAGAGCCCTCGGACTATCGCGACCTAGCTGTCCCAGAATTCAGTGAGGTGGTGCTACTCCAAGCTACGTCCTCGCTGTAATTGGGGAAAGCACCTGGACCTGACGGTATCCCGGGGGAGATTTTCCGGCAGATCTCCATTGTACGTCCAAAACTACTCTTGGACATGTACAATGCAAGCCTACGGACCGGGAGGATTGCAACGCGTTGGAAGACGGCTCGATTGGTCCTCTTGTATAAAGATAAAAGGGAACTCGAGACACCATCATCCTATAGGCTTCTGAGTCTTCTAGACACAGCGGGAAAATTTTACGAGGCGTTGTTAAAGCCGAGAATAACGAGCGCGATAACAGCCACCGAAGCGCTGGCCGAAAATCAGCACGGCTTTCGGAAGGGCCACTCGACGATAGGCGCGATAAGGGAAGTAACCGAAACTTTCCTACGGACAAGGCGGGTCTGCTACGGCGCGAGACCACTGGTACTGCTCGCGACCTTAGATGTAAAGAACGCCTTTAATTCCGCTAGGTGGAGGGATATCCTGGAAGCCCTACGGGCTTTTAGGGTACCCCTCTATCTGCTGCGGGTGGCGGGAGATTAATTGACAGACCGACAAATAACGTACAAGACCACAGAGGGACAGTCAAGTAGGCCGATCACTGCAGGCGTCGCGCAGGGATCAATACTAGGACCTGACTTCTGGAACGCGGTTTACGACAGCCTGCTGAGGCTGGAAATGCCCGAGAACGCCTCACTCATCGCCTAAGCCGATGACGTGGTGGCAGTGATCGTTCAGCGCAATCCAGAATTGGCACAGCTGACGCTTAACCGAATCATGTTACGGGTAGACGGGTGGATGTCGAGTCACGGACTGACTTTAGCACCGGCAAAGACCGAACTGATCCTCCTCACCGGAAGGAGGATACAAACCGTCATACCGATGACGGTGGGGTCGGTGCAAACGCAGACCGGGAGGAAGGTAAAATATCTAGGGGTAACTCTAGATATGAAGGTGACCTTCTGGCTGCATCTACAGGAGACGGCACATAGGGCGGCGACGCGGGTTTCCGCGCTCTCCCGCCTTATGGCGAATACATATGGACCGAGACCGGGGAAAAGACGGTTGCTTATGGCCACCACCCACTCGATCCTTTTATACGAGGCGGAAGTCTGGGCCGATGCGCTTGAGGTAAAGAAATACCGCAAGCGACTAACAAACGTACAGAGGCAGGAGGCATTACGTATCGCGTGCGCCTACAGGACGGTCTCAGCGGGGGCCGTCCTGGTGGTAGCGGGTGTAATGCCCATTGACCTGCTCGCTAGGGAACAGAAACGGACTTACGAGCGAAGTGCCGACGTAGGAAGAACAAACGCGGCAGTTGAGGAACGAGACAGGACAATACGCAAATGGACGGACCGTTGGTTAACGGACACCACTGCTACGTGGACAAGACGCTTGATAAGCAACCTGGTATCGTGGACCGGACGAGGTTTTGGGGAGGTTAATTTTTACCTAACCCAGTTCTTGACGGGGCACGGTTACTTTAGACAGTATTTATTTTGGTGTAACCGGGTTAGGTCGCCGGAATGTAAGTACTGCGGTTACGAGCGCGATGACGCCGAGCACACGTTTTATGTGTGCCGACGATGGACCACAGACAGACTGTCACTTGAGACGAAAACGGGCAGCATCACGCCCGAAAATACAGTGGCTAGGATGCTTTAAAACGAAGACAGTTGGACGGCGATAGCTACCTTCGTCGAGACGGTCTTAAGGGGGTAAGAAGGCGGACGGGTGTTTGGAATAGTTGGTGAAGGGTAGCATGATCTGGTTTAGGCAGATTCCCCGTTTTTTTACCACCGAAACAAAAAAAAAATAAATAAAAAAATAAAAATAATAATGATAATAATACTTTTTTTTTTTTTTTTTTTCTTATCCGAGTTGGAGAATTCACAGATGAACCTTAGAAGAGTCATGCGGGACTCGTCTGTGTGTGGGGTTTTCTGGTCGATGTTCTGACCGTACCACCCACTAAACTCCCACCTCTTTTACCATACCCTCTTAAAGTTAAGAAGGCACCATCCTGGACCCGCGTTAGCTTTACAAAAGGTGGCCTGTCTTTGTCAAACTTGACGCTTGCTCATGTCTTTTGGTTCTGTTCTTGTCGCTCTTGGAGAAGGGATCTCTTGGATCTTCTGAGAAACCACGCCTGCTTCTAATCTTGTGTAGTTTCTTTTTTCCTTACTTTTTGTGTTATGTTGATTTCAGTTGTCGTTTCTGATTTCATCGTTGGCGTCAACTAAGTTTTCGTTTTTCTTGGTCCGCAGTATTGTTTCGACGTAAGTATTTACTGAGCCCCAGTTTTCCGCTTTTTTGATCATCAGTTCGATAATATTGTCTGGAGTAAGCTCTCTAATCTTCTCTTACAGCCGTTGTCTTTCTGCTTTCCACCGTGCGCAATTGAGTAGCGTGTGCTCCGCATCATTGCATGTGTTTCCACATGCCAAGCACGTTGGGTTTTTCACTTTTCCTAGTTTATGGAGTAGGGATCGGAAATATCCGTGTCCAGATAGCAACTGTGTAATGTAGTAGTTAACCTCTCCGTGGCTTTGCTGTAAACATTTCCTCATACATGGAATGAGGCGTAGTGTCCACCTGCTGCGTTGGTTTTGTTCTCGCCTTTTCTGCCATTTTTCAAGAGTTGCTTTTCTTTCTTCTTTCGCTATGTTCAATCGACTGATTTTTGTCCCGTTTTTTTTGTTTCTTTTCGCCTTACAAATATTTTATTTCTCTCCAGAGCTAGCAGATCAACGGGAATGGCTCCTGTGATGGTTAGTACTGCTGGCTCTGGCACTGTACGGTACGCGCTGCTAATCCTCAGGGTAGCCCTGCGCTGAACCCTAGCTATTCTGGTGCTATGTACCTCCGTTTGCAGTGTTTTTCCTCAAATTTCTGCTTCGTACAGTAAAATGGAATTGGTTACGGACATAAGCAGTCTTCTTTTGCTGGCTTTTAGGCGTCCAATGTTTTTCATAAGTCGGCTAAGTGACGCAGCTGCTTGCGAAGCCTTGTCTGCCACTTCCTTGATATGGTCACCGAAATTCATCTTCGAGTCCAGGGTGAAACCAAGGTATTCGATTTTCTCTTTGGTCATTATACGTTGATCCTCTACCTGCATCTCTTGGATATTGTTAAATGCCGCCTTGTGTTTTCTGGTGAGCAGAACTATTTCTGTCTTTTCTGTAGCCAGTACCAGCATGTGGTCATCTAGCCATCTCCTGAGTCGCGTCATAACGATGGTCAGCTTGTCCTGGATTTCCTCCAGGCACCTTCCTTTGATTACTATCGCTATGTCATCTGCGTATCCAACGAGATAGCAACCGTCAGGGAGTTCGACCCTGAGAATGTCATCGTAGGATATGTTTCACAGCTCTGGGCCTAGGATTGATCCTTGGGCTGTTCCCGACGTTATCTTTCTGGATACCGCTCCATGCTTAGTTTCGTACAGTAGCTGTCTGTCTTTTAGATAATCGTTTATCATTCTTAATAAGTATGATGGGACGTTGAACTTTTCTCTCAGAGGACTTATTATGTTTCTACCGTATTCAACCGTATTAAAGGCATTTCTGATGTCAATCGTGGCAAGCATGATCAGCCCTTTTGAATGAGCATTTTTCTTTTGCTCCGCGCTGAAGGTGTTCTTTACCATGGCGACGGCGTCAATTGTTAATCTACCCTTCCGGAAACCGAATTGTCTGTCCGAAAGGCCCCCTTCGTCCTGTATCGCTGCCCGAAGTCTGGGTCTTATCAGTTTTTCAAGGACTTTCCCAGCTGTGTCGAGCATACATAACGGGCGATTTCCTGCAGCTGTATTCGGGTCTCCTTTACTCTTACCGATCAGCACTAATCTCTGCTTCTTCCATCTTTTTGGGAATGTTCCGGTCTTTAGGCATGTGTTGTACACATTTAGTAACAGCTTCGGCATTATTTCTGTTACTAGTTTGAGGATTTCGGAGGGGATTCCGTCTGGCCCTGGAGCCTTTTTATTTCTCATAGAGTTGACCGCCGCGATTAATTCCGCCTCTGTAAAAGGAGGGATGTCTTCTGTCGCCTCTATAGATTGCTTCTGTCATGCCTGATGTTCTGGGAATAGTGTGGTGATTATGTTCTCCATTACGCCTGCTTCACGAAGAGGAGGTTTAGGGAACTTACCTAGTTTTTTCATCACTATCTTGTAGCCTCATCCTCAAGGGTCGTTATCCACTTCCACGCAGAGAGCTTTCCAGTGTCTTTTCTTGCTTTTCTTGATAGCTTTACGGAGTCGTTTCTTAGCTGCTTGCTCCTCCTCCTTTCGCCGCTCTACTTCTGTATGATTTGTCTCTTTCCTTGTTCGTTGTGTGCGTCTTCGTAACCGTTGGCATTCTCTCCTCAGATCCGCAATTTCTTGGTTTCACCAGTAGATTAAAGGCTTCTCCTGCCGGTTTGCTTTTTTTGGCATTGACTCATTGCATGCTTTTACTATCAGCGTTATCACTTCCTCCACTAGCTGCTCGGTGTCCTCTACCGATTCCGTCGGTAGTGCTGCTATTGCCTCGCTATGTTTCTTGATTGTGTGCTCAAACTTCGCTCTATCCAGTTTGGAGAGGTTCCACTTACGAGTGCTTGGTTTTCTCTGCTTTTGCTGCGAAGAGCTGTTGGAGAAAGTGATATAAAGGTGATCACTACCATTAAAATCATCTATAACTTGCCAATCATTTATTGAGCCTGCTACGGTTTCTGAGGCAAGAGACATGTCTGGGCTCGTTTCCCTTTGCCCTTCTCTTCTAAAAGTGGTCGAGCCATCATTTAACAGTTGTAGTCCAAGTCTTGATGCCATGTCTAGGACTGCTTGGCCTCTTGCGTTGGATTCTGGTGATCCCCAGTCTGCAGCGTGCGCGTTAAAGTCACCTTCAACAATGATTTCTCCTTTGGTCTCCCGTAGCGTGCCCTCCAGTTCCTCCAAGTCATCATTGAAGGTATCTGGTTTGCCTGGAGTAGGGGGCCTAAAGTAACAGCTTACATAAGTAATGTTATCAGTTTTTATCTAGGCAAACCCGTTTTGACTCCCCTTCTCTGAGATAGGCACATTGTCTTGGTTTCGTATCCAGATAACTGCCTTATTTCTCTTATCCGTGATCTAGTTTGATCAATCTGACCTTGCGTTTCCAGGTTCACTTATGAGAGCGATATCTACTTTCCTCTCTTCTGTTATCTTTTGTAGGAGCCCAAGAGCTATAGGGCTGCGCTGGACATTACTTTGCAGGATCCTTGTCATTTCTGTAGTATGGTAAAGGCCTTCCCCCGTGCCATTCGGTAAGTTATGCAGCTACTGGTTCCTATCAGGTGTTCTACCTAATCCTCTGCAACTCCTGTGTCTGTGCAGGCTGTGCATTTCAGTGGCTTGTCATAGACCTTTGCTGAATGTCCCTGTTGAGAGCACTTAAAGCAGTGGCTTGTTCTGTCTGGACCTGTACGTGTATGACTGGTGTGCCCAAAGCAGAGGCATTTATAACACCTTTTTACTGGTTCGTACCGGCGTATTCTGCACGTAAAGGGACCTACTTGCAGAATTTAACTTTTTTCTAGAGTCCTAGCTTCTTTGGTTGGTAGGGTAACAAAGGCTATCACCTGCTCCCTTGTGTTGGGGTTTGACATCATAACTATCGGGTCTGTGGTTAAACCTGCAATTGCGGCTTTGATTGCGCCTCGGACTTACTCTTCAGTGTTTCCACTGTTTAAGTCAAAGATTCTGACTGTGGTCATGGTCTGCAGGCATGACATATTGCCTGTCTCTTCCACTGCTGCTTTCAAGACGTCTGTCGCAGCAATAATGTTATCTGCTTTCTCTTTAAACCTTATTATTAGGTCTCCTTTCTTAGTCGGTTTAATCTGACCAAGCCTTATGCCATCTGATGGTAATACTGCTGCGTTGATATTGGTAAGGATCTTTGCGAAAGACTTGCCCTCTATAGGCGTTATTTTCACTGCGTCCTGCGGGAGTCTTAATTTTCTCTTTCTTTTCCTCTTGCGATTTTCCTTTCTCCTTATCTTTTTTTGTTCGCCCTCTGATCTCAGAGTTCCAGAGGCTGTTCGCCTTTCCTGCTGGGCATTCTGTGTTGCATTCCTTATAAGACGACGTTCTTTACGCAGTTCTTTCTTGCTCCTTTGCATTTCCCAGTTACGGTTGTCCGTATCCGAACCAACAGGGGTTGCTAGGGATTCCAAATCTCCATCGTAGGCGTGCGCTGTTTCATTTAGTGATTTCTGATGACGACCATCTAGGGTTGGCACCTCTAGGTAGCTGTTGTTTCCCGTTTTGACAATCTTTGTCCTAGGTCTGATGTCCTCTGGCGGACTATTTCTGGACTTTCTTTTATGTTCTCGTTGTTCTGGCTGGTCATTTAGTTTAAACTTGGGCACTGGAGATTGTGCCACTAAGGGCTTTTCATTAGGTTTTGTCAAGAGTAGTGCACTCAATTTCTCTTTCTGTTCCGTTGCCCTTGAAATCTCCTCCGTAAGTTTTTTGACTTGTTCTACAATCGTGAGAATTCCTCTATTTATGGGGTCTACGTAGTTAGATTTAATAGATTCCTTAGCTTTTGCCTAGGTTCTTTCATTATTTGCAGCAAAAGCGTGTTTCTGTTTTCTTCTACTCTCTGCATTTTGTGCAGTGTCGGCAATGTCTTGCCAAAATTTCATATCTGGACCACGGATGTTATCGGCCTGTTTTAATAACATTTCTGAATCAGGGATTTTGTCCCGGGATTTTGTTGCCGTGAAACCTAACGGGCCTACATTTAAGGGTACAGGCTCCCCCAAAGTGTTGCTAGAGTTGTTCGTTGTTCCCACGAGCATGGCCTGGCTAAATGTCCATCGTGGCAGAGCGTCCAGTACCACGATAAGGCTACATACAACCGGAGAGCGCCAGGTATCTGGAGCGCACCGTTTGCGACTGACTTAAGTACAGCCATTCACCCATCAGCACGGTGCCAACACCTTAGGTTTCTCTCGATTTCTTTGTCCACCCTGGGATACTTAATTTCCCTAGTACCCTCTATATCTAGAGGACGTTCCCCTATCCGCAACCTGGGGAGGCGCTAGATGGAAGAAATCAAGAAAACTCCACACCAGATAATAATAATACTAATAATAATAATAATAATAATAATAAATTTTTTTTTTTTTTTTTTTTTTTTTTTTTTTGAGGGAGGGGAAATCCTGTTTACGGACCATCAGGAAGGCTCTGTGCCCCCCCCCCCGATGTGTGGAACTCGCAATAGTTGCCCTACCCACTAAAACCCCTCCACCTAGCCTGGTCGTTGTGCCTACTCCAGAACTGTTTGCACATTGCATCGGAGTGGGACCAGGCCTTCGCCAGCAAGGCGCCGTCTTCTCGAGGCCTGCTAAACCTCCTCTTCTTTTTTTTTTTATCTAATTGTGGTCCTCTATGGACGGCCTTTTTTTGTCGAAGGACCCTCCTAACAAAGGAGGTGACCTTCGACCACGCCGATTGATCTTGGAGCATCACAGAGACTATATTGTCTGGCGTGATGACTCCAAGGTCATTTTCCAACTCTCCCCGCTCGACGCTCCAGCGCTCGCAATAAAAGAACGTGTGGAGAGCGTCGTCGCAGGGACAGTCACAAAGGGAACAGCCACTAGCCTCTACCTTCCCCATACGTTAAAGGTATTTAAGTAAGAGGCCGTGCCCTGTCAGGAACTGGGTGAGGTAGTAATCCACCTCACCATGAGAGCGTCAGAGCCATGAATTGAGCTAAGGTATCAGCCGAGCCATCCAATGCCTCCGTGGGTCCAGTTCCCAACGTTGTTGCCAGGCCTGCAAAAATTGAGCCTGGGCTTCCTCCGTTGCGGCAACCTTGCCGAGTTCAGCTTTGTTCTGGTGCACGAACCTACGCTCTTAAGCCAGAAGGTAGATAGGGACCACTCCAGCGACTTCTAGCACCGCAATCTCCGAGACCGTTCGGTACGAAGAAGCGATTCGAAGGGCCCCTCTTCGCTGCACTGTGGCCATTTTCCGACGATACTTCCACGTCCGCAGTGCTTCAGCCCATACTTTAGCCCCATAAAACATTATGGACTCTATGGTCCGCATGAGCAGGTGTCGCTTGCAGGGGCTTGGGCCCCCAATGTTGGTCATTACCCTGCCAAGAGACGCCGTTACGACGGCCGCTTTGTCCGCAGCTCTTTGGATCTGGTGTCAGAAGGTAAGCTTGGAATCAAGCATTACCCCCAGGTACTTCACTGCCGGCTTGGTGAGGACTGACGCTCCCCCCACATCGAAAGTACGTATCTTATTGATACGCCTCTTGGTAATTAAGACGATCGCGGTTTTTGAGGCTGACAGCGCGAGGCCGTGATCATCCATCCACCGCACGACACGGCGCATCACCTGATTAAGACGCATCTGTACTGCCTCCACATCGCGAGCGATGATGACGGCAGCAACGTCATCTGCGTACCCAATCAGAAAGGTCTGCTCCAGCATCTCCATGCGCAGAATCCCCTCATATGAAATACTCGTATTTCATAATTTACGACCCAGCACTGAGCCTTGTGCAGCTCCAGCAGTGAGCTTCCTTCTTTTCGGTCCATCCGATGTTTCGTACACGATGCAGCGAACCGTCAGGTAGCTCTGAATCATTCAAAGAATGTATCCAGGGGCCTGAAAATCATGTTGCATTGCGTTTAGAACATCGGCTCACCTGACCGAGTTAAACGCGTTCTTCACATCCAGAAGGACCAACAGGCAGACGGGGCGAGAATGGTAGTTGCCCCATTCCACGGCTCTGGCAGCCTCCACCACCTCCTGGATAGCGCCGATTGTCGACCTACCACTCTGAAAACCGTATTGCTTTTCGGCTAGGCCTCCAGCGCAATGCACGGCTTGCTGGAGTCGGGGTCGCAATAGGCCTTCCAAGAGTTTGCGCGTGGCGTCGAGCATACACAGAGGCCGAATACTTTTTTTTTTTTTTTGTAGGTAGGTAGGGAAAATGCTTTATGCACCTGGCAGGGGGCTACCAGAGTGCCGGACTCTCACCAGCTAAAAACCCTCCTAGGCCTTGTGGCTAGTAAACCATCCCAGCACCGTTGGTGTACACTTCGTCGGGGTGGAGCCACTTTTGGGTTCAAAAGCTTGACCCCACGGCATGACGACGGGTGTTTCCCGTCCCCTCCTTGCTAGATGGCACCTATGCTCCCTGGGTGCCGTCTATGTTCATCTTCTTCTTACTAAGAACATCCGTCACAAATGAGGCCACTCTACTTTAGTGGCCTACCCCTGTAGTATTAGCCCGATGATGTTCTCGGGCGTGATGTGTCCAAGGGTTAATTCTATACTCTCCCTCTCGATACGCCACGCGTCGCACATAAAGAAGGTGTGCTCTGCGTCGTCGGAGAAAGATCGGCAGAGGGCACAGCCTGGATCTGCAACCTTTCCTATCTTGTAAAGGTAAGATTAGAACAGGCCATGCCCCGTCAAAAATAAGGTGAGGTATAAATTACCTCACCCTGCTGTCGGTCGAAACAGGTCTTAAGACGGCCAATTAACCAGGCCGTCCACCTGGCTCGCGTTTTTTCATCCCAGCGCGTTTGCCAGGCCTGGATGGTGTTGGCTCTGGCTATGCGCTGGGCAGCAGTTTTCCCCAGAGCAGTCTTCTGCTGGTGGACAAAACGTCGCTCCTAAACGATCAGATCAATAGGTATGACCCCAGCGATCACTATGATAGCGGGCTCGGAGACTGTGCGGTAGAAGCACGCAATACGAAGGACCGCTCTTTGTTGCACTGCGGCCAAGCGCTTGCGGTAGAATTCCAACCGCAGCGCATCGGCCCAGACTTTAGCACCAGACAGCATTACAGCCTCGGCTGCACGCATCAGAAGGCGTCGCTTGTCGGGCCTAGGGCCCCTTGTGTTAGCCATCAGCCGACTCAGCGACGCCGTTACTGCTGCCGCCTTATCGGCGGCTCTCCTTACATGGGCCCCGAAGGTGAGCTTATTATCAAGCGTTACCCCCAGGTACCTCACTGCTGTAGAAGCCTGGACCGTGGCGTCTTCTACTTCGAAGAAGCATAAGGTGTTGATACGCCTCATTGTTAACAGCACAATCTCGGTCTTATGCGCGGCCAGTTCGAGCCCGTGCTCTTGCAACCAGGAGCTTGCTCGACGCATCACCTGATTGAGTCTTATCTGCGCCGCGGTGACGTTGCGAGCGATAATGACTGCCGCGATGTCATCGGCGTACCCAATCAGGGAAGTGCCCTCGGGCATCTGCATACGTAGGATTCCGTCGTAAAAGATGTTCCATACGTCTGGTCCTAGTACCGATCCCTGGGCTGCCTCAGATGTTATTTTCTTTCTTTCCGGGTCATCTTCAGTGTCGTAGAGTAATGAGCGGTCCTTCAGGTAGTCATCGAGCATCCTGACTAGATACTCGGATACCCTGAAGTCCCGCTCAATGGCATCCAGTGCGATGTTCCACCTTACTGAATTAAAGGCGTTCTTCACGTCTAAAGTGGCCAGCAGACATAGGGGACGGGAGTAGTGGTTTCGACATTCCGTACCCCTAGCGGCGTTGACTACCTCCTGGATAGCTCCGATGGTAGATCGTTCCCGCCTAAAGCCGTGTTGTTGAGCGGCAAGATCTTCGGCCGCTCTGACAGCTTGAAGTAAGCGAGGCCTGAGCATTCTCTCCAAGAGTTTGCCGGCCGTGTCCAACATACATGAAGGTCTGTAGGACGACGATTCATTAACTGGACCCTTACCTTTGCTTATCAGGACTAGACGCGCTGTCTTCCAGCGGGATGGGAAAATTTCCGCCTTTAGACAGGCGTTATACATGTCCAGCAAAAGGCAAGGGTGACATGTAGCGACGGCTCTTACGATCTCTGATGGGAGGCCGTCCGGACCAGGTGCCCGCCTGTTCTTCATTGCTTTAACGGCAGTGGCGAGCTCCCCCTCAGTAAATAGAGGCACCTCTGTGTGTCCGAACGTGGCTGGTCTATCCGATCTTGTTGGAGGTGTGGGAAAAAGGGTGTTCACGATGTTATTTATCGTCACAACGTCTCGGGGTGAAGATTGAGAAAACGACCCGAGTTTGCGTGTGACGATTTAATATCCTTATCCCTTAGGATCTCTATTGAGATCCTCGACCAGCTCCCTCCAGCACTGTCGCTGGCTGGGCTTTATGGCCTGTTTCAGTATTTTCTTAGCCGCGGCCAAGGGGGCTGCGTCCAGACCGCGTTTCCTGGCGCGTTGTGCTATGCTTCTAAGGCGCAAGCACCTGGCGCGCAGGTCAGCGATCTCGTCTGTCCACCAGTAAGCAGGGCGTCTCTTCCCCGTTCCTTTCGTCCTCGGCACTGCATCCGTGCAGGCTCGGTGAATGATTTTCATGGTGGTTTCAATCACCATGTTTGCCTGCACGAGAGGCAGCATGTTCCCCGGGACGTTTTCCAGGGTGGCCTGTTCGCGTGCTAGTGCTGAAGACAGGCGCTCTGTGTCTATTTTGGACGCTAATCATTTTGTCGGGTGACGCGGTTTGTACGCCGGAGATGGTCCTACATCGTGTACGCAAAACACGATGTATTGGTGATTGCTGGCTGTATAGTCTTCGATCACCTGCCATCCCCAGATGCGCGCTGCCAGATGTTTATTGGCCAGGGAGATATCGATGATGGTCTTCCTGTAGCGAGGCCTTCGAAAGGTTGATGTGAGGCCTGTGTTTAATACCACTAGCCCAAATCTCGCTACCATCTCCATGACTTTGTTGCCCCGGGAGTCAGGCCTAGCTTCGCCCCACTCAAGCGCTTTCGCATTGAAGTCTCCAACAACTACCAGTCCGCCCTGTAGATCCCTTAATGCGTCTTCCAGTCCATCGAGCTTAGACTGGAATTCACGGTCGTTCAGGGTAAGGTAGACACTGACGTATGATACGTCCTTGTACCTCACCCACACATAACCGCGGCCGGATCCATGTCCCGCGATAGAGATGATGTTTGGTTCGGGGATCCATATGGCCGCAGTGCTGAAATCATCGGGGTACCATTCTATCCCTTCTCTGTCTCAGTACTGCTCGCTGACGAAGACAATATCAGCGTGCTTTTCAAAACAGATTTTGGATAATAGGTTTTGAGCCGCCCTGCTTCTATTCAAATTGCACTGCAGAACTACCACCATCTCTGCTTTTGCTAGGGCCTCTTTAAAGGCCCTGCATACTCCAGATCCAGCTAAATGCTTGTTTGCAGCTAGGACATTCTCCCGACTAGGGCAGAGGAAGCAAACTGGCTCAGCGATACATTCGCTGGCCTTGTACCCCTCTCCGCTACATCGGTAGCAGAGATTGCTGTGGTCGGGACCTTTGCATCCAGGGCCGTTGTGTCCGTAGCCAAGACATTTAAAGCATATCGCTATTATGTCGCGGCCCCGCAGCTTGCAGTATACCAGGCAGATTCTCAGCCGGCCTTTTTGGAGGAGCGTTTCTGCTGCCTCGCGCTCGATGTTTACTAGTGCGAGGCATTGCTCTCTTTAATTAGGCTTTGTGAGCCTAACTTGCAAGGTCCCCTTATAGTCCTGCAGTTCGGTCTTAAGGGCCTCTTCGACCTCGTGTGTGGTGCAGCAGCTATCCACATCTCGGATTTCCATGGTAATAGGGGGTGTCAGCTGCTGCACACTGCTAACGCTGCCAGCCGCAGTCTCTTGAAGGGGTCGAGTGAAATTTGCCCTTTTCTCGGCTTTAGCCTTCTTGAGTTCGATGAGGACCCCTCCTGCTCTGGTCTTTTGGACGGATCGAACCTCCACCCCACTGTTTTCTGGTTTGACGTCTTTGCGGATGACTTGCATTACGTCGGCATATGTTTTGCCAGATTGGGGTTTTAGCAAGATCGCGTCCGATTTTTTCTTATTGAGCCTTTTTTTTTTTTCTTTTTCCCTTCTGCTCGTGTCCTTGGCGACCGGGTTTGCGGCGCGGAGGTTTGCTTTATCATTATTCTCCTTCGGAGGCGAAGTCTTCTTTAAGGGTCGATGCTTCTTGACGACCTCAGTCCATAATTCGGCCTCTGTTTTCTTTTTTGCCGCAGCCGGTTGTGGCAAATCAGGTATGCTAGAGGCAGGTTACTTATTTCTTGTTTGCGACTTTTTGGGCGCTTGGACCGGGGTCGATGGCTCACTGTCCCTTTGGCGGACTGTGGTGCTCCGGGGTGAGCCTGCTTTACCTTATCCAGAATGTCCTCCAACTGTGGGAGACAATCCTTTATTTTGCTGCTGACGTTCTTTTGAACTTTAATCACTGCCAGCATTTCCTGCACAAATTCTCTCATTTGGAGGATACACTAAATAAGCGTATCCTCGCGAGTGCAATAGCTTGCTGCGTTTACTGCAGCTACTTTAGGAGCACTCCCAGTGTTGGGTGCTTCTAAATTCAGGCTTCTTTTTTAGGTTGTGGTTTGTTTTGTTTGTTTAGGCTGCATGGTGATGAATTACTCCAAGATGCTAGGCCGTCTCCGAACGCGGTGCCTCAGGGTGTAAAGTGGTGATAACCTCTACAGCTACCCCCGTTGCTGTAGAGGCTTTTGGCTATGGAACGGAAATATGACATCCGCCCAAGCCTTGCACCTGCACCCTTCATTGGAATCCCAGCATCCTCTTGGGTGCAGCGCGTTGACGCCGGGAGTTCCAGGGAGAGCACGCTGCACAGATCATATCACACATCCCGAATAGGCAGTGTCACCGCACCCGCTACTCTCCCTGACCCAACCTGTAACTCAAGGCGGGGCCCCAAAAAGGTGCAACCATCCGGGTTAGATGGACCAAGGTTTTTTAACGAGGTGTTACTCCTCCCCCTTCCCCCTCCCCTTTTTCTGGAAGGAGAGGCCCCGGGCTTGTGACTGGCATAGCGGGGTTACTGATAATAATAATAATAATAATAATAACTCCGCTATACCGGTCCCAAGCCCAAGACCTCGCCTTTGATAGGAGAGAAAGGAGTTGGGGGAAGCTAGTTTTGGGTAGTAGGAAACCCTGCCCAAAGAAAACGTCGTCCTTCTAGGCCTAAGGCCTGCTCCCGCAGCAACGGACTCGTTGCGTCGATGCTCTTGCAGCAGCGCGAAAACGAGAACGGCTGACAAAAGGCTCTGACTCATGAATGATGCATGGGATAGTGGTACCTTGCTAACATGCCCAACCACCACCTCACTTACACAACTACGAGTGCTCAAGTCTGCACGACCGGAAACCGGTGGGACGTAGATCGGGGCACCTTATAAATCAGGCACATACCGTGTGGTGCTGGGGTTCCTATTAACGGATATCCTTCGTAAGGTCATGGACTACCGGGGTAAGGCCTGATGCAGACAATGTGCACTATGCAGTGCTCACCGGGTGGTAATCCAAAAGGCGTTCAAAAGGGAATTCCCTCGAGGCTGCGTGTCCTTTCACATTGGAGGGTACAGCTGTAAAACCAGTAAGGCACTGCTGGGCCTCCACAAGTTGGGGGGGGGGTCAGGCCCAGCCTAGCCAGCTTATGAGGCTGCCCCACACATTGATAGAGCGTTAGGCCAAATCTCGTCCTTAGTAATAGTGCCGATTGGCCTTCGGATGGGACCCTGCTGCGAAGGGCGGGGGGGGGAACTGTCTAGGCTACCGGATTGTAGAAGGGCACAGTTTTCGGGGGGATTGAGGACAGTTCGCTGTATTAACCACTCGCTGAGCCTCCTGACCACTACATCATAGACACTAACCACACAAACATTATCAAACAAAAATGTCAGACAGAATCTCAAATGCAGGTTCGACTGGGCTGCCTGCGAAGATTAAAGACCTAGAGGAGTCCAGGGTGCAGCCCAGCACCCCCACCGCAGCAGTAGGTAACCAGGCTGTTGCAGAGGAAAAAGTTACGGGACAAACAAGGACTGACTTGGCTTCCTATCCCACCTGGCTCTCCGAGCTCAGCTGGTACAAATACAGACTGCCCTTACAGCCATGGAGGCGCAGGCAAAAAGACAACGTAACGTGGGGGAACCCATTAAGACTGGCATGGCTATTATACGAGAGGCTGTAGAGCGCGCGCAGAAAGAATGCGACCGCCTTGACATCCCTTTGGGCACCGCGACGAAGTGTGACACGGCAACGCCAGCAATGAAACGAAAACGGGAGAGAACTGGACTCAGCCCAGAACAATCGGCTGCCTACCAGAAGGTGGTAGACGATGGGGGCTTGAAGAAAGTTATCATCTGAAACACGGTAGCGGAGACCAAGAAGAAGAAGTCAAAACGCGCGGATTTGGCTCCAGTCAAGAAAAACGCGAAGAAAAGCGCGACAACAACGGACAGAAGAGGCGGGGCGCGCAATAGTGCCATGCTTATTAAGCCCAGCGACAAGGTGACGTGCGTGGGCGCACTAAGACGATTGAAGGCGGAAGTCGACCCTGAATCTGCCAAAGTGCAGATTCAGAATCGTTGAAAGACAAACGACGGCATGCTTCTCCTCAGACATAGGAGCGGCGCGACCGAAAGACGAAACTTCCAGGAGAAGGTCAAACAGACCCTGGGAGGGGGCGGCACTGTAAAAGACCTTACTCCAGCCGTCTGGCTGGAGATACTGGACATCGACAGCGTGAAGGACGTTACCAACATAACGTACGCTCTGAGACGCAAAACGGGCGACGGCAGGGATCCGAGGGTGCACATCTTCGGTCCTAATGAGCAGGACATCTGCTTAGCTGTCGTCGAGGTGAAGAAGGGCGCGGCACAAACCCTCCTCTGCAAGGGACGCATAAAAATCGGTTGGACCAACTGCCGCGTCAGACGTAGACTGACGGTCCTCAGGTGCTTCCAGTGCCTGGGGTACAGACACACTCGTAAAAAGTGCAAAGGGCCCGATAGGTCGCGGTGCTGTTGGACTTGTGGGCAACAAGACCATGACAGCAAGACGTGTAAGACTAAGGACAAAAAGTGCTTCCGATGCTCTGCGACGGGGTAAAAGGATGTCACGCACAGGCCGGGTTCTGGGACGTGTGGGGTTTTCAGGGCCACGCTTGAAAACCTCAATAAGAAGTCTACAGCATGATAGGGTACTGCAGGGAAACCTACATCGGTGCTAAGCAGCTCAGCTGCTATTACCGCAGATCGCGACGGAACGAAACGCAGACGTACTGATACTGAGCGAGCAGTACCAAGACCTACGCACCACGGACGGGTGGTTTCCTAATGCCTCGGGCACTTCGGCCATCTGGGTAAGAGGCGCGATGGGCCGACGGGTACAAGCTTTATTGTATGGAGAGGACTTCGTCTGGGTTAGAGTTGGCACTATCACTTACGTTAGTGTCTACCTGTCCCTTAACGTCGCGGCAAGGGTCTTCGAGAAAAAGATTAGTACACTGGAGGACGCCCCAAGATATCTCCCGGGGGATCAAATCGTTGGAGGTGACCTTAATTTCAAAGCGATTGAGTGGGGTATGCCGGCAACGAACGAAGGGGGTAGGCTGCTGCTGGAGATGGCTGCGAGGCTTGAACTGGTAGTAGCCAACACTGGACGTACGCCGACGTACCTTAGACCAGGGTTTGGATTTTCGATACCAGACGTAACAATGACGTCGGACAGTATCTCTTCGCAGATGAGCCGGTGGCGGGTGATCGATGACTTTACGGCCAGCGATCACCAGTACATCGTCTTTGAAGTGTCGAGCAGTACCACGATGCCACGAAAAGTACAAAGGCGGGGTCTGCAACCAAAAAGGTTCAACCTCGCGAAATAAAACCATGACCGTTTTAGCGAGACGCTTCTGGAAGCAATAGCACCTTCCGAAGCCGTTCCAGAAGACCTTACGGAAGGCACGGTTACTTGGACTGACCACATAGTGAAGTAAACTATGACACTGATAACGCGACTGTGCGAGGCTTATATGCCTCGCAAACGAAACGTACCCGACCGAAGAGCTATGTACTGGTTGTCTGACAAAATCAGTCTCATCTTGGGGACTGTATCGCGTGTCGTAGACGACTACATCGCGCGCGTATAAGAGGAAACCCTAACGTCGACGAATTTTCGGTTGCGTATAAGACGGCACAGAAGCGACTGACGTACGCTATAAAGGACTGCAATAAACGATGCTGGCAAAGACTGTGCAAGGAGAAGGACAGAGCTCCCTGGGGACTGGGTTACATAATTGTAACCCAAAAACTAGGCAGTTTTAGTCTACCCGAACGCAAAGACAAAACCAACATGGACGCGATAGTAAGTGGTCTCTTTCCGACCCATCCAGAGACGGAATAGCCCTCGAACTATCGCAACCTAGCTGTCCCGAAATTCAGGAAGGTGGAGCTACTCCAAGCAAGGTCCTCGCTGAAATCTGGGAAAGCACCTGGCCCTGACAGTATCCCGGGGGAGATTCTCCAGCAGATCTCCATTGTACGTCTGAAACTACTCTTGGACATGCACAATACAAGCCTATGAACCGAGAGGTTTGCAGCGCGTTCGAAAACGGCTCGATTGGTCCTCTTATATAAAGGTAAAGGGGAACTCGAGACACCGTCGTCCTATAGGCCCCTAAGTCTTCTAGACACAGTAGGCAAACTCTACGAGGCGTTGTTAAAACCGAGAATAACAAGCGCGATAATAGCCGCCGGAGGGCTGGCCGATAATCAGCACGGCTTTCGAAAGGGCCATTCGACGATTGGCGCAATAAGGGAAGTGACCGAAACTTTCCTACGGTCAAGGCGGGTCTGCTACGGCGTGAGACCACTAGTACTGCTCGCGACCTTAGATGTAAGGAACGCCTTTAATTCCGCCGGGTAGGGGGAATATCCTGGAAGCTCTACGGGCTTTGAGGGTACCCCCCTATCTGCTGCGGGTAACGGGAGATTACTTGACAAACCGACATATTACGTACGAGACCACGGAGGGACAGGCAAGTAGGCCGATCACTGCGGGCGTCGCGCAGGGATCACTAGTAGGACCTGACTTCTAGAACGCGGTTCACGACGGCCTGCTGAGGCTGAAAATGTTCGAGAACGCTTCACTCATCATCTACGCCAACTACGTGGTGGCAGTGATCGTTCAGCGCAATCCAGAATCGGCACAGCTGAAGCTTAACCGAATCATGTTACGAGTAGACGGGTGGATGACGAGTCACGGACTGACTTCAGCTCTGGCAAAGACCGAACTAATCCTCCTCACTGGAAGGAGGATACAAACCGTCATACCGATGACGGTGGGGTCGGTGCAGACGCAGACTGGAAGGAAGGTGAAATATCTAGGTATAACTCTAGATACGAAGGTGACCTTCTGGCTGCATCTACAGGAGACGGCACATAGGGCGGCGACGCGGGTTTCCGCGCTCTCCCGCCTTATGGCGAATACATATGGACCGAGACCGGGGAAAAGACGGTTGCTTATGGCCACTACCCACTCGATCCTTTTATACGGGGCGAAAATCTGTGCCGATGCGCTTGAGGTAAAGAAATACCGCAAGCGACTAACAAACGCACAGAGACAGGGTACATTACGTATCGCGTGCGCCTACAGGACGGTCTCAGCGGAGGCCGTCCTGGTGGTAGCGGGTGTAATACTCATCGACCTGCTCGCTAGACAAGACGCTTGATGAGCAGCCTGGTATCGTGGACCAGACAAACGTTTGGGGAGGTTAATTTTTACCTAACCCAGTTCTTGACAGGGCAAGGTTACTTTAGACAGTATTTATTTCGGTGTAACCGGGTTTGGACGACGGAATGTAAGAACTGCGGTTACGAGCGCGATGACGCCGAGCACACGTTTTATGTGTGCCGACGATGGACAACAGACAGGCTGTCACTTGAGACGAAACAGGCAGCATCACGCCCGAAAATACAGTGGTGAGAATGCTGGAAGACGAGGACAGTTGGACGGCGATAGCTACCTTCGTCGAGACTGTCTTGAGGGGTAAGAAGGCGGACGGGTGTTTGGAATAGTTGGTGAATGGTAGCACAAGCACGAGTCAGTGAGTGAATGTGAATGAAAGGATCGTATAAAAGGAATTACGAGACAGAGGCAGGTTACAACCTTACGGAAAGCGGACTAACAAATATACAGATCCTGCAGCGGCGAAGCAATACGAAAGTAGATCCACGCTGCAGGTTGGGCAGAACGTGGAGATTCCATCCGCGCATCATATGTCTATGGTTTTATATCAGACATATGCTGGCGTATGGCGGGTTTTTTTTTTTACTACCGAAACAAAAAAAAAAAAAAAAAAAAAAAAAAAAAAAAATAATAATAATAATAATAATAATAATAATAATAATAATAATAATAATCATAATAATAATAATAATAATAATAATAATAATAATAATAATGATAATAATTTTTCTCTGCAAAATCCAACCCTACTTTCGAGAACTCTCACGTGCAGGGCGGGCAACGTATGTTTTACATACGGCTAACAGGGAAATGGAACTACACAAACACATCACCAGTACACTGACACCTTCGTGCGAGCCTTCGAGTCTTAGCGTGGTATGAAAGTGGGGGCCCTATAGACGGGTATCACCCATGATAGGAAAGCGGCCCTATAAACGGGCACACTGCACGCGGGAAATGACTGGTCGGGGGCTCTATAAACGGGCCTTCCCGAGACTGCATGTGGGCACCCGAGCCTCAAGAACAGACACGAATACAACGCAGGGCTCCTGATTAGGTGGCAAAAGCTTTCAAGATAGGGTTCTGTCATGGTCGTGTGCGCTTTCACTCTGAAGGGTACATTCGTAAAACCACTTTCGCACTCCTGGGCCGCCATTAGTAGGGGGCCGGAACCCGGCCCAGCCAGCATGGGAGGCTGCCCTGCACAGTGGTAAGGCGCTCAAAAGGCGCTAAATCCCGCCTTCAGCAGTAACAACGTCTGGCGATCGGATGGGATCTTGCTGTTGGGATGTGGGGGAGGAATGGACGAGGCCACCGGACTGTCAAAGCGCTCGAACAATGGGAGAACCCAGGACGGAATGCTGAAACCACTTTTTAGCGAGCTCACTGTCCACCTAACACACTAAACACACTTTCGGGAAGGGAAGGGTTTTATGGAAATTAAAATGGAAAAAGTTATTGAAATTGCAGGTAATAGAGTGCAGCCTGCGCGTAAAGACTTAGGAGAGTTGCGGGAGAATCCCAACTCCCCTAGCACACCAGTAGGTGACCTGGCTGGTGGGCTAGACAACATTACAGGAAATCGCGAAAGGACGGACGGGTACGGAGGGTCGCCGGAAAACTGGGAGGCTGCGGAGAGAAAACTGCGTGAGCAGCTTCTAAATATACGCAGCGTCCTAGTAAGAATGACGGCAAAAATCAAAGTCCAAAGGAATGTGAGTACCGTCATAACGACAGGCATGAGTGAGATAAACGAGGCTACGGAAGTCGGGCTGTATGTTCTGAACCGTATGCATAAGCTTCGACAAATGACTGTACCAGACACTGGACGTGTGACTGAGGTTGGGGTAACCCCTCAACAAGAACGGAAACGGGTAAACCAGACCCCAACTCCGGAACAGGGCATTGCCGTACCACAGCAGGGGACCTCCAACGAGGTATGGACAAAGGTTGCCCTAAAAAAGAAACAGAAGGGTACAAACGTGGGTACAGCCAAGACGGACGAGACGAGACAGAAAGCCACCCAGCCACGAAATCGGGGATCGGATCGCCCTAGCCTGAAACCCAGGAGAGGTGCGATTCTGATCAAACCGACAAGTAGTCAATCGTATGCGGACGTTCTACGGACCATACGAGAAAAGGTGGACCCACAACAGGATAAGGTACAAGTTTGGACAATTAGAAAGACCAAAGACGGCGCGGTGTTGCTACAACTTGAAAAGCAACAGGAACGACAGGTTTTTTAAAAGGCTCTACAGGACGTACTCGGTACAACTGCGACGGTAAAAGACATGACGTCCAGGGTGACGCTGGAGTTTGTAGACCTTGACTGCGTCACGACAGGGCAGGACGTCGCGGAAGCGATTAATCGCGAAACCGGAATCGGGGCGGAACGGGCGGTTCACGTCTTCGCGTCCAATAGTCGAGGACTAGCCATGGCTGTCTGCGGATAGGCTGGGTCAACTGCCACGTCAGACCCAGACTACGCGTAGCAAGGTGTTACAAGTGCCTCGATTTCGGTCACATAAAGAAGGACTCTAAGAGACCGGGCAGACACGACTGCTGCTGGCGATGCGGCCAAAAGGGACATGTGGGCAGGGCATGTAACAGTGTTCCTGCCTGCTTTCTCTGCACAGGTTTGGCCAACCAAGATCTTGGTCATGCGCCGGGTACGGCCTTGTGCGGCGCATTTAAGGCAGCACTGACGCAGGCGAGGACTAAACCACCGAGATGGCCCTGACGATTTTCTAATGCAATATGAATCGGAGCAGCGTAGCCGATGCGCTGCTCCCTCAAATTGCGGCGGAAACGGACGCGGACGTGCTTGTGATAAGCAAGAAATACAGAGACATGCCCGATCCGACGTGGCTCGCTAGCAGCTCGGGCATGGCGGCGGTATGGGTTCGAGGGAACTGCGCGGCGCGGGTAACAGAAACGGGACGCGGCACGGACCACGTTTGAGTGAGAGTGGGCGCTATTGTTATCATCAGCGTTTACCTTTCCCCAAACTGCGACGCGAACGAATACGCGAGTAAATTGGAAGCCCTCGAATACGCTGTGAGGGACATTTCTGGAAGCGCCATCGTGGCGGGCGATTTCAACGCGCAGGCGGTCGAGTGACGAATGTCCACAACAAACAGACGAGGACGACTGCTGCTGGAAATGGTCGCAAGGCTAGAGCTAGCAGTAGTCAACGAAGGAACCACGCCAACATACAGACGACCCGGGTATGGGACCTCCATACCGGACGTGACCTTGGCCTCAGACAGGATCTTGACGATAATAAGGGGGTGGCGGGTGATCGAGGACTGCACAGCTAGCGATCATCAGTACATCTTCTTTGACGCGACAGACAAAACGGTGACGAAAGGAAGTCGGGACTCATGACCCCCGAGGTGGGACATTAAACGCGTGAACATGGACGAGCTCAAAAGGCAACTGCAAGATGCAGAACCCCCGATACGGAGGGTGCCCCAAGAGCTGACTGGGCGCGGAAGGGCTGAAGCGCTTGCCGAGGGTACTGAACGGTATCTTCGGCAGTTGTGCCAGGCCTCGATGCCCCGGAAACAATAAAGACGAGACAAACGGCAGGCCTACTGGTGGACAGCAGAAATTGCTGACATCAGGCATGATTGCCTAAGACTACGCAGACGCGCTCAACGAGCAAAAGACCGACAGGAGGCGACTGCTCTTTCGGAAGAGTATAAACTTGTCAGAAAACGCCTCAGACAAACAATAAACTACAGCAAAGGACAGTGCTGGAGACGTTTGACGGAAGAGGTGGACTCGGACCCGTAGAAAACGGGTTACCAAATTGTAACCCGCAAACTAGGGGCTCGCAGCCTACCGGCTACAAAGGACGCGGACTCGATGGAAAAAATCGTTGTGGGACTCCTTCCATCTCACCCATACAGAACAGAAACGACGTACGAAGACTTGGACATGCAACTCTTCCTTTTCACGAAGGAGGAGCTCCAGACAGCAATATCCTCGCTGAAGCTAAATAAGGCTCCAGGTCCCGATGGGGTACCGGCCGAACTATTGCGGTTCGTTGCCCGGTGTTGCCCAAATGTACTGCTAGATCTGTACAACGGGTGCCTGACAGCGGGGGTATTCAGCAAGCTCTGAAAGACGGCTCAACTGGTGCTCCTTACTAAAGGTAAGGGGGACCCTGATTCGCCGTCTTCCTATAGGCCCCTAAGTCTCCTCAACACGACAGGGAAGCTGTATGAGCTTCTGCTAAGACCGAGATTGACAATGGCGGTAAAGAACGCTGGTGACCTTTCAGACCGCCAGCATGGTTTTTGAAAGGGTCGCTACACCATTGGAGCTATTAAAGACGTTACAGAACTTGTACAGAAGACAAATGAGGTTTGTCATGGTGCCAGGCCGCTGGTACTACTGGCAACTCTTGACGTACGAAACGCGTTTAACTCTGCAAGGTCGGATAATCTGGAAGCGTTGGACACAACCTTCCGGGTTCCCGCTTACCTACGCAGGGTTATAGACGACTACTTGTGGGACCGTACAATACGTTACGAAACGATGGAAGGTACGAGACAAAGACAGATATCCGCGGGGGTCGCACAGGGATCTATCCTGGGCCCTGACTTCTAGACCGTTCTGTACGACAGCTTACTAAGACTGGACATGCCGTCGGGCACGCGCCTCATCGCATATGCGGATGATGTGGCCATTGTTATGGTGGCTCGCACCACCTACCTGGCTGAGCTCAAACTGAATCAGGCGATGAGACGTGTGAACGAATGGATGACAGAGCACGGACTGCAGTTAGCACTGCAAAAGACTGAGCTGCTGCTGCTCACACAGAAACGTATAGAACCGGTGGTTCCGCTAACAATCGGGACGGAACGACTAGAGACTAGAAAGGAGGTTAAGTATCTGGGGGTATCCTTGGACACGAAACTGAGCTTTTAGTCTCACATACGGAACGTTACGACCAAAGCAGCCGAAAAGACAAAGGCATTGAGCAGACTAATGGCCAACACGAAAGGTCCCAGACCATTCGTACGGAGACTACTAATGAGCGTGACCCACTCGATCATGCTGTACGGAGCCGAGATATAGGCTGATACAATGAAAGTGCGCAGGCGGGCTAAAGCCATGACCAGCGTACAGAGGGTGGGAGCGTTGAGAATTGCGTGCGCGTACCGGACGGTATCAGAGAACGCGGTGTTCGTTATCGCGGGGGTGGACCTGATCGACCTCCTGGCGGCAGAGAGGAAGCGCATATACGAACGTAGCGCTATCGTTGGAAGGGCAGACGCTGCAAACGAAGCACGAGACGTGACGTTCAAAAAATGGCAGAACAGATGGACAACGAACGACCAAGGACGGTGGACCCATAGATTGATACAAGACGTACGACAGTGGACAGGAAGACAGCATGGAGAGGTAGACTTCTACCTCACCCAGTTTCTGTCTGGACATGGGTACTTCCGCAATTACCTCTACAGGACGGGTAGGGTTTCCTCCCCGGAATGCAAGTATTGCGAATGGCCGCGGGACGACGTCGAGCACACGTTTTTCGTGTGTGACCGTTGGACCATGCGACGACATAGACTAGAAACTGAGATAGGGGCGATCACGCCGGAAAACGTGACGAGACTGATGACGATAAACGCTGACAACTGGCGCATGATTGCAAGCTACGTCACGCAAGTGTTGCGGAGCAAAATGTAAGATGGATGCCTGGAAAACTGAACGAGAGTGAGAGTGCATGTTTTCGAGCATGGCTGTAGAAAAGAAAAAGAAATAAACGTGTAACTTTGGACACACAAGGACTGCCACCCAGACTGATAAAATGTGATAAACAGTTCCGGGCTGGATTCGGTGCGAACAGGGAGATATGTTTTTAGTGGGTATGGGCAGTGGATCTGCCGAGTCCCACACACCGTGCGTAAATGCATTTTACAGACTCCCCCAAAAAAAAAAAAAAAAAAAAAAAAAAAAAAAAAAAAAAAAAAAAAATAATAATAATAATAATAATAATAATAATAATAATATTAATAATAATAATAATAATCGATGACGCTCAGCACACGTTTTATGTGTGCCGACGATGGACTACAGACAGACTGGCACTTGAGACGAAAACGGGCAGCATCACGCCTGAAAATACAGTGGCGAGGATGCTGCGAGACGAGGACAGTTGGACGGCGATAGCTACCTTCGTCGAGACTGTCTTAAGGGGTAAAAAGGCGGACGGGTGTTTGGAATAGTTGGTGAAGGGTAGCACAAGCACGAGTCAGTGAGTAAATGTGAATGAAAGAATCGTATGAAAGGAATTACGAGACGGAGACAGGTTACAACCTTACGGGGAACGGACTGACGAATAAACAGAACCTGCAGCGGCGAAGCAATACGAAAGTAGATCCACGCTGCAGGTTGGACAGAAGGTGGAGATTCCATCCGCGCATCATATGTCTATGGTTTTATATTAGACATATGCTGGCGTATGGCGGGTTAGACGGTCCCCGGGGTTGTCGATGCCCTTGCCACGGATGTGCCCGAGTAATCGAGCCCATCCGAGGCCAGAGCTGACGTGACTACGGAACCCGTCACACCGGTGGGTCCCCCCGCGTCTATAGGTAGGCAAAGGGGTCCTCACTGATGGTCTGGTTAAGGCAGATTCCCCGTTTTTATACCACCGGAAAAAAAAAAAAAAAAAAAAAAAAAAAAAAAATAATAATAATAATAATAATAATAATAATAATAACAACAACAACAACAACAACAACAACAACAACAACAACAACAACAACGACAACGACAACGACAACGACAACGACAACGACAACGACAACGACAACGACAACGACAACGACAACGACAACGACAACGACAACGACAACGACAACGACAACGACAACGACAACGACAACGACAACGACAACGACAACGACAACGACAACGACAACGACAACGACAACGACAACGACAACGACAACGACAACGACAACGACAACGACAACGACAACGACAACGACAACGACAACGACAACGACAACGACAACGACAACGACAACAACAACGACAACAACAACAACAACAATAACAATAATAATAATAATAATAATAATAATTTTTTTTTTTTGGGTAGGTAGGGAAAATGCTTTATGAACCTGGCAGAAGGCTACTAGAGTGCCTGACTCTCACCGGCTAAAAACCCTCCTAGGCCTTGTGGCTAGTAAACCACCCTGGTACCGTTGGCGGACACTTCGTCAGGGTGGAGCCACTTCTGGTGTGATAAGGTCGACCCCACGGCTAGACGACGGGTGTTTTCCGTCCCCTCCTCGTTAGACGGCACCTGTGCCCCCTGGGTACCGTCTATCTTCTTCTTCTTTTTGCGGAGGACATCCTCCACGCAAGTGGCCACTTTGCTCCAGTGGCCTGGCCCTTGTAGCATCAGCCCGATGATGTTTTTAGGCGTAATGCGTCCAAGGGCCGCTTCTACATTCTCCCTCTCGACACGCCACGTGTCGCACATAAAGAAGGTGTGCTCTGTGTCGTCGGAGGGAGATCGGCAGAGGGCACAGCCTGGATCCGCAACCTTTCCCATCTTGTGAAGGTAAGATTGGAACAGGCCGTGCCCCGTCAAAAATTGGGTGAGGTAATAATGTACCTGACCCTGCGGTCGGTCAAGCCAGGGGTTAAGACGGCCAATTAACCTGGCCGTCCACCTGGCTCGCGTTTCTTCTTCCCAGCACGTTTGCCAGGCCTGGATGGTGTTATCTCTGGCTATGCGCTAAGCAGCAGTTTTCCCTAGAGCAGTCTTCTGCTGGTGGACAAAACGTCGCTCCTGGGCGAGCAGATCGATAGGTATGACCCCAGCGATCACCATGATTGCGGGCTCGGAGTCTGTGCGGTAGGAGCACGCAATACGAAGGGCCGCTCTTCGTTGCACTGCGGCCAAGCGCTTGCGGTAAAATTCTAACCGCAGCGCATCGGCCCAGACTTCGGCGCCATACAGCATTACAGCTTCGGCTGCACGCATCAGTAGGCGTCGCTTGTCGAGCCTTGGGCCTCTTGTGTTGGCCATCAGCCGACTCAGCGACGCCATTACTGTTGCCGCCTTATCGGCGGCTCTTCTTATTTGGGCCCCGAAGGTGAGCTTATTATCAAGCGTCACCCCCAGGTACCTCACTGCTGTAGAAGCCTGGACCGTGGCGTCTCCTACTTCAAAGAGGCATAAGGTGTTGATTCGCTTCTTTGTTAACAGCACGATCTTGGTCTTATGTGTGGCCAGTTCGAGCCCGTGCTCTTGCAGCCAGGAGCTTACTCGATGCATCACCTGATTGAGTCTCATCTGCGCCGCGGTGACGTTGCGGGCGATGATGACTGCCGCGATGTCATCGGCGTAACCAATCAGGGAAGTGCCCTCGGGCATCTGCATACGTAGGATTCCGTCGTAAAAGATGTTTCATACGTACGGTCCTAGTACCGATCCCTGGGCTGCCCCAGATGTTATTTTATTTCTTTTTGGGCCATCCTCGGTGTCGTAAAGCAATGAGCGGTCCTTCAGGTAGTCATTGAGCATCCTGACTAGATACTCAGGTACCCTGAAGTCCCGCTCAATGGCGACCAGCGCGATGTCCCACCTTACTGAATTTAAGGCGTTCTTCACGTCGAAGGTGGCCAGCAGACATAGGGGACGGGAGTAGTGGTTTCCATATTCCATACCCCTAGCGGCGTTGACTACCTCTCGGATAGCTCCGATGGTAGATCGGTCCCGCCTAAAGCCGTGTTGTTGAGCGGCAAGATCTCCGGCTGCTCTGACGGCTTGGAGTAGACGAGGCCTGAGCATTCTCTCCAGGAGTTTGCCGGCCGTGTCCAACATACATAGAGGTCTGTAGGACGACGGCTCGTCTACTGGGCCCTTACCTTTGCTTATCAGGACTAGACGCGCTGTCTTCCAGCGGGATGGAAAAATTCCAGCCTTGAGACAGGCGTTATACATGTCCAGCAAAAGGCAAGGGTGACATGTAGCGACGGCTCTTAAGATCTCCGATAGGAGGCCGTCCAGACCAGGAGCCCGCCTGTTCTTCATTGCTCTAACAGCAGTGGCGAGCTCCCCCTCAGTAAATAGAGGCACCTCTGTGTGTCCGAACGTGGCTGGTCTATCCGATCTTGTTGGATGTGTGGGGAAAAGGGTATTTACGATGTTATTTATCGTCACTACGTCTCGGGGCGAAGATTGAGAAAGTGCTCCGAGTTTGCGTGTGACAATTTTATACCCTAATCCCCAAGGATCTCTATTGAGATCCTCGACCAGCTCCCTCCAGCACCGTCGCTGGCTGCACTTGATGGCCCGTTTCAGTATTTTCTTGGCCGCAAGATGTTCCGCGGCCAAGGGGGCTGCGTCCAGACCGCGTTTCCTGGCGCGCTGTGCTATGCGTCTAAGGCGCAAACACCTGGCGCGCAGGTCAGCGATCTCGTCTGTCCACCAGTAAGCAGGGCGTCTCTTCCCCGTTCCTTTCGTTCTCGGCACTGCCTCCGTGCAGGCTCGGTGAATGATTTTCATGGTGGTTTCAATCACCATGTTTGCCTGCAAAAGAGGCGGCTTGTTTCCCGGGATGTTTTCCAGGGCGGCCTGTCCGCGTGCTAGTGCCCAAGACAGGCGCTCTGTGTCCATTTTTGACACGATCTATTTTGTGGGGCGGCGCGGTTTGCACGCCGGAGATGGTCCTACATCGTGTACGCAGAACACGATGTATTGGTGATCGCTGGCTATATAGTCTTCGATCACCTGCCATCCCCGGATGCGCGCTGCCAGATGTTCATTGGCCAGGGAGATATGGATGATGGTCTCTCTGTAGCCAGGCCTTCGGAAGGTTGACGTGAGGCCGGTGTTTACAACCACCAGCCCCAGTCTCGCCGCCATCTCCATGACTCTATTGCCACGAGAGTCAGGCCAGGCTTCGCCCCACTTGAGCGCTTTGGCGTTGAAGTTTCCAGCAACTACCAGTCCGCCCTGTAGATCCCTTAATGTGTCTTCCAGTCCATCGAGTTTGGACTGGGATTCACTAATCGGGTCGTTCGGGGTGAGGTAAACACTGACGTATGATACGTCCTTGTACCTCACCCACACATAACCGCGGCCGAATCCATGTCCTGCGATAGAGATGTTGTTTGGTTCGCGGATCCATATGGCCGCAGTGCGGAGATCATCGGGGTACCATTCTGTCCCTTCTCTGTTTCGGTACTGCTCGCTGACGAGGACAATGTCAGATTTGGGATAATAGGTTTTAAGCCACCCTGCTTCTATTTATGTTGCACTGCAGAACTACCGCCATCTCTGCTGCGCTTTTGCGAGGGCCTCTTTAAAGGCCCTGCATACTCCAGTCCTAGCTACATGCTTGTTTGCAGCTGGGTCGTTCTCTAGACGTGGGCAGAGGAAGCAAACAGGCTCAGCGTTGCATTCGCTGGCCTTGTGCCCATCTCTGCTACATCGGTAGCAGATATTACTGCGGTCGGGACCATTGCATCCGGGGCCGCGGTGTCCGTAGGCAAGACATTTGAAGCATCTCGCTATTATGTCGCGGTCTCGCAACTTGCAGTATACCAGGCCGATTCTTAGTCGGCCTTTTTGGAGGAGCGTTTCTGCTGCCTCGCGTTCGATGTTAACTAGTGCGAGGCATTGCTCTCTCCAATTAGGCTTTGTGAGCCTAACTTGCAAGGTCCCCTTGTAGTCCTGCAGCTCAGACCTAAGGGCCTCTTCGATCTCATGTGTGGTGCAGCAGCTATCTACATCTCGGATTTTCATGGTTATCCGGGGTGTCAGCTGCTGTACACTGCTAACGCTACCGGCCGCAGTTTCTTGAAAGGCTCGGGTGAAATTTGCCCTTTTCTCGGCTTTGGCCTTCTTGAGTTCGATGAGGACCCCTACTGCTCTGGTCTTATGGACGGATCGAACTTCCACCCCACTGCTTTCTGGCTTGACGTCTTTGCGGATGGCTTGCATGACGTCAGCATATGTTTTGCCAGATTGGGGTTTTAGCAAGATCGCGTCCAATTTTTTCTTGGCGAGCCTTTTTTTTTTTTCTTTTTCCCTCCTGCCCGTGTCCTTGACGACAGGGTTTGCGGCGCGGAGATTTGCTTCATTTTTTTCCTTCAGAGGCGAAGTCTTCTTTAAGGGTCGATGCTTCTTGACGACCTCAGTCCATGATTCGGCCTCTTTTTTCTTTTTTGCCGCAGCCGGTTGTGGCACATCAGGTGGGCTAGAGGCAGGTCACTTATTTCTTGTTTGCGACGTTTTGGGCGCTTGGACCGGGGTCGATGGCTCACTATCCCTTCGGCGGGCTGTGGTGCTCCGGCAGTGAGCCTGCTCAACCTTATCCAGGATGTCCTTCAACTGTGAGAGACCATCCTTTATTTTGCTGCTGACGTTCTTTTGGACTTTGATCACTGCCAGCATTTTATGCACCAATTTTTTCATTTGGAGGATACACTTAGTAAGCGTATTCTCGCGGGTGCAATAGCTTGCTGCGTTTACTGCAGCTACCTTAGGAGCACTTCCAGTGTTGGGTTCTTCTAAATTCAGGCTTTTTTTTTTTTTTTTTTTTTTTTTTTTTTTTTTTTTTTTTGGGTTGTGTTTTCTTTTGTTGGTTTAGGCTGCATGGTGATGAATTACTCCAAGATGCTAGGCCATCTCCGAACGCGGTGCCTCAGGGTGTGGAGGGGTGATCACCTCTACAGCTACCCCCATTGCTGTAGAGGCTTTTGGCTATAGGACGGGAATATGACATCCGCCTAAGCCTTGCACCTGCACCCTTCATTGGCACTCCAGCATCCCCTTGGGTGCGGCGTGTTGACGCCGGGAGTTCCAGGGAGAGCGCGCTGCACAGATCATATCACACATTCTGAATGGGCAGTGTCACCGCACCCGCTACTCTCCCTGACCCAACCTGTAACCCAAGGCGGGACCCCAACAAGGTGCTACCATCCGCGTCAGATAGACCAAGGTTTTTTTTAACGAGGTGTTACTCCTCCCCCTCCTCCTTCCTCTCCTCCTGAAAAGAGAGGCCCCGGGCTTGGGACCGGCATAGCGGGGATAATAATAATAATAATAATAATAATAATGACGACAAAGACGACGACGACGACGACAAAATGCACGAATAAATGCACGAAGCACCGCGTCCGAACGGCGCAACAGTGTGGGGTTTGGTGGAGCTACCTCTGTCACAGGCAAAACAAAAGGACGGAAAATAAAATAAACAAAAACGCGGATAAATAGATAAATAGAAATGTGACAGGCACAGTGCAACCCGATCCACTAAAAAAACCACTCCTTTTCTCTTCCGGCTTTAGCCATCCTGGAACTGTTTATCACACTTCGTCAGGGTGGAGCTGTTCTTAGTCAAAGATTTTTAGGACGTCCTGCTGCCTTACGCTTCTATTACGTCTAGGCTCGTTGCTTCCGCTGCTAGGAAAAAGCACGGTGCCTAGACATTGGCTGGTCCAGTTGCGAGGTCCGCTGCCCCTTGGTAATGAGGGGGTGGCTGATCGTCGCCGGAGTCGTCATTGGCACGATCTAGGAGTGCCTTTTTTCGTCTTAGGACCACTTCGACGAAGTGCGCGATAGCAGTCTAATTGCGCTCAGGAAAGATCATGTCGCCTATGATCGTATCAGGCTCCAATCGTCCAACCGAGTCTGTCAGAATTTTTCTGTCCTCGCTTCATTCTTCGCACACGAAGAATGTATGATAGGCATCGTCACTATCAGCGGGACAAAATACACATTTTGGGTTCTGAGCTTTTCCCATTTTACTGAGGTAGGAGCGGAAATACCCGTGTCCGGTGAAAAACTGGGTAAGGTAATAATTCACCTCCCCGTGTTTTCTGTCTATCCAAGAGACTATTTGACGAATAAGTTGGTAAGTCCATCTACCCCTCGTCTCTTTATCCTAGGATCTTTGCCATGTTTCCATGTTGTGATTCCGTTCCTCGTTATGGACCGATCTTACGTCCTTTTCATTTTTCTTTCGTACGTAAATTCGTTTGCGCTTTTTCGCATGCATACCAATCGGAATAATACCTGCAATAACGAGTACTGCAGGCTCCGTAACCGTGCGATACGCGCTAATGACTCTAAGAGCTCCTCTACGTTGTACGGCAATAAGTTTCTTGCAGTATACCTCCTTTTCCATTGCATCAGCCCATATTTCAGAGCCGTACAACAGGATCGATGTCACGATAAACATCAGAAGGCGCCGCTTACTAGCTTTTGGGCCGCTCGCGTTTGCCATGAGGCGGCTAAGCTGAGCTGTCTTAATGACAGCCTTGGTCGTTGCGCGTTCTAGGTGTCGAGATTACGTCAGCCTCGTATCCAGGGTAATACCCAGGTATACGGCCTGGTGCTGTGTCAACACCTCGTCGTTATCTACACGCATTGGAAAGATGGTCTCCATGCGTTTTCCTGTAAAGGGGACGATCTCTGTCTTAGCAGTCGCCAAGTCAAGACCGTGTGCCCGCATTCATGCAAATATTCTCCGCATTGTTTGGTTTAGCAAGTATTGTGTTCGCTTTGCGTCTCGCGCGATGATGACTAAGGCGACATCATCGGCGTACGCATTTATGTGCACCCCGTACGGAATCTTGAGTCTTGAAAATGCATCGTACAGGATGTTCCAAAAGTCTGGGCCGAAGATTGACTTCTGGGCTACGCCGGCGGTTAGAGTTATCTCACGCGTCCCTTTCGATGTTTCGTAGTGAAGGGTACGGTCCTTAAGACAGTCCCGAATTATTCGCATAAGGTACTTTGGGACTCTGAACTCCGACAATGCTGCCAAGATGTCTGACCATCTGGCAGAGTTGAAGGCGTTTTTTACGTCCAACGTGACCAAGAGCACGAGGTTCCGAAAAAAGTGATTTCCAGACCACGCTGCCCCTGCCAGCTGTACCACCTCATGTATAGCGTCAATCGTGGATCGCTGCTTCCTGAAGCCATACTGGTTGTCGGCTAAGTCGCCAGACTCCAGCACGGCTGCCTGAAGTTTTAGCAACCTCTCGAAGAGCTTTCCTGTGTCATCCAGCATGCACAGAGGCCTGTTGGACTACGGAAGCCGGGGATCACCTTCCTTTCCTTTGCTGATCAGCACTAGTCGCGCCACCTTCCAGGGGGTGCCAAAGACACCCGCCTGGAGGCACGCGTTGTACATGTTTAGCAGCAGAGATGGTGCTCTCACCACGATTACCTTGAGAATCTCGGCTGGTATCCCGTCGGGCCCAGGTGCTTTTCTGTTCCACATCGTTTTGGCGGCGAGCTCGAGTTTGTTGACGGTAAACAATGGGATTTTTTCCACGTCATCGTCCTCTGGATCTTGTCTCGGCGGGTGCTTCAAGAACAAAGTGTTCACGATCTTCGCCATGGTCTCTTCGTTAAAGGGGCAAGTCGGGAGTGCGGATAATTTCTTGGTCACGATCTTGTATGCCAAGCCGAACACATCCCGATCAACCTTCTCGGTAAGGTCCTTCTAACCCTGTGCCTTGCTACGGTTGATCTCACGTCGTAGCTTCTTTTGCGCTGCGTTCTTAAGAGCGGACAAAAGTGCTGCTTCTGGTTTGTTGCGCGGTCTCTGTGCTTTTCTTCTAAGGCGGTGCGCTTCTGACCTCAGGTCAGCAATTTTGTCAGACCACCAGTAGGCAGGGCGCTTTCCACGCGGCGATCCCTTGAACGGCATAACTGCATCACAGGCTCGGTAAAGCAGACTCATCGTCCTTCTCACTAGAGCCTCCGCTGTGTCCTTGCTGTTGGCGGCGATTGTCACATCCGGTAATCGGTTTATTTCTTCGAGCAGTGCCTGGACGAGCTTGTCGGCGTCCAATTTGGCTAAGTTCCGACGTGGTTGCTTCGCTATGCTTTCCCTCTGCGATTAGGATGTATCACAGATTTGAAATGCAATGTAGGGATGGTCGCTTCCGTTGTAATCCTCTAGAACCCTCCAATCTAGTGCTCTACGTGCAAGATTTTTGGAGACAAAGGTTACATCAGGAACGGTACCGCGATAGCCTGGTCTTTCGAACGTTGGTCTGTTCCCGACGTTGAGAACCAATAGATTCAGTCTGGCTGCCATCTCCAAGATGTATTCACCTCTACTGTCCTGCTTTGGCATACCCCACTCTAACGCTCTTGCGTTAAAGTCACCCGCGATGACTGCATCGCCTTCTACAGTCTGTCAAGTAAGAGCGTGGTCGTGTTAATTTATAAACAAATTTATTTGATGAAACTTTCATATTTATATATACATTGTACACATTACAAACAATGATGCAATTTGGTCAATAATGTGTCCAGTCACCACCGGCGTCGATAATTGCCTGGCATCTCCGAGGCATGCTTTCTACTAATTTGACGGCGTATTCTAGTAGCAAGGATCTCCAGATCCGACAAATTTCGTAAGACAACTGCTTTAAAGTGTATGTGCGTCTTCCACGAAGCTTCCGTTTAATATATGCCCACACATTTTCAATAGGGTTTGCATCGGGCGACTGCGACGGCCAATCCAATATAACGATGCCAGATTGAGTCTTCCACTGAGTACAGAGCTTGCTGCGGTGTTTAGGATCGTTGTCCTCCTGCAGAATCCAATCTTCATTTTTTGTGATGAACCATCGTTTGGCAGATGGCAATAAAGCCTTTTTGTAGATTTTTATCATTTTCTGGGCATTTAGGTTGTCAGTAAAGAGGTGCAAAGTGCCGAATCCCTGCTTTGAGATGCAGCCCCAAAGATGCACCTTTATTCCATGTTTTACGGTCCGCTAAACAAGCCTATTGGTGGAAGTTGACCAGGCTCGCGTGAGGACAGAACGTGCCCATATAGAACATTCATCAGTAAAAATGACATTTTCAAAATCTCCATCAATATTCTCATGCGCCCAAGCGAGTCGCTTTGTCACATGTTTTTCAGTCAACAGAGGCTTCTTCATTGTGTTGCGCCATTTTAGATGATGAGTACGAAGATGGGTTCGGATAGTTTCGTAGGATATATCTAAACCTTTTGCTATTAATTTTGCTTGTCCTTGCCGCAGTGTTAAAGCAGGATTCCGCGAAAACAGATTCACTATTCTTTTTTCATCTTTTTTGTTCACTTTTCCTATCGAGCCACGTTTTGGTGAATCATCGACATTTTTAGCCACTTCATATCGCTGTATCCACTTCTGTACAAACCCTTCGACTTTCTCATATATTTAGCAGCCGCTGATTGCGACATTTTGGGACCTTTCGGGTAGATGCAAAGGAACACAGCCTCGTAGCGCGACGCGTACTTAGCACTCATGACGTCTAACGTGATTCTTTTTTAAAAGATTAATGCCAACTGAATCTTTGTTGACAATGCATCAAGGACAAAATTTTTTTCTATCGGCTTGCGAAAGAATTAGAGCAAAATCTTTCATTACCTTTTAGTGAAGTCGACCACGCTCTTACTTGACAGACTGTATTTCGCGGACAGTATCTTCTAGTTCGTCCAGACCTCTTCTAAAGCTTTCTATGGGTACGTTCGGGGTGTAGTAACAGCTAACGTACGTGACGTTCGCGCACCTTACCCACACGAAGCCGTTGCCAGCTCCGTGTTTATCCACTCTGATGGACTGTGGATCCACATAGATTGCTGCTGTTCCAAATTTATCTGGGTACCAAGTTGGTACGTCCCAGTTTCGGTACTGCTTGCTGATAAGTAGCAAGTCAGCCTTTTTCTCACACTTAATCTGAGACAAAAGACTGTTTGCTAGGTCGCTTCGGTGAAGATTGCATTGAAGAACCGTTACACGGCCCATCATTAGCGATTAGCTTTCGTCTTGATCAGCGTTTCTCGGAAAGTGATACACTTTCCGAAGCCGGGTGTGTGGCTCAGAAGCGCTTTGTCAATTTTTCTATAGCTGGAGCAGAGAATGCATTTGGCGTGAGTAGCCTTGCAGTCTTTACCCCTGTGACCTTCCTAAACGCACTTATAGCAGGCCTTGGAACGGTCAGGTCCCTGGCAATCACGTGCCTGATGCCCGTAGCCCAGACATTTAAAGCAGCGTTGCACGCGCTCCCATTGTCTTAGTCGGCAGATCATGTAGCCAACTATAATTTTCTTTTTGCCCAGCAGGTGGAGAGCTTTGTTTTGGTCCATCTTGACGATGGCCATGCGCTGCTCCCTGGCGTTGGGTTCGGTAAGCGAGATGCTTATTGCACCTGCCGTAGCTCCTTCGTTATCAAAGACTTTTCGGATAGCCGTCTCGAATTCTTCTATCGTGACGTATATGTCTAAGTCTCTGATTTTTACAGATGTTTGTGGATCCAGGCTCCTGACGAGGCTGGTCTGATCAACAAAGCCTTGAATGGACTTTCCCAGCCTTACCAGCTCCGTAGCCTCTCTCTTATTCTGTGCTCCCAGTTCGATGAAAACATCCCCGGCGCGTGTCTTTCTGACACTTTTGATGTCAGTTGCTGGAATATCCTTAGAGATGTTTTCACGAACACCTTTAAGGACGTTCGCGTAGGACACTCCTTTGCTTGGCCGGATAATGATGCCTGGCATTTTCTTTTTAGAGCCCTTCTCTTTTTTTTTTTCTTAGGCGTCTCTCGCAAAGACTGCCTAGACGTCGTGGAAGGTGAACTGGCCTTTGGTGGTGGCTGCTTCTGTTTCCGTCGCTGCCCAGCCTTATCCAGGGGCTGCTGCCGCCTCTGATTTTGTTGAGGTAGCTGCTGGCCTCCTGATCGAAGCAACGGCTCCTTTTGCCCCTCCTTTTTGTTGGCATGCAGCGGTGGTAAAGCCTTTGCCGCAGCCTTTCTCTTCTTACGGCTCTCGACGGTCGTGAACGACTTGTCCGAGTCACCACTTTTATTTTTTCTCTGGGTGTTTGGACTCTGATCGGGATCAGACTCCAAATCATCCCTCGTGCGCTTGGCGGACCCTTGCACACCATCCATTTTATCTTTGGCAGCAGCAGACTGCGTCAAGGAAGTTTCGGCCATGTGGAGCACCTTATCCACTGCCTCGGCAACCACGGAAAGGCCTTTCTCAATAAACCTGTTGACGTTTGGCTGCTTTTTCGTTGCTTTGTTCATTTTAATGAAAACGTCCAGCAGTGGCCGGAGCGTTCTCCTAATCAGAACAAGCACGTTTTCTTTCTCTGTGCTAAGCTTCTGCGCGCATATGTTGATCGCGCCCAGAGCAGCCTTCTGTCTATTCTCTTTATTTGAGGTTTTCTCCTCTAGAATGCCAGTAGCATTGCATATTGCAGAGGCCTGGTTTTCCACCTCCACAATAGTTTGGACTGTGTGAAATTGGCTCCCCCCAAAATCCTTGGAGCCAGCTTAAGCCACCGGGGCTTTAACCCGATCGGAACCGGAGGTGAGATTTTCCAATATAGGTAGACTCACCTGGGGTATAATATATTGATTTTCACACATTTTCATTTTTATTCAAAGGGGTTTTTGTTGAGCCAACTTTCTTACCACCAAGTAGGAAAATCATTCTTCCTACCAGATGGCCTGACGTCTCGCCTCTAGAGTGCCGAAGCGTTTGTAAGGCATGACTCCCGTCAGAGCCTGGGGTTACCAGCGTGCTAGGCCAGAGCAAGAAGACCTCCCCGAAAGCAGGTCCCCCTGCTGGAAATAATAATAATAATAATAACAACAACAACAACAACAACGACAACGACAACGACAACGACAACGACAACGACAACGACAACGACAACGACAACGACAACGACAACGACAACGACAACGACAACGACAACGACGACAACGACAACGACAACGACAACGACAACGACAACAACAACAACATCAACAACAACAACAACAACAACAACAACAATAATAATAATAATAATAATAATAATAATAATTCCGCTATACCGGTCCCAAGCCCGGGACCTTTCTTTTAATAGGAGAGGGAGGAGGAGGGGGAAGCTGGCTTCGGGTAGTGGGAAACCATGCCCAAAGCAAACGTCGTCCTTCTAGGCCCAAGGCCTGCTTCCGCGGCAACGGTCTCGTTGCGTCGATGCTCTTGCAGCAGCGCGAAAACAAGAACGGCTGATAGAAGGCTCCGACTCATGGATGATGCATGGAATAGTGGTACCTTGCTAACATGCCCAACCACCACCTCACTTACACAACTACGAGTGCTCAAGTCTGCACGACCAGGACCCGATGGGACGTGGATCGGGGCGCCTTATAAACCAGGCAACATACCGTGTGGTGCTGGGGGGTCCTATAAACGGATATCCTCCGGCGGGTCACGGGCTACTAGGGTAAGGCCTGACGCAGACAATGTGCACTATGCAGTGCTCACCAGGTGGTGATCCAAAATGCGTTCAAAAGAGAATTCCCTCCATGCTGCGTGCCCTTCCACTCTGGAGGGTACATCAGTAAAACCAGTAAGGCACTTCTGGGCCGCCAAAAGTTGAGGGGGGTCGGACCCAGCCTAGCCAGCATGGGAGGCTGCCCCACACATTGGTAGAGCGTTATGCTAAATCTCGTTCTCTGTAGTAGTGCCGATTGGCGTTTGGATGGGACCCTGCTGCAGAGGGCGGGGGGGGGGGAACTGTCGAGGCCACTGGATTTTAGAAAGGCTCAGTTCTCGGGGAAATTCAGGACGGTTCGCTGTATTGACCACTTGCTGAGCCTCCTGACCACCACATTATGCACACTTATTACACTTTAAACGAACAAAACAAAAATGGACGACACAAATAATAAAGCAGGCTCGACAGTGTCGCCTGCGACGAATATAGACTTAGAAGAGTCCAGGTTGCAGCCCAGCACCCCCACTGCAACAGTAGGTAACCTGGCTGTTGCGGAGGTCAAAGTGACAGGACAGACAAAGACTGACGAGACTTCCCTCCAGCTGACTATTCGAGCTCAGCTGGCAAGAATACAGACTGCCCTAACAGCCATGGAGGCGCAGACTAAAAAGCAACGTTACGTTGGGGAGCCAATAAAGACCGGTATGGCTGTGATACGAGAGGCTGTAGAGCGCGCGCTGAGTGAATGCGACCGCCTTCACCTTCCTTCGGGCACCACAGCGAAGAGTGACCCGACGATAACAGCGACTAAACGGAAACGTGAGGCGACGGGACTCAGCCCTAAACAGTCGGCTGCTTACCAAAAGGTGGCAGACGACGGGGGCTGGAAGAAAGACGTCTCAAAAAAGACATTAGCGGAGACTAAGAAAGAGTCGAAACGCGCGGAATCGGCTAAATTAAAAAAGACCGCGAAGAAAATCGCGACAAACAAAGACAAAAAGGGCGGGGCGCGGACCAGCGCAGTGCTTATCAAGCCAAGCAACGGTGTGACTGACGTGGACGCACTTAGACGTTTGAAGGCGGGAGTTGACCCTGAATCTGCTAAGGTGCAGATTCAGAATTGTCGTAAGACAAAAGACGGTGGGCTTCTCCTCAGACTTAGGAACGGTGCGACCGAAACACGGGACTTCCAGGAGAAGCTCAAGCAGACTCTGGGAGGGGACGGGACTGTAAAAGACCTTACTCCAGCCGTCCGGCTGGAGATACTGGCCATCGACAGTGTGACGGACGTTACCGACATAACGGACGCACTGCAACATGAGACGGGTGACGGCAGGGATCCGAGTGTGCACATCTTTGGTCCCAACAAGCAAGACATTTGCTTGGCCGTTGTAGAAATGGAGGAGGGCGCGGCCCAAACCCTCCTTCGCAAAGGACGTATAAAGATCGGATGGACCAACTGCCGCGTCAGACGTAGGCTCACGGTGCCTAGGTGCTACCAGTGCCTAGGTTACGGACATACTTGTAAGGAGTGTAAAGGGCCTGATAGGTCGCGATGCTGCTGGACTTGTGGGCAAAAAGACCACGACAGTAAGACGTGCAAGACCAAGGACAGCAAGTGCTTCCTATACTCTGCGACGAAGCACAAGGAAGTCGCGCATAGGCCGGGTTCCGGGGCGTGTGAGGTTTTCAGGGCCACGCTCGAAAACCTCAAGAAGAAGTCCACAGCATGACGGGGATACTGCAAAGAAACCTACATCGGTGCCAAGCAGCCCAGCTACTATTACCACAGATTGCGACGAAACGAAACGCAGACATACTGATACTGAGCGAGCAGTACCGAGACCTACACACCACGGACGGGTAGTTTTCGAATGCCTCGGGCACTTCGGCCATCTGGGTAAGGGGCGCGATGGGCCGACGGGTACAAGCTTCCTCGTGTGGAGAGGACTTCGTTTGGGTTAGGGTTGGCACTATCACTTACGTTAGTGTCTACCTGTCCCCAAACGTCGCAACGACGGTCTTCGAGGAAAAGATTGGTACACTAGAGGACGCCCTAAGAGATCTCCCGGGGGATCTCATCGTCGCAAGCGACCTTAACTCCAGAGCGATCGAGTGGGGCATGCCGGCAACGGACAAACGGGGCAGGCTGCTGCTGAAGATGGCCGCGAGGCTTGAACTGGTGGTGGCCAACACTGGACGTACGCCTATGTACCTTAGAACAGGGTTTGGGTTTTCGATACCAGACGAAACGATGACGTCGGACAGTATCTCTTCGCGGATAAGTCGGTGGCGGGTGATCGATGACTTTACGGCCAGCGATCACCAGTACATCGTCTTTGAAGTGTTGAGCTGTGCCTCCACGCAACGAAACGTACATAGTGGGGGTCTGCAACCAAAAAGGTTCAACATCGCGAAACAGAACCATGACCGTTTTAGGGAGGCGCTCTTGGAAGCAGTAGCGCCTTCCGAGGTTGTTCCAGAAGACCTTACGGAAGGCACGGTCACGTGGGCTGACAGTATAGTAGGAGAGACTATGTCACTGATAACGTGACTATGCAAGGCTTCTATGCCTCGCAAACGAAACGTACCGGACAGACGAGCTATGTACTAGTGATCTGACGAAATCAGTCTCATCCAGAGGGACTGTATCGCGTGTCGTAGACGACTACATCACGCGCAAAAAAGGGAAAACCCTAACGTCGATTAATTATCGGTCGCATATAAGACAGCACAGAAGCGACTGACGTTCGCTATTAAAGACAGCAAGAAACGGTGTTGGCGAAGACTGTGCGAGGAGGTGGACAGAGACCCCTGAGGACTGGGTTACAAACTTGTAACCCAAAAACTGGGTAGTTTCGGTCCACCTGAACGCAAGGACAAAAGTACCATGGACGCAATAGTGGGTGGTCTCTTCCCGACCCATCAGGTTACGGAGGGGCCCTCCGACTACCGCGACCTAGCTGTCCCTGAGTTCAGCGAGGTGGAGCTACTCCAAGCTACGTCCTCGATAAAATCCGGGAAAGCGCCTGGACCGGACTGTATGTATCCTGGGGGAGATACTTCAGCAAATCTCCATTGTACGTCCGAAAATACTCTTGGACATGTACAATGCAAGCTTACGGACCGGGAGGTTTGCAACGCGTTGGAAGACGGCTTGATTGGTCCTCTTGTATAAAGATAAAGAGAACTCGAGACACCGTCTTTCTAAAGGCCCCTGAGTCTTTAGACACAGCGGGCAAACTTTACGAAGCGTTGTTGAAACCGAGAATAACGAGCACGATAACAGCCGCCGGAGGGCTGGCCGATAATCAGCACGGTTTTTGGAAGGGCCATTCGACGATAGGCGCGATAAGGGAAGTGACCGAAACTTTCTTACGGGCAAGGCGGTTCTGCTTCGGCGCGAGACCACTTGTACTGCTCGTCCTTAGATGTAAAGAACGCCTTTAATTCCGCTAGGTAGGGTGATATCCTGAAAGCTCTACGGGCTTTCAGGGTACCCCCCTATCTGCTGCGGGTGGCAGGAGATTACTTAACGGACCAAAAATTACGTACGAGACCACGGAGGGACAGGCAAGTAGGCCGATCACTGCGGGCGTCGCGCAGGGATCAATACTAGGACCTGACTTCTGGAACGCGGTTAACGACGGCGTGCTGAGGCTGGAAATGCCTGAGAACGCATCACTTATCGCCTACGCCGACGACGTGGCGGTAGTGATCGTTCAGCGCAATCCAGAATTGGCACTGCTGACGCTAAACCGGGTCATGTTACGGGTAGACGGGTAGATGACGAGTCACGGACTGACTTAAGCACTGGCAAAGACTGAACTGATCCTCCTTACCGGAAGGAGGATACAAACCGTCATACCGATAACGGTGGGGTCGGTGCAGACGCAGACCGGGAGGAAGGTGAAATATCTAGGAGTAACTCTAGATACGAAGCTGATCTTTTGGCCTCATATACAGGAGACGGCACATAGGGTGGCGACGCGGGTTTCCGCGCTCTCCCGCCTTATGGCGAACTTGTATGGACCGCAACCAGGAAAAAGACGGCTGCTTATGGCCACAACCTACTCGATCCTTTTATACGGGGCGGAAGTCTGGGCCAATGCGCTCGAGATAAAGAAGTACCGCAAGCGACTTACAAACGTACAGAGACAAGGGGCATTACGTATCGCGTGCGCCTACAGGACGGTCTTAGCAAAGGCCGCCCTGGTGGTAGCACGTGTAATACCCATCGACCTGCTCGGTAGGGAACGGAAATGGACTTACGAACGAAGTGCCGACGTAGGGAGAACAAACGCGGCAGTTTAGAAACGAGGCAGGACAATGCGCAAATGGACGGACCGTTGGTTAACGGACGCCACTGCTACGTGGACAAGACGCTTGATAAGCAGCCTTGTATCGTGGACCGGACGAGGGTTTGGGGAGGTTAACTTTTACCTAACCCAGTTCTTGACGGGGCACGGTTTCCTTAGACAGTATTTATTTCGGTGTAACCGGGTTAGGTCGCCGGAATGTAAATACTGCGGTTACGAGCGCGATGACGCCAAGCACACGTTTTATGTGTGCCGATGACGGACCACAGACAGACTGTCACTTGAGACGAAAACGGGCAGCATCAAGCCCGAAAATACAGTGGCGAGGATGCTGCAAGACGAGGACATTTGGACGGCGATAGCTACCTTTGTCGAGACTGTCTTGAGGGGTAAGTAGGTGGACGGGTGTTTGGAATAGTTAGTGAAGGGTAGCACAAGCACGAGTCAGTAAGTGAATGTGAATGAAAGGATCGTATGAAAGGAATTACAAGACGAAGACAGGTTACAACCTTACGGGGAACGGACTGACGAATAGACAGAACCTGCAGCGGCGAAGCAATACGAAATTAGATCCACGCTGCAGGTTGGACAGAAGGCGGAGATTTCATCCGCGCATCATATGTCTATGGTTTTGTATCAGACATATGCTGGCGTATGGCGGGTTAGACGGTCCCTGGGGTCGCTGATGCCCTTGCCACGGATGTACCCGAGCAATTGAGCCCATCCAAGGCCAGAGCTGACGTGACTACGGAACCCGTCACACCGGTGGGTCCCTCTGCGTCTACAGGTTGGCAAAGGGGTCCTCACTGATTGTCTGGTTTAGGCAGATTTCCCGTTTTTTACCACCGAAACAAAAAAAAAAACAAAAAAAAATAATAGTTTTTATTACACCGTGTACATATAAATAAACTATTATTAAATACATTAATTTATCATAAATATATCATTTATAATGGTAAGTGCGATAAAAAGATATACGAGGTCTGGCTATTAAATAACAAGACTGGTTACGGAAAAGGGTCTTATTATAAAAATTATTTTACATCTGAATGCTCCCCTTTAATATACTCCCCTTCCCTTGCCACACGCCTTTCTATACGTTTTTTCCATTGATCGAAGCAGTGCTGGAAGTCTTTTTTGGTGAGGGCCTTTAGGAGCTCTGCCGTTTTTTGCTTTACTGCTTCCATCGACTTAAATCGGGTCCCTTTTAAAGCAGATTTCATCTTCAGAAACAAAAGAAGGTCGCACGGTGCCAAATCTGGCGAGTACGACGCGTGTTCGAGCACTGGAGTGCGCTTACCGGCCAAATACTGCTTCACATATAGCGCGTTATGGGCAGGTGCGTTGTCCTGGTGCAAAATCCACGAGTTGTTCTTCCACAACTCGGGCCGTTTCTTACGAACTTGTTCTCGCAGTGTTGCCAAAACTGACAAATAGTAAGTCTAGTTTACAGTATGACCCTCTGTAACCCATTCAGTCATCACGATACCGCTAATGTCGAAAAAAACGATCAACATTGCCTTGAATTTGGTTGGTCATCTTTAGTGCTTACTCGGCCCTCACTGAAGCGCTTACACTACTCAAAAACACGCGCACGAGATAGAGAATTGTTCCCATAGGCCTCTTGCAACAATTTACAGCACTCAGTCGAAGTTTTTTTCAATTGAACGAGAAATTTGAGATTGATACGCTGCTCCTATTTTTCGTCACACATGGTTTTCGGCACGAGAAAAAAACACTTTCGTTTTAAACCGCTACTGCACAAATACAATAATAGTGACAAAAACGTGTTTTGTTACGTGCATAGACAAGATATCTAGATACCCAACGCACTACTCGTTTTTTTCCCATTCCTCTACGGCGCCCTCTAGGCGCGCAGTCTCGTTATTTAATAGCCAGACCTAGTATATATATATATATATATATATATTGTAACGGGGTGGCAAATTTAACGTTACCTGCCACAGGAGCAATTAGCTTCGGGGGACGCGCGATTGGCAAAAGGTACGAAAATGCCCTTTGCGCCCCCTTTTAGGAAGCTAAAGTCTCGGACGACTTTGTTCCTGGGTCCAGGCTCAAGAAGCCGGTCTACGGACCCAACTTACCCGTAGCAACGCCGCGCAATCGTCGTTGCGCGGCTCGTGTGTCGTCCTCACCTGGCTAGTTGAATCTCGGAGAGGGCGGTATTTGGGAGGAGAGCTGAAAGCTCCCCGTCCCAGAAATAATAAAGAAAAATCTAATAATAATAAAAAAAAAAAAAAGCAAATTGAATTAAATAAAAAAAGAATTTATATGTTACACCCTTAATTGCTATAAAATTCCAAAAGATGCAAGAAAGAGATATTAGGAAAGAATGCAAAAAAAAAGAAAGAAAAAGAACGAATTAGATAAATAAAATAATTTATTAAATTTACAACCGACTATAAAAAATTATCAAAGAAACAATAAGAAGAAATTATAAATAAATACGCACGAGAAGCGCAGGTAACTAGGCGGGCTATGATACGCGTAAACGGCTCCCGCGCGCAGCGTACTATACGAGTGCAAGAGAGAAAGACCGTCTCTCGCACTACGCCTATAAGAGTGAGAGAGAGAGGCCTCTCTCACTCGCACGCGCCGTCTAACGTGCAGGTGCGAGAGAGAAAGATATTCTCCCGCATGGAGCCCGTTGGAGCGAGAGAGAGAGCGCTCTCCCACTCCCGCGCGCCGCGTCTACTGCGAGTACGAGAGAGACAACGAGTCTCCCGTACTGCGCTGTAGGAGTGAGGGAGAAAGCGCTCTCCCACTCTTGCGTGCCTAGCCTTACGCGAGTGCGAGAGAGAAAGCAAATCTCCCGCACTGCTACCACTAGAGTGAGAGAGATACCGCTCTCTCACTCACGCGCGCTTATACTTATACGGGTGCGAGAGAGACCGCAACTCTTTCGCACTGACTATACGAGAGTAAGAGAGATAACGCTCTGTCACTCACACGAACCGCGAAAACGAATTTAAGGGGGGAAATCACAGTAAAATTTGCCGCGCACTCGCCTTGCGAGGATCCCCCGCCGGGGACCAGGCCTGCTCCTGGTTGGCTTGTCAGGAGGGGCCCTGCCGCGTTAAGAGTACAGCTGGTTGTACTCTCGTCCTCTTCTGGTGGCGACGGTTGGGCAGCTACGTACTTCTTAAGCTGGCTGACATGTACGGGACGGATGGTGCATTCTCCGTCCCTCAGCTCGTACGTATTGCTGCCCAGGACCTCACTAACCATGTAAGGCCCTGCAAACTTGGGGGCTGGCTTCCTCGCTAACCCCTGGGCTGTGGAAGAAAGCACCTTGTTTTTCTTCTACACCCAGTTACCTTCTTGAAAGGAGAGCTCTCGGTGGCGTGCGAAGTAATAGCGCGCCTGCCTCTCCTGCTCTTTAAAAGCGATTTCGGAATCGCGCGCGTAATGCTCCGGTAGGTTTCGCACGCGCTCTTCCCAGCCCCGTATCGCTTCCTTCTGCAATACCTGAGCGGAAGCCTCGCGTGACGTTCAAGCTTCGCTCCTAAGAGGGGCGGGCTGTCGGCCGTAGTTGAGCAGCGCCGGGCTCGCTCCGACGGCGCTCTGCTCAGCCGTGTTGAAGGCGAACACCACTTCATACTGGTGTTCATCCCAACGATCATGCGATTCCTTCAAGCAGGCTACGATCATCGTTTTGATCGTCCTGTTGGCCCGGTCGACAGAATTCGCCTGCAGATGGTAGGCCGGTGTCGTGGAATGATGGATACCGTGCTTCTCCAGGTATCTATCAACGACCCAGTTCTTAAACTCCGTCCCATTGTCGGTCAGGAGTACTTCCAGCGAAGCGAATCAGAGCACGACACGCACAATAAAGGCCTTGAGGACGGCCTCAGCCCTCATTTTTCAGCGGGATACATTCGACCTACCTCGTGAATAGATCCTGGAAGACCAGGATGTATTCGAAGCTCTTACGGCTTCGGACGAATGGCCGCATCACGTCGGCAGCTACTACCTGCCATGGCCGCTCAATGAGCCTCCTGCCCATTAAGCTAGCTGGAGCCATCTGCTCCACCTTGCACTGCTGACAGACCTGGCATCTGCAGACGTAATCTGCCACGCAGTCTGCCAGCTTCGGCCAGTAGTACTGCCGCGTGATCCTGGAGTGCGTCTTTTCGCGACTCAGATGTGCTGCTGTAGGGTCGTCGTGGCACTCCTGGAGGACTTGCTTTCTCCGTTTAGCGGGGGCGACGACCTTCCAAGTGTCGTCGTCGTCTTCTAGGGTATCCTTGATGGCCGAGTTGGGATCGTATTTGTATATCTGACCTCCAACCAGCTTCAAGCGAGGATGCCTTGAGGGCTCCTCCTGCACCTCTTTTACTAATCGAAGGTACGACTCGTCCGTGGTACCTTCTGCCCAGGTTGAGGCCGCTATGGCTGGCACGTCACCCTCTTCCTCGAATATCCTGGAAAGAGCGTCGGGCCCATGATTAAGCGCCCCCTTCTGATGTTCGATGGTGAAGTGGTGGCCTTGTAGCTCTAAGGCCTACCACGCCAGCCTCCCGGTGGGGTTGTGGAGGCTACTGAGCCAGTGTAAACTGCTATGGTCAGTTATTATCCTGAACTCATAGCCCTCCACATACGGCCTGAACTTCTCGATGGCCCAGACTACAGCGAGGCACTCCCTCTCAGTGACGCTGTAGTTCCTCTCTGCTGGGCTCAAGGTGCGACTCGCATACTCTAGCGGTCGCTTCTCTCCATCGATGACCTGGAGTAACACGGCTCCGACTCCCGTGTCACTCGCGTCCGTTTGAATGACGAACTCTTCGTCAAACCTGGGACTTTGCAGGAAAGGAGTAGAAGCTAGCAGGACCTTTACCTGCTCGAAGGCAGCTTGCTGCTCCTCTCCCCATTCGTAGCGCCGGCCCTTCTTTGTCAAGCGCGTGAGCGGTTCGGCGATCGTGGCTAAGTCCTTCAGGAACTTGCAATGCCACGACGCCATGCCTAAGAATCTGCGCAGCTGTCGCAGATTCTTGGGTGCTGGGAAGACGATCATAGGAGCAACTTTTGCTGGATCCGGGCGAAATCCTTTCCGGTTTACCAGCACCCCGAGGTATTTTGTCTCGTCTTGGCATAACGCGTTCTTTTTGCGGTTGATCGTGAGACCGGTTGCTCGAATGCGTCGCAACACGTGCTCGAGCCGTCGCAAGTGTTCCTCGAACGTCTCCGTGACGATAATCACATCGTTAAGGTACGAGAACGCGAACGGCTCCAGCTCCGGGCCTATCACCATGTCAATGAGTCGCTGGAAGGTCGCTCCAGCGTAACTCAGACCATACGGTATCCTGATGAACTGGAAGAGTTCGAGTCCCGGCACGGTGAATGCCGTGATTGGTCTCGACTCCTCCTTTAGCCGTATCAGGTGATAGGCGCTGCTGAGGTCGAAAGTCGAGATATATCTCGCCCTCTGCAGCTTGTGCAGGATGCTATCCATCCTCGATAATGGATAGGCATCTGGCTTCGATACTGCATTGACCTTTCTGAAGTCAATGCAGAATCGGTAACTGCCGTTAGCCTTCTTTATCATAACGACTGGGCTAGACCAGCCGCTAAACGAAGGCTTGATGATGCCGCCCTCTAACATCTCTTTTGTTTGGGCGTGCATCACCTCCTGGTTTTTCATGGAGTACGGGTAAGCCCTCTGCTTGATGGGACGAGCATCACTGACGTCGATGGCGTGCTCGATCCAACCCGTACACCCTAGAGTGTCTGGCTCCTCCGCCAGCATCCTATCCAGGAGCCCCTGGAGCTGCTCTCGCTCCGAGGGCTGAACGTCAGCCAGGCCTATGGCTGACACGGCAGCATTGTCCGTTGTTTCTAGCGAGGCTAACTCCAAAGCCAGCTCCTTTCTGGCTTCTTGTATGAGAAGCTGGTTCCTTGCTGGGTCGAGGATAGCCCTGAATCCTCTGATGAAATTGACACCGAGGTAACAATCTGCTGGTAGACCAGACGGGATTGCCACCTCGTTGTCCTTCGTCACGCCGGCCACCTCAAAGGGCAGTTAGACGAACCCAACTATAGGATCGTAATGGCCGTAAGCTACCATTACTCCCTTGCCCAGGCTTGGCGTGATCGCGCGTCCACATGCTGTGGCTATTTGTAAGCCAACGGCGCTCATCACTGAGTGTGACGCGCCCGAGTCATATAGGGCGCGTAGGGTGTACCCCCCTACGCACACAGGCAACCACCATCTGGCACCTTTTGGAGCACCCTCCTCTGGGTGATCCGGAGCCGTCTCCGACGCGAGCTCAGTGCTCACGAGCTCGCTGGTGGTCCCTTTGAGGACTTGGATCCCAGACTTGGAGGGGAAGGGCGTAGGGATCTCATCTTCGCTCTCATCTGGTCGTTTCCCGAGCAGCCCGGGCAGAACCTCTTGATCATATTATGCCTGCCGCAGCCATGGCAGCTGAACTCCTTCTTCTGCTTCGGCTGTTCCATCTTCTCGTCCCTCTTTTCTTTCTTCTCCCCCCTTCTGGGGACTGGGACTTCGGACTGCTCGGTCCGGATCGCGGCTCCTTCTGCCGCTTTGGGCTGGACTTTCTGGGCGGGCTTCGCCTACCCTCTCTGCTCCTATGGCCCGCCATGAGGCTATTGTGTTTGGTAAAGTCTGGAAAAACTTTCCTTAATGCCGCCTTCATTTGGTTGACCGGCAAATCTGGCCGATAAACCTTTGTTGCGGCGACCGCCACTTCGGTCGCGCCTACCTTGGCGCTCACCTTCGGGTACGCTCTTGTGGCGGTTCCCGGGCGATAGGCTGCCTTTAGCACTACCGCGTGGTTCGGGGAAACGAGCGTTCGGTCGCCTCGTTCCCTCTCCAGCGTCAACTCGGCTCTTGTGGCACGGTCGATCAGCTCGTCGACCGTGCGGCACTTCATGCGAGTGACGATCCTATTGATTTGTGGGAGCAGATTATCGTGGAGACTGTCCACCATCTGCTCCTCGCTCAGGGGTGGCGATATCTTCATTAATATCGCCTCCTGGCACGTGATGTATGTGCGCGCTGGTTCGTTCGCCTGCTGGAAGCGGTGGCTGGCCTCATCCCTCAGCCGTTCTTGTATATTGGCCTTGGACCCCCAGCGCGCACGCGCTGCTTGGCAGAACGCCTCCCACGTCTGCCATTTGTGCTTGTTGTAGCCGTACCATATCTCGACTAAGCCACTCAGCAGCGCGGGTAGCGGCGCTAGCATCTCCGGGTCGCTAATCCCTGACGCGTTCTTCGCTTCGTCCACCTTGCGGAAAAACGCGTCAGTGTTGTTAGTCGGCTCTCCCCGGAACGCGATGTTCCACCGACTGACAATCCTACCGACGTCACGAGGGCCCGCCATACCGGTCTTGTGCCATGCACTATTACTCGGTACATTGGTACAACTCTCTCCCATCCTCCCGGCTCCATTTGGGCCGGACTATGGGGATGGCGGGCTCTCTGCAGGCCCTCGCGAATCTTCGCCTTCGCGGAGGCTGCTGTGAGTGTACACGTAGTTACACGTAAACGTATTCTGGAACGCGACGTGGCTCGGCGCCTTGCTCTTGCGCCGAGCCTGAGGTGAGAGAGCCGGTCCCGCGGTCTCTCTCTGTCGTGCTCTGAACGGGCCTGGCGTGCCTTCTATTCTCGTCGACAACGCGCTCGGCCTAAAATTTGCGACCTCTTGCTTGGCTCGCAAATCTTGTAACTTCGCCTGCATGGCCGTAAAGCACTTGACTATGCCTGCGATCGTCTGCGTCAAGCTCTCGATGCGCTCCTGCATCAAGAGCTCTCTTCTCGTTGGTGGCGGATTTTCCGCGTCCGCCACTTCCTCTTTTCGTGTGTTTGTTAAGGACGGTTGATCCGCCTCGTCCTCTAACAACATGGTCAGCAGATGCGGCTCTTCTCTGTCGTAGTCCGCTGACCCCGCCATCGTGCCTGCCCTCTCTCGGCAGGCACGAAGCACGAAGCTTCTTTTTGCTTCGGCTTTAGCAGCCTGGGCAACCTTGTCTGCCCCGGCGACCTCCTTCTAGAACTCGGCTGCAGGGAAATTTCACAATTAGCTATACGGGTCAGTTTTGCAAACCGTGGCCCGTCTGTCCGTAATCGGAGGGCGTGGAGGGTTTCCTTTACCTCCTCGCCCTCCATGGCGAATAGCCATTGCTCTATCTTGGAGGAGTCTCCTGTCACTATGTCCTCTTTGCTCAGTCCGCACGCTAATATTTATAATTTCTCGAATAGTTGCGATATTGTGGGTACCGCACGCAATATATATTTAGATGCTAAATATGTATAAATAAATTAATAAATAAATAATCAGGTAAAATATATATACAATTTATCTTTAAGAGGGGTTTACCTCGTCCCTCTACCCACGGTATCGCAACTCGCACTGGCGTGGCTGTGGAGAGGTCAGTTCTCCCTGACCTTGTACTTGCTTGAGCCTCGGTGCTACAAGCAAGCTAAACTCCAAAATTGAAAAAAATTTTTATGAATTATTTTTCAAGCGAGATAAACAAAAAAAAAATTTTCCGTCCCCGTTGCTACGCCAGGGACACTTATTTCCATGCATCTATACTCTTGCGTGCTTGTGTATGTGTGTATGTGCCCGTTGCGCTCTCTGCGCACGCTTCGGACCTCTCTTTTCTTACTGTGCACGCCCTCTCGTGTCGCGCGACCCTATGCCTTAGACACACGTCTGGGGCGCCTGTTGTAACGGGGTCAATTTGTTCACGCCCGCTAACAACGCAGAACCTTTCTCTGGTCCTGCTTTATTTCTTGAATTGTGTATGTGGGGCCTTGCCTAAGGCCCCGCTACTGGTGTTGCTCCCACCGGGCTCGGCTACTCAGTTTGTGTGCCAATGCTAAATTGGCACACCCGCGGAGACGGCGGTATTCGGGATAGGGAAGCTGTAGGAAATTAAAATAATAATGCACCGGCTCAGTGCTAACTGCTTCTTAAATAAATAAAACAACAAAAATAATACAAAAGTAATAAATTATTGCGAAGAGGTCAGTTTACGCGAAGAGCAATTAGTATTGCCTCACGCGCAATACTAATTCTCGAGGTGCACACTGCGCATGCGCACTCTCTTTGCTCCACGCGGTTACACACACACGTCTGTCTATGTACGACAGATATAGAGAGAGCAGTTCCTTCTCTATACTGCCGTTGTCTGTGACTTCCCGAGTGAGAGCGTCTCTCACTCTCTTACTCGACGCTGCAGTCTATGGTTCAGCGAGAGAGCTCGTTCCTCTCGCTCAACTGGGTGCTCGCAGGTTGTACGAGTAAAAGTGGCTTTTTCTTACTCGTACGCCTATTCTATGATAGTGCGAGAGAGAAATCGATTCTTTTACTCGCACTCGCGCGGCCTAATCGGTTTTGAGTTACGCGGTCTCACGCGTAACTCTCCTATATATATATATATATATATATATATATATATATATATATATATATATATGTATACTCATATGCCTGACGCGATCGTACACGCGTCAGGAAACTAAATATAATTACTCGCAAATTAATTATTGCGACGAAGTGGCCACTTACTTTTTCTTTTCAGTCTCGGAATCGTCCTCTCGTAACGCTATCGTAACGGCGGAGAAATCGCTACCGGGAAAAATCGCGTAAAACTATAAGCGGAGAAATTCAGGTGCGGCTAGCTAAACGGCTCGGACGAGAAGAAGGCTTGAGGGGAGAGCTTCTCTTTCCCCTATCGCCTATCAGTTTTCCCGCGTAGCGCTATCGATTCTTGATCGATAGCGCCGCGTTTCGGTACGCAGCGGATTCTCGCGCCTTTTGCCGCGTCTAGTCATCGATCGCTTGATCGATGGCGCCGCGTGTCGTCGCGCCGCGAACTCTATCTCGCACTTTATGGAAGGTGTCCTAATCTCGATAAGCCACTTGTCACAGTATATATATTATACATACATACTATATTTTAAAATAATTATAAATGAAGCTATTTGTGTTTATTTATATTAAATTTTTTTATTAACAACACAAATATAAATTGAATCTTTCAATTAACAACACTAATATAAACTCAATTTTATCAATATTTTTATAATAAATTAATATAATGTTATTTTGTACATGAAGTTACAAAACAATTTGTACATGATTATTATCTATTACTTTAAATTCAACTTATTTTTATAATAAAATTTATATCAAAATTACATTTCTTACAATGTAACTTATTTTTATAAAGTTTTTACACAAACATTTCGTAAAATATAAAAATAATAGAATTATAAAAAAAACAATGGCCAAAAGTTTCTTAAAATATTTACATTCTTTCCTTAGAACAAACGTTAATTTTATAACATTCTACAAAATTTTACAACTTTTTAGAATTTCATTTTCTTTTATCTATGCAACTAATGCATTATATAGTGCAATCATTTTTCACATATTACTTTCATAATAAGTCTAATATAATATTTTATAATTTGATATATATTCTGCCCAATTTATGAAATCTAAATACAACCTTTTTAATAATAAGAAAATTATGGCAAGTATTGGTTGTCGTTTAAAAATTTTTTTCTGTGCTCTCTTCATGTATTATCAATCTATCGAATATTAGTATGACACCGGTGAGTAACTTATCAAAAAGAATATTTAAAATCAGAATTTTTGACTCTCGAAAGTCGTGAAATCAAATAATATTGCTAAGTATTTTCTTTTATATCAACACAATTTTTTGTAACGATAGCTAATCATCAATGTTGTTAAATATAATATGCTAATGAATATTTACATGTAAATACAACAATCTTTTAAATACAAAAAAATTATCGTTTTCGTTGTTATTAAAAAATATGAAAAAATATAATTAATAATTAATTTTCATAAAAATACTTTCAAATTTTCTTTAATTTTATAATATTTTAGACTGAAGAAAGCAATAAAATATAATGATATCGCTAAATATCATCTTCCTTTTTATTATTGTATTTTTTGACTGCTACCTGGTCATCATTTACTTATCGGATTAATAAAAAGTCATCACACAAATTTCTACGCACGAAAGTTGTTAATTCTATTTAATGTTGTTAAGTATTTCAATATTTTTGTCGAACACATTTATTTTATAATTTCAGTTAATACTAAAAAATATTATTTTATATTTTTTACAATTTATTTTTGAAATGTTACTTTGAATTGAAATATCAAAGTATACAAAATATCAATGATGTAAAATAATTCTTTTTACTCTTACATTTATTTAGTTTTTATTTTAATTCAATTCAATCATTTACATATAATTTTATAGTGTTTTTGTACGATAGTAGGAAGTTGCTTCGAATGAAACCACGGAAATCAAATAATTCTTTTAACTATATTTTTCAATATCTTTTATGCTATATTCTTTTACAACTTATATATTTCATAAAAAGGTACTTGTGACACGTAATTAAAACCATACTTGCCGGACACTCGTAGAGTATATGGTGATGCTCGCAGTAATTTATGTGATCAACATATATTTTTAGATACTGTAATAGTTCATCTACGTTTGAAATTAAACAAGTAGATGGTAATGCTCGTGGTAATTTATGTAATCAAGATATATTTTTAGATACTGAAATAGTTTTTTTATGTTATAACTAAAACATGATTAGGTACGAATTACGAATAATAAGATTCAAAACTTGCTGCTATACTTTCTATGTATACAAGTACATTTACAATATACAAAAATGACATTGCATATGCTAATTTTTCACTTAATAAATAATAAAGAAAAAATAAAAAATTAACATGATTTCATAACGTGTTGTATATTTGTATGATTTTAAATATATATATGTAATAAAAAATTATTAAAGTTTGTCAATAACAATTTTTAAAATTTGATAATTTTTTATTTAAAAAATAAAGCACTTCATAATTTAAATAGAAATAGAAAAATATAATTATTATACCAAATGTTTATTTATTATTTATATTCTATATATTTTATTATTTATATTCTCCACCATTACACTCTACAAGTGTCCGGCGAGTATGGTTTTAATTACATGTCACAAGTAACTTTTTATGAAATGTATAAGTTGTAAAAGAATATAGCATAAAAGATATAGAAAAATATAGTTAAAAGAATTATTTGATTTCAGTGGTTTCATTCAAAGCAACTTCCTACTATCGTACGAAAACACTATGAAATTATATGTGAATTATTGAATTGAATTAAAATGAAAACTAAATATATTTAAAAGTAAAAAGAATTATTTTACATCATTGATATTTTGTATACGTCACGATAGAAGAAGTCGAGACGGCTATCCGAAAAGTCTTCGATGACGAAGGAGCTACGGCAGGTGCGGTGAGCGTCTCGCTTACCAAACCCAATGCCAGAGAGCAGCGCATGGCCATCGTCAAGATGAACCAAGACAAAGCTCTCCACCTGCTGGGCAAAAAAAAAATTATAATTGGCTCATGATCTGCCGACTAAGACAATGGGAGCGCGTGCAACGCTGCTTCAGATGCCTGGGCTACGGGCATCAGGCACGTGACTGCCAGGGACCTGACCGGTCTAAAGCCTGCTATAAGTGTGGCCAGAAAGGTCACAGGGGTAGAGACTGCAAGGCTACTGACGCCAAATGCATTTTCTGCTCCAGCAATATAAAAATAGATAAAGCGCTTTAAGCCACACACCCGGCTCCGGAAAGTGTATCACTTTCCAAGAAGCGCTAATCAAGACAGAAGCTAAACGCTAATGATGGGCCGTGTAACAGTCCTTCAATGCAATCTCCACCGAACCTATCTAGCAAACAGTCTTTTGACTCAGCTTAAGTGTGAGAGAAAGGCTTATTTGCTACTTATCAGCGAGCAGTACCAAAACTGGGACGTACCAACGTGGTACCTCGATAAATTTGGATTAGCGGCAATCTATGTAGATCCACAGTCCATCAGAGTGGATGAACATGGAGCTGGCAACGGGTTCGTGTAGGTGAGATGCGCGAACGTCACGTACGTTAGCTGTTACTACACCCCAAACGTACCCATAGAAAGCTTTAGAAGAGGTCTGGACGAACTGGAAGATACTGTCCGCGAAATGGAAGGCGATGAAGTCATCGCGGGTGACTTTAACGCAAGAGCGTTAGAGTGGGGTATGCCAGAGCAGGACAGTAGAGGTAAATACATCTTGGAGATAGCAGCCAGACTGAATCTGTTTGTTCTCAACGTCGGCAACAGACCAACGTTCAAAAGACCAGGCTGTCGGGGTACCATTCCGGACGTGTCCTTTGTCTCCGAAAATCTTGCGCGTAGAGCACTGAATTGAAGGGTTCTCGAGAATTACAACAGAATCGTCCATCGGTACATTGCATTTCAAATCTGTGATACATCCTAATCGCAGAGGGAGAGCATAGCAAAGCCACCACGTTTGAACCTAGCCAAATTGGACGCGGACAAGCTTGCCCAGGCACTGCTCGAAGGAATAAACCGATTACCGGATATGACAATCGCCGCCAACAGCAAGGACACAGCGGAGGCTCTAGTAAGAGGGACGATGAGTCTGCTTCACCGAGCCTGTGATGCAGCCATGCCGCGCAAGGGATCGCCGCGTGGAAAGCGCCCTGCCTATTGGTGGTCTGATGAAATTGCTGACCTGAGGTCGGAAGCGCACCGCCTCAGAAGGAAAGCACAGAGGGCGCGCAACAAACCAGAAGCAGCACTGTTGTTCGCGCTTAAGAACGCAGCGCGAAAGAAGCTACGACATGAGATCAACCGTAGCAAGGCACAGGGCTGGAAGGACCTTACCGAGGAGGTAAATCAGGATGTGTTCGGCTTGGCATACAAGATCGTGACCAAGAAATTATCCGCACTCCCGACTTGCCCCTTTGACGAAGAGACCATGGTGAAGATCGTGAACACTTTGTTCCTGAAGCACCCGCCGAGACAAGATCCAGAGGAAGATGACGTAGGAGAAATCCCATTTTTTGCCGTCAACGAACTTAAGCTCGCCGCCAAAACGATGCGGAACAACAAGGCACCTGGGCTCGACGGGATACCAGCCGAGATCCTTAAGGTAATCGTGGTAAAAGCACCATCTCTGCTGCTGAACATGTACAACGCGTGCCTCCGGGCGGGTGTCTTTGGCACCCCCTAAAAGGTAGCGCGATTAGTGCCGATCAGCAAAGGAAAGGGAGGTGATCCCCGACTTCAGTCCTTCAACAGGCCTCTGTGCATGCTGGATGACACAGGGAAGCTCTTCGAGAGGTTGCTAAAACTGCGGCTTCAGGCAGCCGTGCTGGAGTCTGGCGACTTAGCCGAAAACAAGTATGGCTTCAGGAAGCAGCAATCCACGATTGACGCTATACAGGAGGTGGTACAGCTGGCAGAGGCAGCGTGGTCTGAGAATCACTTTTCACGGAACCTCGTGCTCTTGGTCACGCTGGACGTAAAGAACGCCTCCAATTCTGCAAGATAGTCAGACATCTTGGCGGCATTGTCGGAGTTCAGAGTCTCAAAGTACCTTATGCGAATAATTCGGGACTATCTTAAGGACCGTATCCTTCGCTGCGAAACATCGGAAGGGACGCGTGAGATAACTCTAACCGCCGGCGTAGCCCAGGGGTCAATCTTTGGCCCAGACTTATGGAACATCCTGTACGATGCATTGTTAAGACTCGAGATGCCGTACGGGGTGCACTTGATGGCGTACGCCGATGATGTCGCTCTAGTCATCATCGCGCAAGACGCAAAGCGAGCACAATACTTGCTAAACCAAACAATGCGGAGAATATCCGCATGGATGCGGGCACACAGTCTTGACTTGGCAACCGCCAAGACAGAGATCGTCCCTTTTACAGGGAAACGCACGGAGATCATCTTCCCAATGCGTGTAGACAGCGACGAGGTGTTGACACAACGCCAGGCTGTATACTTGGGTATTACCCTGGATACGAGGCTAACGTACTCTCGACACCTAGAACGCGCAGCGACCAAGGCTGCCATTAAGACGGCTCAGCTTAGCCGCTCCATGGCGAACGCGAGCGGCCCAAAAGCCAGTAAGCGGCGCCTTCTGATGTCTATCGTGACATCGATCCTGTTGTACAGCTCTGAAATATGGGCTGATGCAATGGATAAAAAGGTAAACCGCAAGAGACTTAGCACCGTACAACGCAGAGGAGCTCTTAGAGTCATCAGCGCATATCGCACGGTTTCGGAGCCTGCAGTACTCGTCATTGCAGGTATTATACCGATTGGCTTTCATGCGAAAGAGCGCGAACGACTCTACGTACGGAAGAAAAATGAAACGGGCGGGAGAACGGTCAAAAACGAGGAACGGGATCACACCATGGAAACATGGCAAAGATCCAGGAATCAAGAGACCAGGGGTAGATGGACTCACCAAGTTATCCATCAAATAGTCCCTTGGATAGACAGAAAACGCGAGAAGGTAAATTATAACCTTACCCAGTTTTTTACGGGACACGGGTATTTCCGCTCCTACCTCAGTAAAATGGGAAAAGCTCGGAACCCTAGATGTATATTCTGTCCCGCTGATAGTGACAACGCCTATCATACATTCTTCGTGTGCAAAGAATGGAGCGAGGACAGAAAAGTACTGACAGACTCGGTTGGACGATTGGAACCTGATACCATCATAAGCGACATGATCTCCACCAAGCGCAATTGGACCGCTATGGCGCACTTTGTCAAAGTAGTCCTAAAACGAAAAAAGGCACTCCTAGATCGTGCCAATGACGACGCTGGTGACGATCAGCCATCCCCTTATTACCAAAGGGCAGCAGACCTCGCCACAGAACCTGCCAATGTCTAGGCACCACGCTTTTTCCTACCGGCGAAAGCAACCTAGACGTAATAGAAGCGTAAGGCTGCAGGGCGTCCAAAAAATCTTGGACTAAGAACAGCTCCATCTTGACGACGTGTGATAAACAGTTTCAGAATGGTTAAAGCCGAAAGAGAAAAGGAGTGGTTTTTTCAGTGGGTCGGGTTGCGCTGCTCCAGTCACAATTCTTTTCACCTATTTATCCGCGTTTTTGTTAATTTTATTTTCCGTCCTTTTGTTTTGCCCGTGACAGAGGTAGTTCTACCCAACCCCACACTGTTGCGCCGTTCAGTCGCGGTGCTTCGTGCATTTATGCATTTTTTTTCAACTACCCGCAAAAAAAAAAAAAAAAAAAAAAAATTATTATTATTATTATTATTATTATTATTTATTTATTTATTTTTTTTTTGTTTCGGAGGTAAAAAGAAACGGGAAATCTGCCTAAACCAGACCATCAGTGAAGACCCCTTTGTCTACCTGTAGACGCGGGGGGACCCGCCGGTGAACGATCACTACCGCCACGTCGTCGACGTAGGCGATGAGTGAGGCGATCTCGGGCATTTCCAGCCTCAGCAGGCTGTCGTAAACCGCGTTCTAGAAGACAGGTCCTAGTATTGATCCCTGCGCGACGCCCGCAGTGATCGGCCTACTTGCCTGTCCCTCCGTGCTCTCGTACGTAATTTGTCGGTCTGTATAGTAATCTTCCGCCACCCGCAGAAGATAGGGGGATACTCTAAAAGCCTGTAGAGCTTCTAGGATATCCTCCCACCTGGCGGAATTAAAACTGTTCTTTACATCTTAGGTCGCGAGCAGTACTAGTGGTCTTGCGCCGTAGCAGACCCGCCTTGTCCGTAGGAAAGTTTCGGTCACTTCCCTTATCGCGCCTATCGTCAAATGGCCCTTCCAAAAACCGTGCTGATTATCGGGCAGCCCTCCGGCGGCTGTTATCGCGCTCGTTAATCTTGGTCTTAACAACGCTTCGTAAAGTTTGCCCGCTGTGTCTAAAAGACTCAAGGGCCCATAGGAAGATGGTATCTCGAGTTCCCCTTTACCTTTATACAAGAGGACTAATCGAGCTGTCTTTCAGCGCGTTGCAAACCTCCCGGTCCGTAGGATTAATAATGTTGTTATTATTATTATTATTATTATAATAATTATTATTATTAATGTTGTTATTATTATTATTATTATTATTATTATTATTAATGTTGTTATTATTATTATTATTGTTATTATTATTATTAATGTTTTTATTATTATTATTATTATTATTATTATTATTTTTTTTTTTTTTTTTTTTTTTTTTTTTTTTGTTTCGGTGGTAAAAAAAAAACGGGAAATCTGTCTAAACCAGACCATCAGTAAGGACCCCTTTGTCTACCTGTAGACGCGGGGGGACCCACCGGTGTGACGGGTTCCGTAGTCACGTCGGCTCGGGCCTCGGATGGGCTCGATTGCTCGGGCACATCCATGGCGAGGGCATCAGCGACCACGGGGATTGTCTAACCTGCCATACGGCAGCATATGTCTAATATGAAACCATAGACATATGATGTGCGGATGGAATCTCCACCTTCTGTCCAACCTGCAGCGTGGATCTACTTTCGTATTGCTTCGCCGCTGCAGGTCTGTCTATTCGTCATTCCGTTTCCCGTAATGTTGTAACCTGTCTCCGTTTCGTAATTTTTTTAATACAATCCTTCCATTCACATTCACTTACTGACTCGTACTCGTGCGTCCTTTTGCCAACTAATACAGACTCCCGTCCACATTCTTACCCCTCAAGACAGTCTCGACGAAGGTAGCTATCGCCGTCCAACTGTCCTCGTCTTGCAACATCCTCGTCACTGTATTTTCGGGCGTGATGCTGCCCGTTTTTGTCTTAAGTGACAGTCTGTCTGTGGTCTATTGTCGGCACACATAAAACGTATGCTCGGCGTCGTCGCGCTCGTAACCGCAGTATTCACATTCCGGCGATCTAACCCGGTTACACCGAAATAAATACTGTCTGAAGTAACCGTGCCCCGTCAAGAACTAGGTTAGGTAAAAATTAACCTCCCGAAATCCTCGTCCGGTCCACGATACCAAGCTGCTTATCAAGCGTCTTTTCCACGTGGCAGTGGCGTCCGTTAACCAACGGTCCGTCCATTCGCGCATTGTCCTGTCTTGTTCCTCAACTGCCGCGTTTGTTCTCCCTACGTCGGCACTTCGTTCGTAAGTCCGTTTCTGTTCCCTAGCAAGCAGGTCAGTAGGTATTGCACCCGCTACCACCAGGACGGCCTCTGCTGAGACTGTCCCGTAGGCGCACGCGATACGTAATGACCCTTCTCTCTGTACGTTTGATAGTCGCTTGCGGTATTTCTTTACCTTAGGCGCATCGGTCTAGACTTTCGCCCCGTATAAAAGGATCGAGTATGTGGTGGCCATAAGCAGCCGTCTCTTTCCCGGTCTCGTTCCATATGTGTTCGCCATAAGGCGGGAGAGCGTGAAAACCCGCGTCGCCGCTCTATGTGCCGTCTCCTGTATATTAAGCCAGAAGGTCAGCTTCGTATCTAGAGTTACCCCTAGATATTTAACCTTCCTCCCGGTCTGCGTCTGCACCGACCCCACCGTCATCGGTATGACGGTTTGTATCCTCCTTTCGGTAAGGAGGATCAGTTCGGTCTTTGCCAGTGCTAAAGTTAGTCCGTGACTCGTTATTCACCCGTCTACCCGTAACATGACTCGTATTAGCGTCAGCTGTGCCAATTCTGGATTGCGCTGAACGATCACTACCGCCACGTCGTCGGCGTAGGCAATGAGTGTGGCGTCTTAGGCATTTCCAGCCTCAGCAGGCCGTCGTAAACCGCGTTCCAGAAGTCGGGTTCTAGTATTGATCCCTGCGCGACGCCCGCAGTGATCGGCCTACTTGCCTGTCCCTCCGTGGTCTCGTACGTAATTCGTCGGTCTGTCAAGTAATCTCCCGCTGCCCGCAGCAGATAAGGGGGTACCCCGAAAGCCCGTAGAGCTTCCAGGATATCCCCCCACCAGGCGGAATTAAAGGCGTTCTTTACATCTAAGGTCGCGAGCAGTACTAGTGGTCTCGCGCCGTAGCAGACCCGCCTTGTCCGTAGGAAAGTTTCGGTCACTTTTCTTATCGCGTCTATCGTCGAAAGGCCCTTCCATAAACCGTGCTGATTATCGGCCGGCCCTGTGGCGGCTGTTATCACGCTCGTTATTCTCGGTTTTAACAACGCTTCGTAAAGTTTGCCCGCTGTGTCTAAAAGACTCAGAAGCCTATAGGAAGACGGTGTCTCGAGTTTTCCTTTACCTTTATACAAGAGGACTAATCGAGCCGTCTTCCAACGCGTTGCAAACCTCTCGGTCCGTAAGCTTGCATTGTACATGTCCAAGAGTATTCTCGGACGTACAATGGAGATTTGCCGAAGAATCTTTCCCGGGATACAGTCCGGTCCAGGCGCCTTCCCGGATTTCAGCGAGGACGTAGCTTAGAGTAGCTCTACCTCGCTGAACTCCGGGACAGCTAGGTCGCGGTAGTCGAAGGGCCCCTCCGTCACCGGATGGGTCGGGAAGAGACCACCTACTATCGCATCCATGGTGGTTTTGTCTCTGCGTTCGGGTAGACCGAAACTACCTAGTTTCTGTGTTACGATTTTGTAACCCAGTCCCCAGGGGTCCCTGTCCACCTCCTCGCATAGTCTCCGCCAACACCGTTTCTTACTGTCATTTATAGCGTACGTCAGTCGCTTTCGTGCCGATTATTATTATTATTATTATTATTATCATTATTATTATTATTATTATTTTTATTATTATTATTATTATTATTATTATCATTATTATTATTATAATTATTATTATTATTATTATTATGATTATTATTATCATATTATGATTATTATTATTATTATCATTATTATTAGTATTTTTTTTTTTTTTTTTTTTTTTTTTTTTCACGTCAGCTCTGGCCTCGGATAGGCCCGATTGCTCAGGCACATGGCAAGGGCATCAGCAACCCTAGTGACCGTCTAACCCGCCATACGCCAGCATATGCCTAATATAAAACCATAGACATATGATGCGCGGATGGAATATCCACCTTCTGTCCAACCTGCAGCGTGGATCTACTTTCGTATTGCTTTGCCGCTGCAGGTTCTGTCTATTCGTCAGTCCGTTCCCCGTAATGTTATAACCTGTCTCCGTTTCGTAATCCCTTTTATACGATCCTTTCATTCACATTCACTCACTAACTCGTGCTCGTGCTACCCTTCACTAACTATTCCAAACACTCGTCCGCCTTCTCACGCCTCAAGACAGTCTGGACGAAGGTAGCTATCGCCGTCTAACTGTCCTCGTCTTGCAACATCCTCGCCACTGTATTTTCGGGCGTGATGCTGCCCGTTCTTGTCTTAAGTACCAGTCTGTCTGTAGTCAATCGTCGGCACACATAAAACGTGTGCTCGGCGTTATCGCGCTCGTAACGGCAGTATTTACATTCCGGCGACCTAACCCGGTTACACCGAAATAAATACTGTCTAAAGTAACCGTGCCCCGTCAAGAACTGGGTTAGGTAAAAATTAACCTCCCCAAACCCTCGTCCGGTCCACGATAATAGGCTGCTTATCAAGCGTCTTGTCCACGTGGCAGTGGCGTCCGTTAACCAACGGTCCGTCCATTCGCGCATTGTCCTGTCTCGTTCCTCAACTGCCGCGTTTGTTCTCCCTACGTCGGCACTACGTTCGTAAGTCCGTTTCCGTTCCCCAGCGAGCAGGTCAATGGGTATTATACCCGCTACCACCAGAACAGCCTCCGCTGTGACCGTCCTGTAGGCGCACGCGATACGTAATGCCCTCTGTCTCTGTACGTTAATTATTATTATTATTATTATTATTATTATTATTATTATTATTATTATTATTATTATTATTATTATTATTATTATTATTATTATTATTAATGTTATTATTTTTTTTTTTTTTTTTTTTTTTTTGGGGGAGTCTGTAAAATGCATTTACGCACGGTGTGTAGGACTCGGCAGATCCACTGCCCATACCCACTAAAAACATATCTCCCTGTTCGCACCGAATCCAGCCCGGAACTGTTTATCACATTTCATCAGTCTGGGTGGCAGTCCTTGCGTTTCCAAAGTTACACGTTCATTCCTTTTTCTTTTATACAGCCATGCTTGAAAACATGCACTCTCACTCTCGTTCAGTTTTCCAGGCATCCATCTTCCATTTTGCTCCGCAACACTTGTGTGACGTAGCTTGCAATCATGCGCCAGTTGTCAGCGTTTGTCGTCATCAGTCTCGTCACGTTTTCCGGCGTGATCGCCCCTATCTCAGTTCCTAGTCTATGTCGTCGCATGGTCCAACGGTCACACACGAAAAACGTGTGCTCGACGTCGTCCCGCGGCTATCCGCAATACTTGCATTCCGGGGAGGAAACCCTACCCATCCTGTAGAGGTAATTGCGGAAGTACCCATGTCCAGACAGAAACTGGGTGAGGTAAAAGTCTACCTCTTCATGCTGTCTGCCTGTCCACTGTCGTACGTCTTGTATCAATCTATGGGTCCACCGTCCTTGGTCGTTCGTTGTCCATCTGTTCTGCCATTTTTTGAACGTCTCGTCTCGTGCTTCGTTTGCAGCGTCTGCCCTTCCAACGATAGCGCTACGTTCGTATATGCGCTTTCTCTCTGCCGCCAGGAGGTCGATCGGGACCACCCCCGCGATAACGAACACCGCGTTCTCTGATACCGTCCGGTACGCGCACGCAATTCTCAACGCGCCCACCCTCTGTACGCTGGTCATGGCTTTAGCCTGCCTGCGCACTTTCATTGTATCAGCCCATATCTCGGCTCCGTACAGCATGATCGAGTGGGTCACGCTCATCAGTAATCTCCGTACGAATGGTCTGGGACCTTTCGTGTTGGCCATTAGTCTGCTTAATGCCTTTGTCTTTTCGGCTGCTTTGGTCGTAACGTTCCGTATGTGAGACCAAAAGCTCAGTTTCGTGTCCAAGGATACCCCCAGATACTTAACCTCCTTTCTAGTCTCCAGTCGTTCCGTCCCGACTGTTAGCGGAATCACCGTTTCTATACGTTTCCGTGTGAGCAGCAGCAGCTCAGTCTTTTGCAGTGCTAACTGCAGTCCGTGCTCTGTCATCCATTCGTTCACACGTCTCATCACCTGATTCAGTTTGAGCTGAGCCAGGTGGGTGGTGCGAGCCACCATAACAATGGCCACATTATCTGCATATGCGATGAGGCGCGTGTCCGACGGCATGTCCAGTCTTAGTAAGCTGTCGTACAGAATGTTCCAGAAGTCAGGGCCCAGGATAGATCCCTGTGCGACCCCCGCGGATATCTGTCTTTGTCTCGTACCTTCCATCGTTTCGTAACGTATTGTACGGTCCCACAAGTAGTCGTCTATAACCCTGCGTAGGTAAGCGGGAACCCGGACGGTTGTGTCCAACGCTTCCAGAATATCCGACCACCTTGCAGAGTTAAACGCGTTTCGTACGTCAAGGGTTGCCAGTAATACCAGTGGCCTGGCACCATGACAAACCTCATTTGTCTTCTGTACAAGTTCTGTAACGTCTTTTATAGCTCCAATGGTGGAGCGACCCTTCCGAAAACCGTGCTGGCGGTCTCAAAGGTCACCAGCGTTCTTTACCGCCATTGTCAATCTCGGTCTTAGCAGAAGCTCATACAGCTTCCCTGTCGTGTTGAGGAGACTTAGGGGCCTATAGGAAGACGGCGAATCAGGGTCCCCCTTACCTTTAGAAAGGAGCACCAGTTGAGCCGTCTTCCAGAGCTTGCTAAATACCCCCGCTGTCAGGCACCCGTTGTACAGATCTAGCAGTACATTTGGGCAACACCGGGCAACGAACCGCAATAGTTCGGCCGGTACCCCATCGGGACCTGGAGCCTTATTTGGCTTCAGCGAGGATATTGCTGTCTGGAGCTCCTCCTTCGTGAAAAGGGGGAGTTGCATGTCCAAGTCTTCGTACGTCGTTTCTGTTCTGTATGGATGAGATGGAAAGAGTCCCTCAACGATTCTTTCCATCGAGTCCGCGTCCTTTGTAGCCGGTGGGCTGCGAGCCCCTAGTTCGCGGGTTACAATTTGGTAACCCGTTCCCCACGGGTCCGAGTCCACCTCTTCCGTCAAACGTCTCCAGCACTGTCCTTTGTTGTAGTTTATTGTTTGTCTGAGGCGTTTTCTGACGAGTTTATACTCTTCCGAAAGAGCAGTCGCCTCCTGTCGGTCTTTTGCTCGTTGAGCGCGTCTGCGTAGTCTTAGGCAATCCCGCCTGATGTCAGAAATTTCTGCTGTCCACCAGTAGGCCTGCCGTTTGTCTCGTCTGTATTGTTTCCGGGGCATCGAGGCCTGGCACAACTGCCGAAGATACCGTTCAGTACCCTCGGCAAGCGCTTCAGCCCTTCCGCGCCCAGTCAGCTCTTGGGGCACCCTCCGTATCGGGGGTTCTGCATCTTGCAGTTGCCTTTTGAGCTTGTCCATGTTTACGCGTTTGATGTCCCACCTCGGGGGTCGTGAGTCCCGACTTCCATTCGTCACCGTTTTGTCTGTCACGTCAAAGGAGATGTACTGATGATCGCTGGCTGTGTAGTCCTCGATCACCCGCCACCCCCTTATTTTCGTCAAGATCCTGTCTGAGGCCAAGGTCACGTCCGGTATGGAGGTCCCGTACCCGGGTTGTCTGTATGTTGGCGTGGTTCCTTCGTTGACTACTGCTAGCTCTAGCCTTGCGGCCATTTCCAGCAGCAGTCGTCCTCGTCTGTTTGTTGTGGACATTCCCCACTCGACCGCCCGCGCGTTGAAATCGCCCGCTACGATAGTGCTTCCAGGAATGTCCCTCACAGCGTATCCAAGGGCTTCTAATTTACTCGCGTATTCGTTCGCGTCGCAGTTTGGGGAAAGGTAAACGCTGATGATAACAACAGCGCCCACCCTCACCCAAACATGGTCCGTGCCGCGTCCCGTTTCTGTCACCCGCGCCGCGCAGTTCCCTCGAACCCACACCGCCGCCGTGCCCGAGCTGCTAGCGAGCCACGTCGGATCGGGCATGTCTCTGTATTGCTCGCTCATCACGAGCACGTCCGCGTCCGTTTCCTCCACAATTTGAGGGAGCAGCGCATCGGCTACGCTGCTCCGATTCATATTGCATTGGCGAATCGTCAGGGCCATCTCGGTGGTTTAGTCTTCGCCTGTGTGAGTGCTGCTTTAAATGCGCCGCACAAGGCCGTACCCGGCGTATGACCAAGATCTTGGTTGGCCAAACCTGTGCAGAGAAAGCAGGCAGGAACACTTTTACATGCCCTGCCCACATGTCCCTTTTGGCCGCATCGCCAGCAGCAGTCGTGTCTGTCCGGTCCCTTACAGTCCTTCTTTATGTGACCAAAACCGAGACACTTGTAACACCTTACTACGCGTAGTCTGGGTCTGACGCGGCAATTGACCCAGCCTATCCGGATCCTACCTTTTTTTAGGAGGTCCGTCGCCTCCGTGGCGTCGAAGTCGCAGACAGCCATGGCTAGTCCTCGACTATTGGACGCGAAGACGTGAACCGCCCGTTCCGCCTCGATTCCGGTTTCGCGATTAATCGCTTCCGCGACGTCCTGCCCTGTCGTGACGCAGTCAAGGTCTACGAACTCCAGCGTCACCCTGGACGTCACGTCTTTTACCGTCGCTGTTGTACCGAGTACATCCTGTAGAGCCTTTTGAAAAACCTGTCGTTCCTGTTGCTTTACAAGTTTTAGCAACATCGCGCCGTCTTTGGTCTTTCTAATTGTCCTAACTTGTACCTTTTCCTGTTGTGGGTCCACCTTTTCTCGTATGGTCCGTAGAACGTCTGCATACGATTGACCACTTGTCGGTTTGATCAGAATCGCACCTCTCCTGGGTTTCAGGCTAGGGCGATCAGATCCCCGATTTCGTGGCTGGGTGGCTTTCTGTCCCGTCTCGTCCGTCTTGGCTGTACCCTCGTCCGTCTTGGCTGTACCCACGTTTGTACCCTTCCGTTTCTTTTTTAGGGCAACCTTTGTCCATACCCCGTCGGAGGTCCCTTGCTGTGGTACAGCAATGCCCTGTTCCGGAGTTGGAGTCTGGTTTACCCGTTTCCGTTTTTGTTGAGGGGTTACCTCAACCTCAATAACACGTCCAGTGTCTGTTACAGTCATTTGTCGGAGCTTATGCATACGGTTCAAAACATACAACCCGACTTCCGTAGCCTCGTTTATCTCACTCATGCCTGTCGTTATGACGGTACTCACATTCCTTTGGACTTTGGTTTTTGCCGTCATTTTTTCTAGGACGCTGCGTATATTTAGAAGCTGCTCTCGTAGTTTTCTCTCCGCAGCCTCCCAGTTTTCCGGCGACCCTCCGTACCCGCCCGTCCTTTCGCGACTTCCTGTAGTGTTGTCTAGCCCACCAGCCAGGTCACCTACTGGTGTGCTAGGGGAGTTGGGATTCTCCCGCGACTCTCCTGAGTCTTTACGCGCAAGCTGCACTCTATTACCTGCAATTTTACTATCTTTTTCCATTTTTAATTTCATAAAACCCTTCCCTTCCCGAAAGTGTGTTTAGTGTGTTAGGTGGACAGTCAGCTCGCTAAAAAGTGGTTTCAGCATTCCGTCCTGGGTTCTCCCATTGTTCGAGCGCTTCGACAGTCCGGTGGCCTCGTCCGTTCCTCCCCCACACCCCAACAGCAAGATCCCATCCGATCGCCAGTCGGTGTTACTGCTGGAGGCGGGATTTAGCGCCTTTTGAGCGCCTTACCACTGTGCAGGGCAGCCTCCCATGCTGGCTGGGCCGGGTTCGGGCCCCCCACTAATGGCGGCCCAGGAGTGCGAAACTGGTTTTACGAATGTACCCTCCAGAGTGGAAGCGCACACGACCATGACAGAACCCTCTCTTGAAAGCTTTCGCCACCTAATCAGGAGCCCTGCGTTGTATTAGTGTCCGTCCTCGAGGCTCGGGCGCCCACATGCAGTCTCGGGAAGGCCCGTTTATAGAGCCCCCGACCAGTCATTTCCCGCGTGCAGTGTGCCCGTTTATAGGGCCGCTTTCCGATCATGGGTGATACCCGTTTATAGGGCCCCCACTTTCATACCACGCTAAGACTCGAAGGCTCGCACGAAGGTGTCAGTGTACTGGTGATGTGTTTGTGTAGTTCCATTTCCCTGTTAGCCGTATGTAAAACATACGTTGCTCGCCCTGCACGTGAGAGTTCTCGGACGTAGGGTTAGATTTTGCAGAGCAATATTATTATTATTATTATTATTATTATTATTATTATTTTTTTTATTTTTATTATTATTATTATTTTTATTATTATTATTATTATTATTATTATTATTATTATTTTTTTTATCATTATTTTTATTATTATTATTATTATTATTATTATTATTATTATTATTATTATTATTATTATTATATGTAACTGTGATTAATAAAATAAAAACTGTTACTATAAAATATAATAAAAAGATAATTATTCTAACTTTGATGAAGAAAAACATTTGGTTACAGTCTCATATTGAAAAATATAGTCAATAAAAATGCTTCGTGAAATCAAGTTTTTTCGTTTACAGGTTCAGAAGTTTGGATTTGCTCGGTTCAAAACCAACCCTTTTGATATGTCTGCAATGCTGGACGTGTTGTTCAAAAGTTTAAAACTGGTTTAGGGGGGGGGGGTTTAGGGGTTGTGAGTGTGTGTTTAAAATTTTTTGAAAAGAGTAAGACTTATCTGTGGTTTAGGATGTGTTGAGTTAGGGGCTTAAGACTTCGTGTTTGAAATTTTGACAAAAGTCAGGCTTTCGACCTGTTTGCGATTTAAGATTTTGTGAGTGAAAAGGTTAAGAGCTAGTGCATTAATTTTTCAAAAGAGTCCGGTCTTTGGTCTGTATATGACTTTTCATTGAATTTTTTGAGAAAAATTTTTTTCGGTTTTGTTTCATCCAAAAATATTGAATAGAACCGGAGATATTCAAAAAGATGTGATGGGGGGGGGGTGAACTTCATGGGTAGTTTTAACCCCTTTAACATTTTTCATTGCAGAATATAATAACACATCGTTCAATAAGTCCCAAGACTAACAACGAAAACAACATTTTTTTTCAAAAATCATTTTTATTCATCAATATAATCTTCTTTTAGAGTGATACAATCTTTCGAACGCCTTTCCAACATTTCTATACCATGTTTATAGAACGATTCATCCTTTGCTTTAAAATAGGCTTTAGTTTCGGCAATGACCTCCTCATTCGAGCCAAATTTTTTACCCTGGAGCATTTTTTTGAGATCAGCAAAGAGCCAGTAGTCTCTGGGGGCTAAATCTGGCGAATACGGGGGGTGAGAAAGCAAATCAAAGCCTAATTCGTTCAATTTCGCCATTGTCTTCATGGACTTGTGGCATGGTGCATTGTCTTGGTGAAAAAGGATTTTTTTCTTCTTCATGTGCGGTCGTTCTGTTGCGATCTCCTCCTTCAAACGTACCTACAAGTCAATATAATAATCACTGTTGATCGCTTTACCTTTTTCCAGGTAGTCAATGAAAATCACGCCATGTGTATCCCAAAAAATAGACGCCATGACTTTGCCAGCAGACTGCTGCGTTTTTAGACGCTTTGGGCGGCTTTCGCCAGCTATGCGTCACTCAAATGATTGCCGATTCGACTCCGGAGTAAAATGATGTATCCATGTTTCATCCATGGTCACGTATCGACGCAGGAAATCCTTTTTATTGCGAGTAAATAGCGATAAACAGCTCTCTGAATCGTTGACTCGCTGCTGTTTTTGTTCCACTGAAAGCAATCGCGGCATCCACTTGGAAAAAACCTTTTTTGTGCTTAATTTTTTATGAAGGATTGTAAATACGCTTCCAGATGATATCTGTGTCATTTCTGCAATCTCACGGACCTTCACTTTGCGATTTTTCATTACAATTTTTAACACTTTACTCACATTTTCCTGTGTAACGGCTTTCAATGGCCTAACCAAACGTTTCGCATCGTTTGTGTCCGTACGACCACGTTTAAACTCAAGATACCAACGACAAATCGTTGATTTGGATGGAGAGGAGTCCGGGTAATGTTTTTCAAGCCATTGCTGGGCTTCTACGGTGTTTTTACCCATTAAAAAACAATGTTTTATCAACACGCGAAACTCGCTTTTTTCCATTTTTCAAACAAATTACAAAGTTACTTTACTCAAACCTCGATAACTCTGCTGTCTGTGATTCGATCGACGTGAAATTTTTACACGTTTCATGTAGAGGTTCGCACTTTATGGAATCGTGGCCAGTTTGGTACTACTAGCACCATCTCTGGGTTAGTCTCGGGACTTATTGAACGATGTGTTACTACGTGCTTCGTAATTTTCCATATGCCATAAAATATGAAAAAATTAGCCATTTTATCTATCGAAAAATCTCTATTTGGTTTAAATGTGATTCAGGGGTAGTTTACCCCATGTAATAAAATTAGGTAAAAATACCAAAGCACACCAACATTTTTGCCACAATAAATGTCAAAATCTAACAAATAGCCAAATTTCATACAAAGAGCTCAGAATTTGATGCTAAATCACACAGGCTTATTCCCAATGAACTGTTTGAGAATTGCGCCTAAAAGTTTGATTATCATTTTATTAACAGCCATGACTGAACGAAAAATCCGTACTGTTATATATTGCATCTAAAAATATTTGTTATTTTGCGCACTCTTAACACTCTATTAGATTTATTTCTATCTAACTTTTTAAATGTTTTCAATTTTGATTATATTTTTTTAAATTTGCATATACTGATAATATTTGAGATAAATTCAAAGTGTAACAACTCATTCTTACTCCAATAATCTTTATAACTTTTTCTACTATTATTTATAAAAAGTATCAGAATCCCTAAAAAATTATTTAACTTGGCTATATCTATTTCTAATTCATTTTCTGAAGTCGCTTTCGGATATGTATTTTTATTTTGTCGCAAAATGCATCTCAAAAAGTTCCACTGAATTTTTTTCATTAGTATTTTTTTTGATTTCATCAAGGTTGAAAATTTCTTCAGTAGCTAAAGAGTCATGCATTTTTTCACGGTCAATCGATTGGTATTTATGAGCACTCTCGAGTTCTTATTTCTAGATTTTGTTCAGGTACTTTCATAAGCTGCATTATTTATTGCATTTACCTTGTCTTTATCTGCATCACTGTTCAATTCCTCAACATCACTATTTTCATCATTGTTCGTAAAGACTATATCGCATGCTTCTTTGTCTTTGATTTCTAAATCACTGTCATCATAATCAAGAATGTCAGTTGATTTACGTTTGGATATTTTTGCAGAAAGAAATTTACAAGAACAAAAAATTTACTAAACAAAATTACTATTTTAAAGAAGTTTATTAAAAAAATATGTAGTAGTAGAGAATAAATATTAAATTTTATAAAAACCTTGAAACTTTAGAAAATAATTCGAATTATTTTTTAAAAAAACGAAAAAGTTTTTTAAAAAATAAATTCAAATCAATTTGTAAAACTTTCATTGTAAAAAAAAAATAAATTTTGCAAAATTGGTAGGTAACATAAATCAGAATTCTGAAAATAAAACGTTACAATTTTTTTTTTGACAGAAAATAGTTTTAAAAAAAATTGAAAAATTAGTTCCAAATCAAGCTGTACAATTTTCAAAGTACAGTCTGTCAAGTAATAGCGTGGTCGATTTCACCGACAGGTTATGAAAGATTTTGCTCTAATTTCTTCGCAAGCCAATAGGAAAAAGCTTTGTCCTTGATGCATTGTTAACAAAGATTCAGTTGTCGTTGATCTTTTAAAAGAGAATCACGTTAAACGCAATGAGTGCTAAGTACGCGTCGCACTACGAGGCTGTGTTCCTTTGCATCCACCCGAAAGGTCCCAAACTGTCGCAATCAGATGCTGCTAAATATATGAGAAAGTCGAAGGCATTTGTACAGAAGTGGATACAGCGATATAAAGTGGCTAAAAATGTCGATGATTTACCAGAACGTGGCTCGATAGGAAAAGTGAACAAAAAAGATGAAAAAAGAATAGTGAATCTGTTTTCGCGGAATCCTGCTTTAACACTGCGGCGAGGACAAGCAAAATTAATGGCAAAAGGTTTAGATATATCCTACGAAACTATCCGAACCCATCTTCGTACTCATCATCTGAAATGGCGCAACACAATGAAGAAGCCTCTGTTGACTGAAAAACATGTGACAAAGCGACTCGATTGGGCGCATGAGAATATTGATAGAGATTTTGAAAATGTCATTTTTACTGATGAATGTTCTATATGGGCACGTTCTGTCTTCACGCGAGCCTGGTCAACTTCCACCAATAGGCTTGTTCAGCGGACCGTAAAACATGGAATAAAGGTGCATCTTTGGGGCTGCTTCTCAAAGCAGGGATTCGGCACTTTGCACCTCTTTACTGACAACCTAAATGCCGAGGAAATGATAAAAATCTACAAAAAGGCTTTACTGCCATCTGCCAAACGATGGTTCATCACAAAAAATGAAGATTGGATTCTGCAGGAGGTTAACGATCCTAAACACCGCAGCAAGCTCTGTACTCAGTGGAAGACTCAATTTGGCATCGTTACATTGGATTGGCCGTCGCAGTCACCCGATGCAAACCCTATTGAAAATGTGTGGGCATATATTAAACGGAAGCTTCGTGGAAGACGCACATACACTTTGAAGCAGTTGTCTTACGAAATTCTTCGGATCTGGAGATCCTTGCCACTAGAATACGCCTTCAAATTAGTAGAAAGCATGCCTCGGAGATGCCAGGCAATTATCGACGCCGGTGGTGACTGGACACATTATTGACCAAATTGCATCATTGTTTGTAATGTGTACAATGTATATATAAATATGAAAGTTACATCAAATAAATTTTTTCATAAATTAACACGACCACGCTCTTACTTGACAGACTGTAAAAAAAAATGTACCGATGTGTAACGGAAACTGTAATTCTCAAAATTAAATCTAATAAATGTTTTATTTTGCAGGACACGATTGGCGCAATTGAAACATAAACCTAAAAGAAAAACTCTAGTAACAAATCTACATGCGATACCTGCTGACACGAAAATTATAAACTCATCTATAATTTCAGCAAATTTATTTATTTTTGGCCAAATTGGTGGTCTTTATGTATTCATCATTTATAATATAAAAACCTCAATGCCATAAATACTAAGTACCCTACTATAAAGTTAGATCTGACATTTTGTGAAATAAAAATCAGATACTAAATTTGAATTTAGTGATTCTAAAAACATATATTAGGTGTAGTAAAAAGTAATCCATTATTTTGCCAATAGATGGCTTTAGTAGTCTGTATCTCCCGTTGTAAAAGTGCGATCAGTTTACACTAGATGGCGTTAGAAAGATAAGATTTCGTACTAAAACTTCCGATACAGTTTTGTAATTGCTTGACTCAGTATTTTTTCAGCACGCGTCAAAGATGGACACCAACAAAAAGAAAATACGCCATATTTTACAGTTTTTCTTCGATAAAGGCGAAAACGCAAGCCAGGCAGCTGTAAATGTATATAGTGTTTATTGTCCTGATACTGTAACAGCCAATCACGCGCAATTTTGGTTTCGTCGATTTCGTTCCGGTAACTTTGACGTCAAAGATGCACCACGCTCTGGAAAGCAAATTGTCAAAAATGTCGATAAAATAATGGAAATCGTCGAGTTCGACCGTCACGTAAGCACTGTTTCGATTGCCCAAGAGCTAAATCTTGCACAAGAAACCGTTTGGAACCATTAAATAAGGCTAGATACAAAAAAAAGTTTGATGTATGGGTGCCACACGAGTTATCGCAAAGAAACCTCATAGATTGAATTTCCATCTGCGAATCGCTGCTAAATCGCAACAATATCAATCCATTTCTGAAGCGGATGGTTACTGGTGATGATAAGTGGGTCACTTACGACAACGTCAAGCGACAACGGTTGTGGTCAAATCGCGGTGAGCCAGCGCAAACGGTGGCCAAGTCAGGATTGACAGTCAGGAAGGTTTTGCTCTATGTTTGGTGAGACTGGCAGGGAATCATCTACTATGAGCTGCTCGCCTACGGCCGAACTCTTAATTCGGACCTGTACTGTCAACAATTGGACCGTCTAAAAGAAGCAATCGCCCAGAAGCGGCCAGCTTTGGCCAATAGGAGAGGAATTGTGTTCCATTAGGATAACGCCAGGCCGCATACATCGATAGTGACTCGCCAGAAGCTCCGGGAGCTTGGTTGGGAAGTTCTTATGCATCCACCTTATAGTCCAGACCTGGCACCAAGTGATTACCACCTGTTCCTGTCTATGGCGAATGATTTTGCAGGTGAAAAATTGGCCTCAAGAGAAGATTGTAAAAATCGACTGTTCCAGTTCTTTGACAATAGGGGCAAGGGTTTCTACGAGACAGGCATTATAAATTACCTCCAAAATGACAACAAGTTATCGAACAAAACGGTGCATATTTGACCTAAATCGTATCATTCTATCTATGCAAAATAAAACCTTCAATTTAATGCAAAAATAATGGATTTCTTTTTATTACACCTTATATAATGATATCTCGCATGCTCTGAAATTAAAAAAAAAATTTTGTTTTGTTTGTAATGGCCATTATATTGAATCCACCATTTTAAAAATATTTGTTACTACAATTTTCATGTTCTCTGTTATTTTTATACTTTTTTGAGATGCAATATGAGCAGCTTTAGAAGGTTATGTATATCTAAGAATAAATTAATACTTAGTTTATGAAGATTGGGCAGTCGATGCTTGTATTTTAGGCATGTTCAGGCGGCCACATTCAATTTTTGGTAGACAATTTTTTGAATCTGTCTTCAGATTCGCAAAGAGCGAGTCTTTTTGACTTACGAAAATTTTTTTCTTTTATAATTTTAATCCCAGGCTGTTCAATAAGTTTTGCGGTTCGATAAGAGAGGGTAATGCTACTAACCTAAATTATTATTAAGTTGGTACACTCTTCATATAAAAGTATGTGAAGTTTCATTTCAATCAGTCAATTTATTCTTTGCTTACAAACTATTTAGTATCCATGTGTCACAGTATTTTTTTACAATGGTAAAAATCAAGTATCGTGCAGTGATTGAATTTTTATTTTTGGAAGGTTTAAGAGCAAAGAAAATTTATGAACGAATGTTGAAAGTGTATAAGGACTTTTCGCCTTCAATTAGTATAGTAGAAGGATGGGTTGCTGAATTTAAAAGTGGTCGTACAAGCCTCGAAGACGATCCACGTCAAGGACGTCCAAAAGCAGCAACAACACCAGAAATCGTAGTAAAAATACAGTATATCGTATTGAAAAATCGTTGAGTGACTAAAAGAGATTTAGTATAAGCCCTAGGCATCTCATTGGGCAGCGTAAGCAATATTGACTTAAGTATTGGATTTCAGAAAGCTGTGTGCACAATGGGTGCCGCATTCGCTAACAATGAAACAAAAACGCATTCGAATGCGACTTTCTCAGCAACATTTAGAGCGTTTTCGAGAAAATAAAGTGAATTTTATGCGTCGATTCATCACTATGGATGAGACTTGGGTCTATCACCATGATCCTGAATCAAAACAAAAGGCTAAAGAGTGGTGTGAACCTGGTTCTTCGGCTCCGAAGCGAGTTCGTGTCCAGAAATCGGCCAAGAAGGTGTTATCATCAGTTTTTTGGGATGCAAAAGGAATTTTGTTTGTGGGTTACTTGCAAACTGGTAAAACAATAAATTCTGAATATTATTGTAACCTTTTAGACCAGCTGAAAGAAAAAATTCGTAAAAAAAAGACCCGGTTTGCAGAAGAAAAAAATCCTTTTTTACCAGGAGAATGCACTGTGTCACAAGAGCATTTTGACAATGGCTAAGATCTATGAATTAAAGTTCGAGTTGTTGGAGCAATTACCGTATTCACCAGTTTTGGCTCCTAACGTCTTCCATCTGTTTCCAGACCTATAAGAATTCATGCGTGGACAGCGTTTTTCATCAAATGATGAGGTCATAACAGATGTGGAGGCGTATTTTGCAGCCCTTCCAGATTCTCACTTCAGGGTTGGAATTCATAAATTTGAATCTCATTGGAATAAGTGTATTAAAAATCAGGGAAACTATACTGAATAATAAAGTGTATTTCAAACCATAAAATTGTGTTTTTCTTATCAAACCGCAAAACTTATTGATCAGCCTGGTGAGTTATTTAATAATTTTTGAAATAATAAGAAGTTAAAAATAAAATAAAAGTTTATTAAATTCAACTTGAAACATATTGATTGAGAGTATATGCTCAAAAGATTATTATACTATTCTGAGCAAGATAATGATGAAAATAATACAGAAAAAAATATGAATCATCAACATCTGTTGATGAATTTGATAAAGCTAAATAATCTTATTTTATTAAAAATATAATAAAATTTTTCTGTCATAAGTCTATAATATATGTATCTGTTAGGATAATTTATTTATAACGAATATTTTTATTTTGAAGCTACAGTTTTTTTCGACAATGAAATTGAAAAATTGCATAAATTTAATCCGGTTTGATTTTATTTTAATATTTTGTAGAGCTTGCAATCAATACCAATTTTTTCCAGAACGTTTTTTTTTTAATAGAATACATTAAAATATAATTTTTTCCTTCTGTACTACAGATATTAATGAGAAAATAAATTATCATAATTATAAAAAATTAACTGTTTTTACGACTTATCGAATTGGAGCTGCTCTCAAAAATTTAACTTTTTATTAATAACCAATAAAAAAGGGTTTTGTATAGTGGTTTAGCTTGGATAATACTGTTTATTGAAATGCTATTAACCTTAAATCACAAGACGTTTTCAATCCCAATATAGATACTACATTACCTTCAATCACCTGAAATTTAATCTTTTCAATAATTTAATGAATTTTGAAATCAAGAATGATTTTAAGAATATTATTAATCTTTTAATCAGAACAATTTGATAATCAATCATATGTCTTCTGAATTTGAGGTGTACCAGTTTTTTTTACAGATTTTAGTAGAAATGATGCTGCATTAAGCATCCGTATCAATTTTGCAAGGAAATTTTAAGTGATGCACATAATCAACAATACTAAGATACTGTATTTAGCCTTTATATCCCTTAAACATATTTCGGTGAACCAAGACAACAAATAAATTTTCTAAAATTGGCTCTTTGTATGTATAATTTCAATTACTGACACTAATTTTTTTACTTTTATTTTAACACACAATACCAAAATCTCCTATTTTATGACATATTTTACAATTCTTATATGCTAGACGTTTACCTTACATGTGAATATAAACGCATCTTCTTCATGTCTTTGAATCATCTTTTGTAGTCTTCTTCTTTTCTAACGCAGAAGGCTTCTGGTTGTATTATTTAACACGCTTGACATTTGCCGCCATATTCTTAATAGCTCCGATGTTTTTCTGTACTATATAAACTTCTGATGCTAAACCATCAAATTATTTCACCTGATGCTCAGCCAACTCTGTTGCTGTGCAGATTTGCCGCATTTTGATTAATGTTAAATTGTTCTTTTGAAGCAGTCTGTCATTCACCTTTTTATTAAGTAAAACTGATACAATTTAATCATGATTAACCTATCTCTTAATTTGCTGAAATTAAATTCAGCTCATAACTTTTCAAGTTCAATAATATACGCGTCAAATGATACTTCGACGTTTTGATTGCGGATAAAAAACATATGAGAATTTATACTTTTATTCTTAACGGGCAAAAAGTATTCTTCAAATTTTCCTTTAACTACTTTATGATTCTTCTTCTACTCGACAGTGACATTTAATGTACTTTATACAATATCTATACATAAATCTTCCATAACATACAATAAAACTACGAAGAAAATAAGGTAAAATTTATACCGCTTTGGAACTTTACAGGTTAAATTTCATGTTTAGGTACGTTGAATTGGGGAGGGGATGGGACTTTCCGATTAACACCTTATGATAATATTCTTTGGTTAATATTATTTTATTAACCTCCTCTGTTATATTTCTTATTATTCCTTATAATATCCTTTGTCATGATTATTATATGTGATTATCTTCCTAACCCACTCACTTCCACTTGACACAACTCAACAAAAAAGATAGATAAAATGACTTAAATGTTATTAATTTGAACTTGAACAAACCAAAAGTATTTAAATTTATACAATATACGTTATACAATCAAGAGTCCCGGAACAGAAACAGGTAATAAGCAAAGTTTGCCGATCAACTATTGTCCAAATCATTTTTTTTTCAACCTACTCAAAAATTTATTTGTAAAGTTTATTCCAATTAAAAATTTTATAGTCCTCTTGTTTTTTTTATGAACTATATCAACATTTTTTTGTAGTTTTTTTTTAAATATTTACAAAAAAAAGGTATTTCTGACTAAAAAAATTTTTAATATTAGGACCTTGAATAAGTTATCGCTGTTTTTCTTTTTTACAAAATAAAAGCTTTATTTAAAATATAAAGTACATGAACATTTCAATTAAAGTATTGTTCATCATTAGAGACCACTTTCTTCCATCTTTCTGGCAGTATGTAAATTCCGCGTTAGAAAAACGATATCTTTTTTGAGGCTACCAAAGAATCGATCCATTCCTTAGCATCTTCGTAAAAATGGAAACGCTGCTCAGCCAGATCATGTGCCATCGAACGAAATAGGTAAAAATCGAAAGGAGTTATGTCAAATGAATACGGTGGATGGGGTAAAACTTCTCATTGAAGCGTTTCCTGGTAGGTTTTTATTGGTTTTGCAACATAAGGCTGAGTGTTGTCATGTAAGAAAATCACTTTGCGTGTCTCTGCTCGTATAGCGGCCGTTTTTCTTTTAGGGCTCGTCTCAAACGCATCAATTAAAGTCGATAACAATCTCCCGTGATAGTCTCATTTGGTTCGAGCAGCTCATAATAAATGACACCCCGATGATCCCACCAAATGCAGAGAAGAAGCTTCGAACCATCGATTTTTGGTTTTGCGGACGATGTTGATGCATGGTCGGGCTTACCTCATGATTTTCTACGCTTTGGATTATCGTAGTGTATCTTCTTTTCGTCGTCAGTCACAATATAATACAAAAAACCTTTCCTTTTCTGCCGTTGTAGCTGTAGTTTACACGTGAGAAATCGCCGTTTGACATTTCTCGGCTTCAATTTATACAGCACCCAATGTTTTTGCTTCTAGATCATTCCTAACACTTCTAAACATTTTGAAACTGTTGACTCATCTACATACTTGTAATATTTTTCCAAGTTCTGCTAGCGTCTGACATCGGTCTTACTCAAGTAATTCCTCCAATTTATTGTCTTCAAATTTTTTCGGTGCGCCAGAATGTTCTTCATTCTCAAGTTCAAAATCATCATTTTTGAAGTATCGAAACCAGTCTCTGCATGTTGTATCCGACAGAGCATTGTCACCGTAAGTCTCATCAAAAATTCTGCGTTCTTCAGCTGCAGATTTCTTTTGAATAAAATAGAGCAATGAAATTCCCCGCAAATACACTTTATTGGCACAGAAGTGGACATTTTTAGAACCAGTAAAAAATTACTTTGTTTACACTAAAGTGAACTATTATACACTGAAATTTAAGGTTAGATACAGTACTTTTTAGCAGGTGCGTCACTATTCGAAATTCCATGCACGGAGTACTGCTACTGGCATCTTTGAAGAAACAGCGAGAACTTATTCAAGATCCTAATACTTTTTTCAATTTAACTCGCCATAACTTTTAATTTATGCTTATTTCTTTTTAAAAAATCAACGCAAGAAACTCCAATATATTTAGCATTTTTCGAGTCACAATTTAATCTATAATTCGCAATACAAAAAAAATGACGATAAAACAGGGAAAAATCATTGAAACAATTTTTTTATTTTTTTAATTAAAAAGTTGTGTAACAAACTTTCTATTTTTAAATTTCATATTATATTAAAATATTTGTATGGGTACAAAGAAGTTTCTTTAAATCTATAGTTTCTTATTCTTTATTGATTTAAAGTATTGTCGATTTCTTCATGAGCGCGTCTTTGCACGCGCGACATACTCTGACCTCGGCTCGACTACCCATGCAACGTAATAAGAATAATTGTTTTAATGACTATATTAGCTTATTTTTTATCAATAATATACATAATAAAATTAGTCTAATAATTATCTAAAAAAAAATATTTATTATTACAAAATATTTAAAAATTGTAACGGGGGTAATTTGTTTACGGCCCGTTAGCAACGCAGGACCTTCCTCTGGGCCTGCTTTTCCTTTTGTGTGTGAGGGGGGGCCTTGACTAAGGCCCCGCTACCGGTGTTTCTCCGACCGGTCTCGGCTGCTCAGTTTGTGTGCGAATGCTAGATTGGCACACCCGTGGAGGCGACGGTATTCGGGATAGAGAAGCTGTAGGGAATAAATTAAATAAAAAAGGCACCGGCTCAGTACTAAGAGCTTATTTAATATAAAAACCACAAAAATAATACAAAAACGTAATAAATATGGTGGAGAGGTCCGTTTACGCGAAGAGCAATTAGTATTGCCTCACGTGCAATACTAATTCCTGAAGTGCGCTCTGCGCATGCGCACCCTCTTCACTCCACGCGGCTACACACACACGTGTAGTCTATGGATGACGGATATAGAGAGAGCAGTTCTCCCTCTATACCGCCGTAGTTTATGACTGCCCGAGTGAGAGCGTTTCTCTCACTCGACTATGCAGTCTATGGTTGAGCGAGAGAGCTCGTTTCTCTAGCCCAACTGCGTGCTTAATGTTTGTACGAGTGAGAGTGGCTTTCTCTCGCTCGTACGCCTATTCTATGATTGTGCGAGAGAGAGATTGATCCTCTCACTCTCACTCGCATGGCCTATCCGAATTAGAGTTACGCGGTCTCGCGCGTACACTCTTCTATATTTATATATGCCTGACGCGATCGCACATGCGTCAGGAAACTAAATATAATTATTCTACGTCGCAAACTAATTATTGCGATGAAGTGGCCACTTACTTTATCGCAGTATCGAAAATGGGCAAATTCGCCCTCTGCTACTCTGCTGCGGAACGGCGGGAAACTTCCTCGAAAAATCGCGTAAAAACTCTCTGCGTTAATTAAAGCGCGTTCTGCACGTAGCCTCGGCGGAAAGAGAAGAAGGCTTGATGGGAGGGCTCCTCTTTCCCCTCTCGCCTATCGATCGCTTGATCGATGGCGCCGCGTATAGTCGCGCCGTGAACTCTATCTCGCACTGCATGGCAGGTGGCCTTATCTCGATAAGCCACCTGTCACAAAATAAAGAATTATTTATCAAGTACGAGTTTTTCGTTTCTAATATTGGGTGTACAACTTTGCTTCGGCCGTTTTTTTCCGAAATTTGAGGCTTTATTGTAAAAAACTGGTTATACATTTATGATTCAAAGTATTGTCAATCGCTGGCCACTACTTTCTTCCATCTTTCGGGCAGCATACGAATCCCGCGTTGAAAAAACTGGTCATCTTTTGAATCGATCAACGAATCGATCCAATTTTTTACTTCTTCATAAAACCGGAAGTGCTGGTCAGCCAGGCCATGTGCCATTGATCAAAACAAGTGATAGTCCGAGGTAGCAACGTCTGGAGAATACGGCGGGTCGGGTAGAACTTCCCATTTCAAAGTTTCCAAGTATGTCTTGACCACTTTCGCAACACGGGGTCGATCATTGTCATGCTGTAAAATCACTTTATCATGTCTCTCATGGTATTGCGGCTGTTTGTCTTTCAATGCTTGGCTCAAACGCATTAATTGCGTTCGATAACGATCGCCTGTGATTGTTTCAGTCGGTTTTAACAACTCATAATACACTACGCCGAGCTAGTCTCACCAAATACTGAGCATGACCTTGGAACCGTGAATATTCGGTTTGGCCGTCGACGTGGAAGCATGGCCGGGATATCCCCATGATTTTTTTTTTTATGCAGGCACAAATCGACTAATATTTCGATGGCGTTATGTTTACAAATACCTAAGCTTATTGTATGACATCTATGATCTATTTATTTCAACTACCACTTACCGCTACAGCCATCTATTGCAAAACGGCGGAAGCAAAGTTGTACACCCAATACATAATTATTATTAAGTTCTCCTTTTTACTAAATAGCAGTTAGTTAAATAACTATTAAAAATAAGAACGATACAATGTAACAATACAGAAAATATAACAATTGTGACAGGTGGCCCGTTGAGGTTAGGCCACCTGCCATGCGGTGCGAGTTAGTTTTTTGATAAAAACTAACATAATATAGTATGCTAAATTTTTTCAAATTAAAAAAAATATTAAATATGCATGAAAAGGTATATATAGGGGTTCTTTGGGTCTCTTATTATGATTCCGGGGTCAAAATTGTAAAATTGAAACTGTTTTATTCTCAAAATATAAAAAACCGTAACTGATTATTTCAAATGATAAAAGTATATTCGCTCTTAGCATTACCCAGTATCAATGACGTGGACGTAATGACTTTCTGATCAGATGTGTTTATGCGTCGCGTATATCAAGTGTGCGTGTGAGAGTGTAGGTATATGTGCGTATGTGTGCGCATGTGTGTTTCAAACACAACAGAAACAAGTAGCAATATTTAATTCGTTATTCAAAATTTAAAAAATGTAACTATATGTATATATGTAATAATTATTAATAATAATTACTATTATAATAATAATTTTTTATAATTATTTGCGTCATATGTGTTTTCAGTAGTTTACTTTCTGACGCATATATGTATGCGTCATTTCGGCTCTCTAAAGGTTATTATTACTTAATTCTAAAGAAGACTCATCTCATTTTATTTGTTAAAAATTGTTAAAATATCGTGGTCTTTTTATTATTATACATCACCATATAACAAATATCAAAATTATACACTTCCGTTTTAAAAAACGATAAACAAAAATATTGCAATTATTAACGAAAACACAACTTTTCGTTATGTATATACGAGTAATATATAAAAGTAATATAAATTGATTTTTTCGACAAATCAGTACGCAATAACTGCTAATTTGAGTTTTCTAAGTGTACAAGGGGAAAATTACATGTGAATATTTTTTTAAACAAATTTAAAAAATTATAAATAAATTAAAAAGTTGTAATACATTTATGTTCATATGATTAGTTTTGAATAATACCGAAAGTAATTTCAATACTTGCAGAATATTCTTATATATCCAATTAATTTTTCATTATATATTTTTATTAAGAATTATGAATTATCTTAACTGATTATATATCAAGATATAATCAGAATATGACAAATATAAGATTATATGGACATTTTTACAATATCGTTATTGTAAAACTATTAAAACTATAAAACAATTAATTTAGTTATTTAGTTGTTTATTCTATTTGAAAATTAGATGGATAAAATATTTATAGTTTATGTATATTTTATTCGTATTATAAATTACGTATAATAAAAAGAAAATATAAGTTATTGTGTATTATTCTTCATGAATTAGAAATTATTCATCATAAATTTTATGTTAAATTAAGAAAAAAATTATTATATAACTATAACAGAATTGAATAATGATAACATTTCTGAAAATGTAAATTCATTTTATTATCACTTCGTTAAGAGTGTTATATTTTTGTAATACTTTTGTACTATTTTTTACTTTTTTGGTAATATGGAAAGAGAGTGCAGAGTAGTACACGCAGACATATGGCAAATTCTCACACAAAAATAACGTGGTACGCGTCACCCTCTCTACTCACAGTAAAGCTTAGTAGAGTGGGAAGTACTGTTTACTCACATAAATACGCACGCACACATGCAGATACACATATACGATGGCAGTCCCAAAAGTACCCGACCCGACAAAGAAAAGAGTAAAAAAATTGGGAAAATGTTTTTTATTTTTCAACATATTCTCCTTTCAGTTCGATACACTTTTCCCAACGATGTTTAATAGCTTCGATACCCGCTTTATAGTAGGAACCGTCAAGCTCCTCAAAATACCTATTAACCGCAGACTCTACCTCTTCATTGTTGGCAAATCTTTTGCCACCGAGCAATTTTTCAAATTCGGAAAAAGAAAATAATCCGAGGGAGCCAGATCTGGCGAATAGAGTGCGTGAGGAAGCAATTCGAACTTTAACTCATTGATTTTAGCCATCGCAATGACGCACGTGTGGACTGGTGCGTTGTCGTGATGAAACAACACTTTTTTTTCGTCAGAGGGGGCCGTTTTTTCTTGATTTCATTACTTAAACGCTGCAATAATGCTGCATAGTATGCGCCGTTGATTGTTTTTCCTTTTTCGAGATAATCAATAAATATTATTTCACGCGCATCCCAGAAAACGGATGCCATGACCTTGCCAGCTAACTGAACTGTCTTTGCTTTCTTTGGAGCCAGTTCTCCCTTTTTAGTCCACTGCTTTGACTGCTCCTTGGTCTCAGGTGTGTTATGATGAACCCATGTTTCGTCCATGGTTATGAATCGACGCAAAAACTCGGCTTTATTGCTGCGAAACATTGTCAAACACTCGATGGAAACATCCTCACGTTGCTGTTTGTGCTCCATTGTGAGCAAACGCGGCACCCATCTTGCGCACAGCTTTCTCATGTCCAAATTTTCGGTCAAAATGCGATGCACAGCACTTTTTGAAATGCCTGCCATGTCTGCTATCTCGCGCATTTTTAGTCGACGGTCATCCAATACCATTTTGTGGATTTTCTTCACATTTTCTGACGTAGTGACCTCACTTGGTCGACCACTGCGGTGTTCATCTTGGCAGCTCGTACGACCTCGATTAAACTTAGCTACCCAATATTTGACCGTTGTAAACGAAGGAGCAGACTTCCCCAGAGTAGAATCCAACTCGGCATTGATATTGGTTGGACTTAGACCTTCCAAACGAAAGTATTGTATCACATAACGATGCCCGATTTTTTCCATATTTACAAATTCACTGACAGCGTTTACTTTGGATGTCTGTAAAAAAAATAATAATAAACGTACCGTTATGAATTTTTCACATTAAGTTGTTGAAAGGTGGTATTGTCAATCGCAGTAATTTTTTTTTTAAAACTACCTGTATTCATAAGTTAGGTCGGGTACTTTTGGGACTACCCTCGTACATTTTATAGCAAGTGTTGTGCACTTTTTTATTAGCCACGCTCAAGTCCTGTTCTTTTGCATCTACTTCTAAGCGCCGAGGCATGCCATTAAATTTTTCACATCGAAAAGAAATTCAATTTTTATATCATGAAATAATGTTGTACAATGCTGATTCGATTCGATTCCGTATGAGGTATTGTTTAGAACAATAAGAAAGATAGTTTGAGTATCTGTTTCATTAAATGACAACAACAGAAGATATCGTGTCATTTAATTCTACGAATATGCTTTCCGTTACTTTATTTTTTCATTTTTATTTACAGATAGACAAATCTGATCTGACAGCTTCCTCATTGTGTTTATAGAATAACGCTGATGCGGCGTTAAAAGCTACACAAATCTTAACCCTTTGCACTCGAGGCCTTTTGGGCTAAAAATATAAGCTGAGCCTAGTCCACGGAAGTATTTCTGAGAGGAATATCTTATCACACATCGTAAGATGAGAGCGGTGCCGCATCGGCGTCGCTCGTATTCATACTTCAAATCTGGCAGGCGCAATTTCGGCGCCGCTCGAGTGCAAAGGATTAAAATCATAATTGTGATTTTCCTCCAATGAACATTATAAATTTTATGTGGCTCATTCTTCTAATATCTTATCTTGACGAGATAATAACTTCCAAAGATTGAAAAAAAAATTTGGCCATGGGTTGATCAGTTTTCAAACATAAAATTATCCGCTTTTTTAGAAAGCTGAGATGAGAAATGAAAGTTCCGATAAAAAAAAAAATAAAGTTGATTTTTAAATGTTTCTTATGAATGCATCCAAGATCAAATTAAAAGTTACCGTTGGAATTGTCGTCGAAAACTTTATTGACCTAGGGGATTTTCATATTGGTGGAATACTTCTTAAATACCTTTATTTTTACTTCAAAGTTAAGGTTAAAAAAAAATATGCCTAAATATGCAAATCATGAATTTAAATTATATCTATTGGATAAGATGTTTTTAATCGAACCAATGTATGAACCATTTTCGTGTTTGTATACAAAAATAATAATTTGCGAGATGTTGGTGATTTCATCCGTATTACAAACACTGTTTGAAAATATTTTCTTTTAGATGTTTCTTTTACCGTAAAAAAAAGCAGCGATAGAGTAACACGCAGGTATAAAATGTAGAGTGAAAATTGTAACAAAGATAGTGAAGAAGATAGAAGAACAGTAAAAAGGCGAAACAAGGGAAGTTTAGAGCGAAGGGTAGAGAAAAAGCACATAAGAAGAGAAGTGCACCCTAAAAAATAGAAGATGAAAGAGGAGAACGAAATGTAAAGAGAAAGACAGAGATAGTGTCTAGGCTGAAACGTACAAGAGTAAGTAAAGTGGAAACGAGTGAGAGAAGCTTAAACCATAAAGGATAAGAAAGATAGGAAAATAAGAGAAGAGAAAGAGGAGCTATAAAAGGCATTGGAAAAATTCTGGAAAATATGTATAGAGAATTGAAAAGTAGGAACGAGAAAAATAAAAAGGAAGAGAAAATTAATAAAGGATGCAGGTAAATAGAAGATGATAAAAAAGAAAGAAGCGGAAAAAAACTTCAAAAAATGCTAGAAGATACCACAGACACCGATGAGAGAAAGAGAGAGAAATGAAAAAAAGAGATGAAAGAGGATAAACGAATCAAAAAGATACCGTGGAAGGGGATTCTAAATAAGATAAAATAAGAGAGAAAATAAAAATCCTAGAAGGAAACTTAGGAGATATAAAAGGAAAAATAGTATTGGTAAAATTAAACCTTAGACAAACATAGGGAAAAATAAATAAATACATAGACTAGAAAATGAATAAAGTTAGAGAAAAAACAGACAAAAAAATATAAAAAACAAAAAAAATAAGCAGAGAGTAAAATAAAAAACAAGATGAAAAAATTAAACAAGGATGAAGGAAAGAAAAAAAAGGCAGAAATTGAGGAATTAAAAAAAATGGTCAAGAGAAAATATGGAAATAATAAGAGAAATGATAGAGAAATGGAGAGAGAAATAGAAGAAGATAGAAAATAAGATAAGAAAAGAGGAAAAGAATCAGAAAGAGAAAGAGAAAAAGTGATGGGGTAAATGGTGGAGAAAATGAGAAGAGGGAAAATAAGAAAAACTTTAATTACAACAGGGACAAAAACAGAAGAGATGAAAAACAGAGAAGATGCAGAGAGATGGTTAAAAAAAAATTTTAGTGGAAGGGGAGATTAAACGGTTATGAGAAGTAAAGACAAAGAGGTCAACAAAAATAGGAGAGGAATGGAGCACTTAGGAACTGAAGGAAAAAGTAATAAGAAGCAAATGGAAGTTAGGAGAGCAAAAGATATACATAGATAGCGATACAACGTGGATGGTAAGAAGAAATAGAGGAAAGGTAATAGAGAAAGCAAGAGAATCGAGAAAGAAAGGAGAAAAAGTGAGAATATGATATAATAAAGCGAGAAGGGTCAGAGAAACTTGGGTATGGAGTAAGAGAAAAGAACAATGTTTTTGTAAAAACGAAGAGTAAAAGAAAAATGAAGGAGAATGGAAGGTTGAATAAAAAACCAGAAGAAAAAAGAAGTAAATAGGTATTTTGGAATACAGCAGGAGCAAGGAATTTGGATAAAATAACTAGGATTATTTAAGAAGGTATATAACATAATAAGACTAACAAAAACATGGACAGAAGAGAAACACAATAAAATATAGAAAGCCTAACAAATTATAAGGTAAGAATAGTAGAGGTAAGAAGGTAGACCAAGAGAATAGATTTTGTAAAAACAAAAATAAAAGGATAGGACAGAGAGACGATTTAAAGTAGTATACGTGAGACACGAAAATGAAAGGCTATGGGAAGAAATTACGGCTTTATGTGAAGAAAATCAAGAATAGCGAATAAAAAAGGGGAAGGTAAGATTTAGAGGGAGAGAGAAAGAATAAAAGAAAATCAAAGGATGAAATAAAAAATCAAGAAAGAAGATTTTTAAATTGTCAGTAAGACTACATGCACTTAGAAATTAAACTAAAATCAGAAGGAAAAGGAAATGAAAGGGAGGAGAAGAAATACTATGATCAAAAAATAAGACCGATTTTTTTTTTTTTAATTCTTTATTTATTCTTTTAAATCTATTTCGTTGCCTTCAAAGTAGTACTCGCTCGACACATTACACTCATGCTAACGTTTTTTCTAATTCTCGAAACAGTCAGAAAAGTCCTTTTCCGGAATTGCCTTATAGTAACGCAGCGATTAACGTTTAATCTTTTCAATCGAGTCAATACTATGTACCCGGAGTGGTCTTTTGAGTTTATTAAACAGTCAAAAGTCACACGGCGCTAAATCAGGCGAAAACGGTGGTTGCATAACGATATGAGTGAAATTTTTGGCCAAAAAGTCGCGAATTATCAATGCAGTGTGAGACGGTGCATTATCGTGATGCAAAAACCATGAGTTGTCTCGCTACAATTCTGGCCTCTTTTTGCGAATAGTTTCACGCAAACGACATATAACACTCAGATAATATTTCTTGTTGACAGTTAGGCCCGGTGGAAGAAATTCTGAATGCACAACACCACGATAATCGAAGAAAACTGTCAACATGACCTTGATTTTTGAACGACTTTGACATAATCTTTTTGGTCTTGCTTCGCCTTTAGCACAATATTGGCTCGATTCATCGGTTGTTTCTGAATCTTAGGCATAGATCCATGTCTCATCTCCCGTAATAATGCGTTCCATGACTTACGGGTAGTTAAAAAGCATCTTTTTGTATACATTAACATGACGCTCTTTTTAAAAAAAATTGAGTGTTTTTAGAACCAATCTAGATTTGACGCATTTAAAACCCAAATGATTTTTTAAAATTGCTTGAATCGATCAAAATGAAATGCCAATAGTATCAACAAGGTCTTTAATTGTTAACGGACGATCTTTGAGCGCAAGGTTTTTGATTTCTTTAATATGTTTCTCATCAGTTGATGTCGATGGTCGTCCTGGACGCTCTTTATCTTCGACGCTGTCTCTGCCTTTTTCGAACTGTTTGTACCACTTATAAACATTTCTTTCCGATAAATTCTGCTCACCGAAGGCCTTCTATAATGTTCTGAGCATTTCTGCATAAGAAATTTCATTTCAAAGACAAAATTTAATGCAACTTCTTTGCTCACAAAATCTGACATTATAAAAATCGCCGAAATCACTTTTTAATGTTCACAAAAACAAGCGACACTTGCAAATTAATGAATATATTAACATGAAATTTGACACAGATGTCTCTCACATTGCTACCAACTTTAAAAGAAAAGTTTTGTCAAACCGATAAACCCGCGAAACCTAAATTAAAAGTTGGTTTTACTTTTTGATCACAGTAGTAGATCAAAGAGAAAATAATATGTATAAAGAAGACTATAGACAGGTTTAAAGAAAAAATAGAGGCTTATAAAGACACAGAAGACTAGAAAAAGCTGAACTTATAAGAGAGGCCCTCACCGTAAAACTAATAAGTAACAATACAGGAAGAGAGGAAAAATAAAATGGTAGAACAAAGCGTGTAAAGAAGAAGGAAGATAAGAGTCTTACTAAGAGAAACTTAAATAGACCAAGCAAAGAGGAAAATCTATCTGAAGAAGAGGAAAGAATACAGGGAATTGATACAGAATAAAAAGAAAGAAGAAGGAGAAAAATTACTAATGAAAATAAAATAGGATACAACAAGAACAAACTTCTGAAAAGAGATGAACGTCAGAAGCAGAGAAAAGATAGAAAGGAAAAGATAAGAATTGAGGAGTGGGTCAAACGCTTCTCCGAACTGCTGAGAAAATACAGAGAAAGGCAGAGAGAGGAAAGAGGCAGAAGAACAAATGAGATTCGATCGGAATTAGTGGAGAGTATTATGCATGAGAAAGTAGAAGAGATTATGGCTACAAAAAAAAAAGAAAAAGCGGCAGGGTGAAATGGACTAGCAAATGAGGTATGGCAGTACGGTGGAACAAGATTAAATAATGAGTTAAGAACATATTTAAATTAAATATGGAAGGAAAAAATCCCAGAGGACTAGTAAATAAGGCGGACGGTACCATTATATAAAAGAGAGGAAAAAGATGAGACTTAAAACTATAGGAAGATAACGTTGATGAGTCCAGCATACAAAATATATACAGAGATAATAAAAAGGAGCCTATAAGGAAAATTAAAAATGAAAAGGTGATTGAACGCTATTCCACTTGGATTTAGAAGAAATAGTAGGATAATAGATGCAATATACTGTTTAAAAAACCTAGTGAAAAATGAATGCGAAAAATTAGAGGGAAAGTAGTACTACTCTTTGTACATTTAAAGGCGGCTTTCGATAACCTAGAGAGAGAGAAATTGTGGAAAACAATGGGAATAAAAGGAATCGAGAATGAGACAATGAAAGAATAATGTAGATATAGAAATAAACCTACTGTATGATAGGATATAAAAGAGAAATATCGGAAAAAATAAAGTTTAACAAAGGGGTGAGACGAGGATGTTTACTGAGCCTCGTCTTCTTTAACATTTACTTAATGTATTTAGAAGAAGAATTTGGAAAGAAGCAGGAAGGGACGATAGTGTTGAGGAGAAAGAAAATATAGTCAATTTCATATGTCATATATATACTCTACCGTCCAAAGTTTGGAAACACCCGATTTTTATAAGATTAAAAAAAATACCGTAAATAAATCTATAAATAAACACGTTATTATTGAAGTTCATTTATTATTATGACCATGCTTATAACAATAATGAACAAAATTACTTATTTCTTACCAGTTATTCCTTATTTTGAAAATAGACCGGCACACGTGTTTTATGACCACAAAGGTAATGAGATATATTATTTTTGCATTTATTTGTACTGAATATTGTTCACTAAATGTTAATTTAACGTTTGATTAAGATTTAAGTGTAATAAATCATGACTTACGTGTTTTATTGTCGTTTTCATTCAAATTACCATAGTGTTTCCAAACTTTTGAACGGTAGTGTATGTCGATTTCAGGTGTCATAGTTATACTGGGGAAAGATAAGAAGAGAATGGACAGAATGTTAGAACAGCTTGAAAAATACCTAAGGAAAAAAAATACAACTGAACGCAGAGAAAACAGAAGTAATGATATGTAGGAAAGCTGGCAGTAAAAGAAGAGAACCTGAATTTAGGTGAGGGGAGGGACACAAGCTAGAAAGAGTAACAAAATATTGTATCTGGGATATATGTAAAAAAAAAATGGAAAAGAAGACGAAATATCGGAGGACGAGAAGATGCATTGGGATCAACTCATAGATGGGAAATGCGAGAATGTTGCGAGACTAAAGAGAATACATTGAATAAAAAGACAAACACAAAAAAGGAGAGAAACGGAGATAGTAAATAATAACGAGATATAATATAAAACAAAGAAAAAAACGAATGCTCAGTTAAGGGGGGAAATCACAGTAAAATTTTCAATTTTTCGAAAAAAATTTTTTTCGCCTAAAAGGTGCTTTAGGGTCTTAAAAATAATATACCAAATGATGGAACACGGCAAAAGTGTCCGAGTGCCCAAATTTTTTATTCTTCGGTAACGCCACTCAGGTATGCTTCTCAGTACTTAAAACTTTAAACGCGTTTTTCTCGAAACCACTTTTTTTGAGCTCGCCAAAGACATAACTCAAGCAAATCTTTACCGATCGACTTGAAATTCTGACAGTAGCTTCGAAATATTTTTCTTCACGGAGCTACGTAGGATTTTTCATTTTATATGGCTTGGTTTTTATTATCGAAGATTTGATGGCGTTTTTTTTTGTTAAAAATTCAGCTTTATTTTCAAACATGCACCATTTTGTGAAAAATCAATACATCGAAAAAATCCTACGTAGCTTGCTAGCTGTTGTTATATGAAAACTAAAAAATTTTGGTTTTTTCTTCCAGGTCAAAAATTAAGGAGTCTACGTCTTCGGCCATCGACACGCTTTCAAAAATAGGCGCCTTGGGGCATATGCTGCGCCAGCCGCCATTTTTAAATATTTTTTATTGAAAAATTACATTTTGTACTTTTTTAGTATTGCTATAAAACCTACTTTACAGATTTTCGATTGATACTTTTATTCAGCCAAAATTAATTCCTGAAAATATGCCTATTTTTTTGTATGCTACTGTGATTTCCCCCCTTAAATGCAGAAGAAAGAACAGTAGTAGTGACACGTATATAAAATCGATAAAAGTGAAGAGAGTCGACGTTCGGTAAACGGCAAAATTCAGAAAAGAAACAAGAAAGAAAAGCGGAACACGTGCCAAAATTAGAAATTGGTGTAGGAGACAATTAGAAAGAGCAAATAAAGTAGTTAAGCAGCACGAGTATAATATAAATTATACTAATAATTTAATAATTTAATAATACGAGTATATCAAAATTAAATAACAAAAAACTGAAGAAGTTAGAGTTTGAAGTTAGAGTTTTAAGAATAAGGTAGAAAAATAATAGGAAAAGAAAATGTCAAAATAGACAAGAAAAAACAGGGGAATAAGTAAAGATAGAAAAAGGTAATAAATGGAGGAGATTATAGAGATAATAAAAGGAATAAAGAAAATAAACATAGAAAACATAGAAGGAAAAGAACAAAAAAATTAAAGAAGGAAATAAAAAAAATGAGAAAAAGAATAGCAAAAGTGGAAAAGAGAGTGGAGGAAGCAGAGAAAGAAAGAGAGAAGTAACAGGAAAAGATAAAGAGCAAAGAGAAAAGGAGAAGAAAATTGAATGGATAAAAAGGACAATAATAGTAAAAAAAGGAAAGAGGGCAAAGGAGATAAAGTTATAAAGTTGGATAAAAAATACTGTCCAGGAGAAAAATACACCTACAAGCAGGTAATCCTAAAAACAGATCTTATAACGTTAGAACGGACTTCAGAGAAAAATAGGATAATAGAAAAAAGAAGAGAAATAGGAAAAGAAGGTTTTTACAAGGTGGATGTTTTCCTGAGCGAAGAGGAGAGAAGAAATAGATTTCACATGAAAAAAATTGGAAGGAAAATAAAAGAAAACGGTAGGAAATTAGAAATAGAATATTAGAATTAGAATATTAGAAATTAGGAATAGAAACCTTAGTAAAAAAGAAGATGAAAAAATAGATATAAATGGAGTATAACGCGCCTGGGACAGCGAAAAGAAGGGTTAGAGAAGGATAATGGTGAAAAGAAGTAAGGAGAGAATGTAAAAGATTTGTGAAGAAATTAAATGTATATCAGGACAACAAGTGCAAGATATGAAAAAAATAATGAATAATAAAAAAAAGTGAGATAATATAAGTCAGAACAATCAAAACAGAAACATTACCAGACATTATTAAGAAATAAGACTTAAAAGTGAAAACTGATATGTGATAAATAAAAAAAAAGAAAACTTTTTAGTTTAGTTTGTTTCTGCTTTATATTTTTTTATTTTTTGATTTATAATTTTCGATTGACAACTTAGAAATATAGGAAAAAATATATATAAATATATTGATTTTTAATTGTAAGATTATAATGTAAATAACATAAAATTATAAACCATAAGGTCAACAAACAATATTCTTATTATTTCTTTTATCGTTATATAATTTTCTGTAACTTTGACTTCAGTATTTAATTAAGAATTTTCTTCTATTATTCATTAATAAATTATAATATTGCTTATTTGAGATTATTTTCCTTAATAGCTAATTAAGAAAATTTTTTTTTCATTTGTTTATTAAGTGCGCAACTAAGTTCCCGCTGTTTGTCAATTGATGGCTTCAGAAGTAAGTGCGATTTCGACATCGGAAACTTCAAAATGTTTACGGAGATGCTGCTCTAAGTAAAACAACTTTTCGTGATTGGTTCCATCGCTTTAAAGACGGTAATTTCGATATTGACGACCGTCCAGGTGAAGGAAGGTCAAAAACCTTAGGAGACGCTGAATTGGAGGCATTGCTTGACGAAGATCCATGCCAGATGGAAAATAAGCTTGCTTCAGTGTAAGGAGTTACCCGCCAAGCCATTTTTAAGCTATTGTATGCGCTGGGAATGATTCAAAAACAGGGACTTGGGTTCCTTATGACTTAAAGCCAAGGGACGTTGAGCGTCGTTTTTCCGCCTGTGAATAACTTCTCCAGTAGCAAAAATGAAAAGATCCTTCTTCATCACATCATGACAGGTGATGAAAAATGGATTCAGTACAGCTACCCAAAGAGAAAAAAGTCATGTGGACTGCCTGGTCATACTTTTACGTCGTCGGCTCGGCCCAATATTCATGCTGCGAAGGTTATGCTATTTATTTGGTGAGACCAGGTCGGTGTTATTTATTATAAGCTGTTGAAAACATTTGATATTTTGTCTACTAAAGTACTCATAGAGACTAGCTAAAGGTTAATGTAACCTAATAGTTAATTTACCCCTTGTACATTTAAGAAAACTCAAATTATCAGTCATTGCGTATTAATTTATGGAAGAGATCAATTTGTATTACATTTATATAACATATTATATACATAACGGAAACTTGTGTTTTCGTTAGTATTCGTAGTATTTTGTAGTTTATCGTTCTTTCAAACGTAAGTGTATAATTTTGATATTTGTGATATTGTGATATATTAGAATCAAAGGGCCACGCCATTTTAACAGTTTTTAACCAATAATGATAAGTCTTCTTTTGATTAAAAAGTATTAAACACCTAGTAAGGTACTGTAACGTCGGTGCATGACCTCCGTTTTTTTTGTGTTTTGTCAGCCGAAAAGTTCTTTACCAACACAATAATCCCCTCCACAACCTACTCAACGCACTCTCCACTGACGTAGACCATTGGGAAACTCAACCTAAGCTTAAGGGGACATTCGCCTTCAAAATAGAAAAAAAAACACTTTTTAAAAATTTTATGATGTAAAAACTATTATATTTATTGACAAAATTTCTTTTGGATATTGTTAAACAGTCTCTAAAAAATATAAAAAACTTTTTTTTATTTTTAGTTTCCCTTGGCTGCTATAGAGGGCGTCATCCAAAAGTTACTTTTTAAACGGTAGGACATATTGTGGACCTCCTGTAACAGATTTTTGAAAAATTCAAAATGGATTCTATTCTTGAGACTCAAACCTATACAATAAGCCTCTAAAACTCATACTTTTCCATATTTTAAAGTTTTTGTATGTATATTTCTGAAAAATGCAAAAAAACGGCATTTTTTGAGGGTAAGTCACCCCCGTAAAAAAAGGGGGGGTATTTTTTCAAACTTTTAGAGGCTTATTGTTTACTATTTTTAATAAGTAATCAAATCCTTTTTGGTTTTTTAAAATCGGTCAAGTAGATTCGGAGAAAAGTGTCCTACCAGTTTGAAAAAGGGAGTATCGAGAAAAACGCGTTAAAAGTTTTTTTACCATAATTTTATTGAATAAAAGGTCGGAAACTTTTTTTTTACCTTCAATCGGCCATTCCTGGTGAATACTGAGGACCCTCGTTATCTAGTAATTGCTGTAAGTGGCTGGCCAAAGCTTTTTTTTTCTTAATTCGACCTTCTTTTGACTGCTCACTGCTCCTTCTATTGGCTTGAGAGATACGGCCCTCGTCAACTATTTGCGCAAAAGCCGTTGTAGTTTCGCCAATTTTGATGCCCATGAGATCCATAATAGCTAGGTAAGTTCTCGAGCCTTCGTTGAAAATAGATGCTGCGATCCACGCTGCAATTTCAGTCACATCTTTGCCAGAAAACTTGCTTTTCGGAGAAATGTTCCAAATCAAATTGTTGTAACTTTCGTTACTATTTTGATTATTCGTGTAAGTTTTGCTGTCACCGTCGCCAATATAATTACCGTAGAAGACATCATAAAGTTCTTTTGATCTATGAAAAATGCTTACAGCTGAGTCACTTTCCATTTTTCCAGCAGATCCTTCGTGATTAGCTGCGCATTCAGATTTATGTTCCTCGTACCACATGGCAAAGTCTGCCCCACTTAGCTGAGATTTATTTATATTACACGCTTGACAAAATGACGATTCAACCTCCAAAATTGACCATCCAAAATTTTGCCTGTAAATTTTCCTATGACTGAGAAAACACCCATCAATGATGTAAAACCTCTCTTAGCCCAAGTACTGTCGCCTGATACAGTCAAAACGTTAGCTTTGTTGCCAGCCTCCTCATTTAATTGCATTTCTTCTTTGACTGCTTTTTTAGTAACAAAATCAAAACATTGTTTACGAGCTTTATGTATTCTTGAAATTGCAGTATAATAAAGTAAGTCCGAAAATTTTTCAGGAATATCCATCAAACTCAAAAACATATTCACGCCATTATACCCTACGCCGAGAACTCTCAAGACAAATATAAGTCTCTGATTTATTTCGTACAAATTTCGAGATATAAATGGGGAAGATTTAATGAATTTTCTACCACACGAACATTCTACACAGATTTTAAATCCAAGGCCTCTACCTTTTTGTTGGGTAAATGAAATTTCAGCATTACATTCTTTGCACTTTATATATTGAGAAAGAGCCGAAAAGACTAAATTAAAGCACAAAATCACATACTGGATAGAGCTGTCCGTAGGAGGTTGCAATTCACTACTTGTTTTTAATTTTTTAGCAGAGGAACTTGGTAAATCAGGATTTTTTCTGCAGTAAACTGATTGCCAGTAAATGTTCTTTTCTTGTTTTTACGTCTGAAACAAGGAGTACTCCGATTACCATTGAAATGACCACCAGGTTTAGACATTTTTTACAACTTTTTAGCCAATTTTTAACGGATTTCAAAAAAATAAAACACGTGCTTGCTCAAAGAATAAAACAGAGCAACTGTCGAGCAGTATAATATCACATATATGTATACTAAAGATGTTTACACCAGGAGAAGAAGGAGCTGGCGCGCCGCGCTACACGCATGAATAGAAACCGGTTTTTACTCATGGGCATACGCTGTTACTAATATAGCTGTAACTTTTTTTTTATTACGAATTTCTTGATCAAATTTTAGAAGGCAACTTTTGAACGTATATAGAATTGAAATATGTAAAAATCTCAAAATCGATTTTTTGAAAATTTCAAAGGCGAATGTCCCCTTAAACCGAGAGTTGAATAGCCGCTCTCGTTAAACTCAGTTTTACTACGATGCAATTTTTACAGACAATGGCACACATGTCATAATAAAATAAAATTCTTCCTTCTAAGTGAGGAAATAACGTAATCGCTTAGTCAGTCAATACAAATTTAATTGACATTCGACACACAAATTCATGCAAGGTAGTCTTTCTTATAGCGTAATTTAGAACATCGCGCAATCATCTGGAATGTCATGAATTCTTGTAATACACTCAAAATAATTTTTTTTTCATAATTAATCAAATAAAAATAAGTAATTAATTAAATGAATTAAGAGAAATAATTAATTTAAATTAACCATTTAACGATCTTAATTATTGCTATTTCACTAGAATAGAATAATAGTCCGCGACCAGCTACATTATTTTATTTTATGAACAAAACTGTACAAAAAAAAATCGCATTAATAATTACATTTTGTAATCAAAATTATTATTAATAATAGAAATTTCAATATACATTTACAATCATACTAGCAAATATCTATTTAATAACTTTTTTTAAGTACTCCTCCAACAGTCCATTAATTAAAAATTATTACTTCTAAAGAATGACTATTTAAACTATCATTCTACAATTATTTTCTCTTTTATAATGATAAAACACTTATAGCAATCTTTTCTTTATTATTTGAATACTTATTCTTTATCTAATTATGTAAAATGCGACGAAAAACTTCGTTCTGTTGTAAAATGCGTTAAACCTTAAAAGGTACACGATCATACAATTTAAATTAACATAATTTTATTGTATATAATAAACCTATGTAAAAACTCTGTAAAAATGGATCATCTCTCCCTCTCTAATTCTCACTCTCTTTAACCGAGAAGCCCGCCAGGAAGAGGGGGCCTGAAAAACTCGGCCTCTCCCCGAATTTCCCGGCCAAAGAAGGAAGTTGCTGAGTAGCTTCTCTAACGCAGTTAAATACGGCACAAAATAATCACCGAGCAGTAGACCTCAGGCAGCACTCGAGGACCCACGTACTACGCAAGACATTATTACGAAAATATTACTACGGAAATATTACTACGAGGAACATTTCTAAGGAACAAGTTACACTACTACAAGCAAGCAAGGAATAATCACTACGAGCAGATCTTAAGCAACTACAAGGAAACTACTAGGAAGCCACTACAAAACAGCTACGCCAAACAGACTATTCAATTTTATAAATAAGAAGAAGAAGACGACGAGAAGTCAACCACAGCAACAGAGAGACAGAAAGAGAGAGAGAAGATCGTCCTTATTCCTTGCATCTCACAATCAATAAAAACAAAGTTTATCTAAGACTGGGTATTTTTTTTCTTTCGTTTCCAAAAAGATAGTTTTTGCCAAAATCGGCTAAATATCTCTATCCAAAGAAAAACACTTAGTAGGTCCTTTCCAGGACAGCATGTAGGCCAACATCGGCCTATACGGTTGTTTAGTCCCGAATTACATTTCTATCCCTAAAAATTCTTGCAACTTTAACTCCTCCGCCGTCCCGAGCCCGTGAGTTTCAGTACTTAGGCTCATAAAGGCGAAAAGCAGTTCGCGTTAATTTTTAAAAGCGCTTGGAACGTCAACCCGACGTTACAACAAATTTTATGGAGGCCTCGGGGGGATTTTGAAGAAAAAGGGGGAAGAAATTAATTTTTTTTCCTCCTCAAAATCTTCAGAGGAAATTGCGAGTTTGTAAGAGTTCGTCCTTTTCATTTTCACTTTTCTCTCTATCTTTGTACAAGATAATAACGAAACGAAAATAAAAAAAAATTGTGACATATTTTAAACAAATTTACAAATAAAATTGAATGTAGAAGCATTAACAGAAGAGAAATATTAAATATAAACATTATGAATGAAATGAAAATTGAATCTAAATAAAAGGAAATGAAATAGTGAATAAATCAATATAAGATCAAATACAAAGAAAAACTCAAATTAAGAAGGATAAATAAATTAATAATAAATTAAAAAGGTGCAATAATAAAAATAATAATGCGAAATAAAAAATAAGTAATAAATCGTGAAAATCAAATAAACAGAAAAAGATAAACAACAAGTGAATAAAAGGAATTAAATAAGATAAACGAACGACAAGATAAAACAGCATAAGATACAAAAAATTTTTATTATAAGAAATATATAATAATACACAGTGTGTCCCATGGAAAACGGAACTTTTTCAAAATAAAGACAAAAACTCAATATTCCGGCAAATATCATTTATTTTATTCAAAATAGTCTCCTTCCGCATCAATACAACGTTTTGCACAATCAATTTACATATCGAATGAGTTATTGAGATCATTTTTATCCATCGACTTTAGTATGTCGGTCGTCGCTCTTTGGATGGCCTCTACGTCGGCATAACGTTTTCCTTTCATAGGCAAGTGCAATTTGGAGAACAAGTAGAAGTTGCACGGAGCCAAATCCGGCGAGTATGGTGAATGGTTGATGGTTAAAATGGAATTTTTAATCAAAAACTCTGTGATCAAGTTCGATCGATGAGACGAGGCATTATCATGCAACAAACGCCAGCTCCCTTTTTCACGGTATTGTGGCCGCACACGACGAATACGGCTGAGCAAACGTTTCATAACACCAAGATAAAACACAGCAGTATTCGTTTGACTAGGTGGAACGAATTCACGATGAATAATACCCTCCGAATCGTAGAAACAAATCAACATTGTCTCCACTTTTGACTTTTCAAGACGACTTTTTTTCGGATTGGGCTCGGTTGGATGCTTCCATTCAGCACTTTGATGCTTAGTTTCAGGATCATATTGAAAACACCATGTCTCGTCACCAGTAACAATTGAATATTTTAAGTTTGAGTCCTATTTTGACTTCAATGTTACTTTAAGTAACCACGGTATTCGAAGGACCTGGATATTCGTCGTCCTAAATGTCTTCACGACCTTCCTGGAACCGCTTATACCACTCACACACTCTGGTACGGGATAGACAATTATCGCCATAAACTTGTTTCAGCAAATTATGCGTCTCAGTAAAGAATTTACCAAGTTTAAAACAGAACTTAATATTTGCTCTTTGTTCGAAGTTCATTTTTCGACCGATGCCACAAACACACTGTCACTTTGAGCGCGATATTTTAGTTTCCATTGAACCAAATGTCATACAATTTTGACAGGATGTCAGTTAAGAATGGACCTTTCCATTGCTAACATCCACCAATAGGTGGCGCCAATATAAACCGATGTTTTGAGAAAGTTTCGTTTTCCATGGGACACACTGTGTATATCGATACAATATACAAGTGAATAAAGTAAAATAAAAAAAAACAAGTGAAATAGTAGAGTGAAATAATAAATAATAAATAAAGTGCAAAGAGAATAAAAAGGGATAAATTAAAGATAAATAAGCGAAAGGCAAATAAATGAAGAAAAAAAGGGAAAAAAGAAGTGACAAATAAGTTAATAAAATATTAAATAAGAAGAGAATACAGTCTGTCAAGTAAGAGCGTGGTCGATTTCACCGACAGATAATAGAAGATTTTGCTCTAATTTCTTCGCAAGCCAATAGAAGAAAGCTTTGTCCTTGATGCATTGTTAACAAAGATTCAGTTGTCGTTGATCTTTTGAAAGAGAATCACGTTAAACGCCATGAGTGCTAAGTACGCGTCGCGCTACGAGGCTGTGTTCCTTTGCATCCACCCGAAAGGTCCCAAAATGTCGCAATCAGTGGCTGCTAAACATATGAGAAAGTCAAAGGCATTTGTACAGAAGTGGATACAGCGATATAAAGTAGCTAAAAATGTCGATGATTTACCAGAACGTGGCTCGATAGGAAAAGTGAACAAAAAAGATGGAAAAAGAATAGTGAATCTGTTTTCGCGGAATCCTGCTTTAACACTGCGGCAAGGACAAGCAAAATTAATGGCAAAAGGTTTAGATATATCCTACGAAACCATCCGGACCCATCTTCGTACTCGTCATCTGAAATGGCGCAACACAATGAAGAAGCCTCTGTTGACTGAAAAACATGTGACAAAGCGACTCGCTTGGGCGCATGAGAATATTGATAGAGATTTTGAAAATGTCATTTTTACTGATGAATGTTCTATATGGGCACGTTCTGTCCTCACGCGAGCCTGGTCAACTTCCACCAATAGGCTTGTTCAGCGGACCGTAAAACATGGAATAAAGGTGCATCTTTGGGGCTGCTTCTCAAAGCAGGGATTCAGCACTTTGCACCTCTTTACTGACAACCTAAATGCCGAGAAAATGATAAAAATCTACAAAAAGGCTTTACTGCCATCTGCCAAACGAAGGTTGATCACAAAAAATGAAGATTGGATTCTGCAGGAGGACAACGATCCTAAACACCGCAGCAAGCTCTGTACTCAGTGGAAGACTCAATCTGGCATCGTTACATTGGATTGGCCGTCGCAGTCGCCCGATGCAAACCCTATTGAAAATGTGTAGGCATATATTAAACGGAAGCTTCGTGGAAGACGCACATACACTTTGAAGCAGTTGTCTTACGAAATTCGTCGGATCTGGAGATCCTTGCCACTAGAATACGCCGTCAAATTAGTAGAAAGCATGCCTCGGAGATGCCAGGCAATTATCGACGCCGGTGGTGACTAGACACATTATTGACCGAATCGCATCATTGTCTGTAATGTGTACAATGTATATATAAATATGAAAGTTTTATCAAATAAATTTTTTTATAAATTAACACGACCACGCTCTTACTTGAAAGACTGTAAATAATAAATTAACTAAAAACCCGATTAATGATAAAATAATAATAAAGTGAACAAAAGTGTTAACCGTGCTATATTGATAAAAATAAGTGAATTGTAAAAGAAAGTGTTGAAACAAGTGAAAAAATAAACCACGAGAAATAATAAATAAATTAAATCATAAACGAATTAAAAGTAAGTGAAAGAAAGGCAAAAAAAAAATAATGACAACCTAATACAATAGGCGAAGAAATGAATGAATAAATAAAAAGTGCAAAAGCAAGCAAATAAATTATGAAAGATAGATGAAGGAATAAAATTAACATAACTAAATTAAAAGTGATTAATTAAATAAACAAATAAATAAACCTAAAATAATAAAATAGTAAAATAGCGAATTAAACAAAGAGAAATAAATCAATTAATTGAATAAATAAAGTGGAAATGACATGAATAAAGAAAGTGCTGAACTGAGCCATAAATTAGTACGAGTGAACTAAAAAAAAAAAAAAAATTTTTTTTAAAAACCCAATTGAACATACATGCATTACATTATAATATCGAAACTTTTATTAAATAAATATTTTCTATATAAATCTTAACATAAGCATAATAGACGTAATATTACATATACAAGTTTTAGATTTCAAATACACATGTTGAACATTGTTCACACACTGCCTTAGTTTTAAAATACAAGTATCAGAATTCAATTAAAATACTAGCATTATACTAAAACTACGAAACAATAATAAAAAAAAAAAATTTTGCTTTCTCTCATCTAATAATTGCTTACCGATTCAAAAAAAAATATATGTTAAATTTATATTATTAAAATTAAAATACGGATATATTAAATTCATCCAAATAAATCTTTTTTTTTGAACTAAAAGAAAATTAAAATTAGTAACCTCTTCTACGACGAATCCTAACGAATAATTATAAACAAACTAATAAAAATTCATACAAATGATACCGCTCCTTCAAGAAGAGCAAAGTCGATTAATTCGCGAGCTTAAAATAAGTAAACAAAAATAAATTAAGTAAACTAACAAAATAAAAATTTTTTTTTAGACGATAGGCAAAATAAGCAACAATACAAATAATTGGACCAAATAAGTAAAACTAAAACAAGTAAATAATAAATAAATAAATAAATAATGAGAGTAAAGTAAGATAAAAGTAACAATCTCCTGCTTAGAAACAAGTATCTCCACATGTTGTCACATAACTTAAGACTTCAACATATTAGCCTCAAGCAACAGGGAACAAGCCTGTATATTAATTTTTGCATTCTTCATTCAAGCGACAAATGACCGATAGGAGACAAACCAGGAAACAAGTCGCTAAGGCATTAAAAGCAGAATAAGATAGAGACGAAATTGCCGATCCCTTTACCCGTAGACCGCGCGTATCTCGTTCTCCTCAATACCAAGGTCTTGACTCCCCCGTCAACACTCCCCTAAGAGTAAGTGAAGACGTTACAAAAGAATACATCACTCCCCCTCCACCCATATACCAACCTCTGATCGATCTATACATCTTAGATCCAGACTCCCCGACAATGACTCAACCTAACCGGGCCGGTTACGGTAGAGACACCGGAAATGAAGGCGAACAAAAACCGATCTTTCCGATATCTCTGAAGGACGCCCTCGGTGTAGTCCCTGAATTCAACGGAAAAAACATCCCATTAAGCGAATTTTCAGAAGGCTGCAACAAAGCCAGAGAAATACTCGGGCCCTACGATGAATCAAACTTAGTAAGACTTACCAGAAGTAGAATAAAAGGAGGAGCCCGCGCCGCGATTCTCGGGTTATCATTCCCGACGTTTAAATCTTTGAAAGACTTTAAGGATATATACGCCAGTACTAAAACTGAGCAACAGCTGCTGGGAGAACTCGGAAACGAGTACCAGCGAGACAATGAAAACGTCATCGCTTTCGCAAATCGTATGAGAGATCTGGGAGCACAGATTAACGAAGCTCATAAAATAGCTACCGGCACTCTCGATCCCGAATTTAGAGCACAAACAGAAGCACACATAGTAGAATGCTCTAAGCAAGGTCTGAAATCAGAAATAGAGAATAGAATGAAGGAAACAAACAATATCTTAAACATCGTATAGAACGCCATACTGGCCGAAAGGCAAATCGCCTCCAAAACAGCCTTTTGCAATAAACAGCGAGCCCATAAAAAAGGATTTTTCTACGCGAGCGAAGAGGTTGCGAAACCAGAGCTGAAAAGAATGGAGGACACAAGATACGAGGCACGGATAAACAGGTCAGCAGTATGCCGCTTTCGTAAAAAACCTGGCCACTCAGTAGAAACCTGTTTTCTCAAAGCAAAAACCTGCCAAATTTGCGCAAAACCGGGACATACTGCCAATTTCTGCAACAATGAAACTGAATGCCAAATATGTGGGCAAAGAGGACATACCGCAGTGCAGTGTAATAAGAACAGACGCGAAGTCGACGCCTGTTAACAATGCAACAAGCCAGGACACTCAGCATTGAATTGCTTTAAACGCACCAACAATATGCCTAGAGCAGAGTTGCGGTGCTACTAATGCAACATGCCCGGCCATACTGCAGCAGTCAGCCGACAACAAAGACCCACCAATGTGACCAATGTACCAATCTGCAGCTATTATCTTATAAAAGGGCACGCAGTCACCAAGTGCAGAAAAAAGAAATATAACCAGGCAAAAAACGAGAGGAGATTGCCACAACAGAGTGCCATCAGAGAGGCCCCACGAACTCAAGTACGCTTAGCTCTCCCAATAGAACTGGAAGATTTCAGTGGAGAGTTAATGCCATAAAAACTTGTAAAACTGTACCGTTCGTAAGCCTCAGCCTCCTCCAAAATAGGTTTCCCAGCACCCTCATGATCAATACAGGATCAGAGGTTAGTGTATTAAAAGCACGCATCCTGCCAAATCACAAATATCTCAAGACCTTAGACGAATTTACACTACAAGGCTTGGGAGGCGAAACAGAGCAAGACTTGGGAAAAGCAAAGGTAAAGATCGGAGAAAAAATAATCGAATTTATCATAGTACATAATAATTTTCGATCCCTTTTGACGGAGTATTAGGAGTAAATTTTTTCGAAACCACTAAAGCAAAATTGGACTTCGGAGACGATACAATACTAGTAAACAATAAACGCATTGAAATACTCTGGGACGATGAAGATTACCCGCACCTGACCAAAAATTTACACAATATCATGAGCGGAACAAAAACCGGACTACCCTTAGTTAAAATACTAAATCCACCGACCTTCACGGAAAGGCAACTGTTAATCGACTCGGGATTCGAGATAAACCTTATAAAATCAAGCCTATTACCACCTGAAAAAGAAATGGATACGACAGAAAGATACAATTTGAGAGGGATTTGAAAAAAAATCATACCTACCTGGGGAACGATAGAGATCTCATTGCTAGGAAGTGCGATAAAATTCAACGTCATAAAAGACGACGTGTATATCCTAGGGGAAGGAATATAAGGCTGTGATTTTCTGCGCAAAAACAAAGTACACCTTGACTATCCCAACCGCATGATGACATGGAACGGAAAAACGCAATCCTTCGAGATTGAAAATGCCATCGACAACATAGATAACAGAGGGGAATATTCAAGAAATCTTCAAAGACGATGATCGCGATAGTAATGCAGCTACGAGGAACAGTTATCTTACTTAAGAGAACGAACTTGCTATCGATTTAGACTATCAGCTCGAGTCGACCGCTGACTTTGGAGACCCTAGGTCTCGCGAAGATCCCGAACTCAAAGAAACCATCAAGGATCACCTACGTATGGACCACCTGGATGAACAAGAGAAAGCATGTCACTAAATCAGTAAAGAACAATAGAGGCACGTTCTACCTACCTGGAGACGATCTCCCGGGTACAGATCTTATTACGCACGAAATCCCAACAACTGACGACAACCCAGTCCACGCTAAGCAGTATCGCTTTCCGCATTCGTTGAAAGACGAAATAAACCGACAGGTAAATGACCTACTAAAGGCAGAAATCATAAAGAACTCTAATTCACCCCACAACGTCCCAGTTTGGGCCGTACCCAAGAAACCAGACTCACAAGGCCGCCCTAGATGGCGCATGGTATTAGATTTTCGGGTATTGAACGAGAAAACAATAGGCGATTCGTATGTACTTCCTAATATCGAAGAGATATTCGATCAAGTAGAGCCAGCTAAATACTATACAGTGCTCGACTTAGCGTCAGGATTCCACCAGATAAAGATGGATCCGAAAGACGCACACAAGACGGCTTTGAGCACACCATTCGGCCATTATGAATTTGTACGAATGCCGTTTGGATTAAAAAACGTGCCTGCTACCTTTCAACGACTAATGGATAAACTCTTAAAGGGACTACAGGGCGTAAGTCTTTTTGTTTATCTTGGTGACATTGTTATTTACGCAAACAGCATGAAGGAACATGACTCGAAAATCACAGCTTTAATGCAACGCTTGAAACGAGCAGGTTTGAAACTGCTAACCGATAAATGTGAGTTTTTAAGACGCGAAGTCACATATCTTGGCCATATGCTTAGCGGGAAAGGATTGCGCCCCGACCCGAAGAAATTGGAGGCCGTAAAGAACTTTCCTTGGCCCAAAAATATTAAAATGTCCGTTAGTTCTTTGGACTAGCAGGATATTATCGTCGTTCTATCAAGGGATTTGTTGCATTACTCCCAATGATCCTGCCAATTCTTGTTGCGTTTGACACAAGTCTTAATCAAGTAATGCCTCCAATTCTGCATCTTTGAAAACCTTCTCTCTTCCACCGTCATGCTGGTCTTCGACGTTAAAATCGCCGTTATTGAAGCTTTAAAACCACTTTCGGCACGTTCTTTCACTAATAGCGGCCTCACCATAGGTATTCGAGAGCATACGATGAGCCTCAGTCGCAGATTTCTTCATATTAAAGCAGAAAATTAAAACCTCCCGCAAATGACGAGAATTTGGCTCGTAAGTTGACATGTTTAATCGACAATAACTTTATAATGCAGACACAAATCGACTAATATTTCGATGGCATTATGTTTACAAGTACCTAAGCTTATTGTATGACATCTATGATCTATTTATTTCAACTACCACTTACCGCTACAGCCATCTATTGCAAAACGGCGGAAGCAAAGTTGTACACCCAATAAACGTATAACCAGTTTTTTACAATAAAGCCTTGAATTTCGGAAAAAAACGGCGAAAGCAAAGTTGTACACCCAATAATACCAAAGTTTTTTGAAGCAAAAATAAAAGAGGGCGTCTCTACTGGACCACAGATAAGAGACCTTCTGAAAAATGATGCATTTAAGAAAAAAATGTATGACAAAGGGCAAGCAGCTTAACAAAGTTTTAGAGAAGGGAGAACAAAGTTTCTTGAAAATCACAAAGACCCTGATTACATAAACGTCGATGCAAATTTGGTCCAAAATTATAAAGAACTGGGATGTTTAATAAGTTTGAAGCTGCATTTTCTCCACTCTCATCTTGATTTGTTCCCAGAAAATTTGGGAGCTTTCAGTAAAGAATAAGAATAAAGTATGCACCAGGACTCAAGTAAGTTTGAAAAGAGATATTAAGGTGTTTGGGGAAAAAATATGTTACCAGACTACTGCCGGAGTCTAAAGCGAGACAAAAGTAAATGTTATAAAAGAAAAGAGAATCGAAGATCATTCCACAAGAAACAAAAGCGTCCTTGTTTGGAGTATCTCTCTAATTGTTTATCCCACAAACGATCTAGAAAAATAGTGTATGAAACTTTTTAGATTTTTTGACGGTTATTTTGCTACTTGGCCTTCAAATGACCTTGAACTTGACGTGATGGAGGTTAGCCAACCTCGTATTTGAACTTGGCGATCAAGAAACATATATATTTGTTCTTTCAGATTCTTTTACGGTTTGTAACTCTTTTACTCAGAAATAACCTTAAAATGACCTTGTAATGACCTTATCACGTTCATGCTGGCGCGTACCACCGGTGGCCGCACGAGACTGTCTCATCGGGCGGCGCGCACCACCGGTGGCCTGCACTAGACTATCTCATCCGAGCGCCGCCTCAAAGCAGAAAACGTGAAAATCGGCCCCGGCATGAGCGTGTTAAAGGACCTCTAGCAGTGATCGCAAGATGAAACAAACTACGTATTTGCATTAAGGGACCTCCAAGACATGTATATGAACATTCTTAGATTTTTTTGTCGGCAATTTCTATACTTGACCTTTAAATGACCTTGAACATGATGTAATGGAGATTAGTCAACCTCGTATTCGAACTTGGCCAGCATAAAACATACATATTAGTTTTTTTAGATTTTTTTAACGGTTTTTGACTGTTTTATTCAAAAATAACTTTAAACTGTCCTTGAAATGATCTTAAAGGACGTATAGAAGAGGTCGCGGGGTTAAACAAACTACGTATTTGTATTTGGGGACTTCAAAGACATGTTCATGAATTTTTTTAGATTTTTTCGTTGTTGAATACGTTATTTGACCTTAAAATGACTTTGTTCCTGATGTGATGGAGGTTAAGCAACTCATTCGCTGTAATTAGCGACCACAACAACCTTAGTAGGACTTGTTTCTTTTCAGTGTTTTTTCGTAGATCAGTTGTCAACCTGCGAAATTTATGTGAATTTTCATGGCGACAATGTACGAGGGCGGTTCAAATATGATCGAGACAAATTCTCTGACACGTTTATTTACTATCGAAAAAATTTACAAAAATTTACAGTTTTTCTAGGTACTCTCTCTTACAAGTTACGCATTTCGTCCACCTTTCCGGAAGCTTTTTGATGCCGGTATTAAAGAATTCCCTGGGCAACTCGGACAGCCATGTGCGCACGAACTCCTCTACCTCGTCGTCGGTGTTGAATCTTTGACCTTCGAGGGCTTCTTTTAGTGGTCCCAACATGTGGTAGTCGCAGGGTGATAAATCCGGACTATAGGGGGGGTGTTTCAGTACCTCCCACCCTAATTCCGATATTGTATCGTGCGTGAGACGCGTGGTATGAGGGCGCGCGTTATCCTGGAAAGGAATCGCACTTCGTGCCAGAATGCTCCTACGTTTCGAGCGATAAGCGGGTTTCACGTATGTTTTCAGAAGGTTAGAGTAGTATGCGGAATTAATGGAACGTTGGGTGCGCAGGAAATCGACGTACAGCACGCCCCGCCAGTTCTAGAACACAGTACACATAACCTTACCCGCGGACCTGGTTGTCTTCGCTTTGACTGGCGCCTCTTCCTCCTTCTTCCTCCACTCTTTAGACGACACCTTGCTTTCGGGAGTGCAATATTGTACCCATGTCTTGTCTGTAGTGAAGATTCGCGTTAAAAAGCTGTCCCCCTTCACCTCGTATCGCGTCAGCAAGTGGCGAGAAACTTCCTGTCGCGTGAATTTTCGCTCAAAGTTCAACAGCTTAGGAACCCATCGCGCCGTTATTTTGCGATAATGAAGGTGTTCGTGGATGATAGACTTTACACTACCAATACTGATGCCGAGTTCAGCCGAAACGTCTCGAACATTTATCCTACGGTCCTCCAAAATGAGTTGTTCTATGCGGCAAATGTTGTCTGGTATGATGCTGGTTCACGGTCGACGATCATGCGGCTCATTCTCGTCGGTTTCGCGACCATCCTTGAATGCTTTGGCCCATTTAAACACAGCAGCCCTACTCAGGCACTCACTACCGAACTGATTTTGCAAACGCAGAAAAATTTACGTGTTTTTAACGCCTTTCCACACTAAAAACCGAATGACAATACGTTGCGCAATGGCGGTCAGCACTTGACGTTCACTCATGATCGAAGCACGTGCGTGAAACATGCACTCCCGACAAAAACTATGCCACACTGTTCGTAAGGGACCCAGCTATCACATACTCTAGCCACGACCTTTAAAACATACAATCTTAGGCATAAAAATTTATTGTGGTCATTTGGATAAAGAAAATTAATATATTAGGACCTTGAATAAGTTCTCGATGTTTTTTTACAAAATAAAAACTTTATTAAAAATATCAGCCACAAAAATATTTTACTTAAAGTATTGCCTTTTACTAGAGACCACTTTCTCCCATCTTTCTGGAAGTATATGAATTCCGCGTCAGAAAAATGATATCCCCCTTGAGGCTATCAAAGAATCGATCCATTCTTTAGTTTTTTTGTAAGAATGAAAGCGTTGCTCAGCCAGACCATGCGCCATCGAACAGAATAGATTAAAATCGGAAGAGGCTATGTCAAGTGAATATGGCGGATGGGGTAGAACTTCTTATTGAAGCGTTTCCAGGTAGATTTTTACTGGTTTTGCAACATAAGGCCGAGTGTTGTCATGTAAGAAAATCACTTTGCGTCTTTCTGCTTGTATAGCGGCCGTTTTTCTTTTAGGGCTCATTCTCAACGCATCAATTAAAATCGATAGCAATCTTCCGTGATAGCCTCATTCGGTTTGAACAGCTCATTATAAATGACACCCTGATGATCCCACCAAATGCAGAAAAGAAGCTTTAAACCATGGACATTTTCTTTTGCAGACGACGTTGATGCATGGCCGGGCTTACCCCACGATTTTCTCCGCTATGGAGTATTGTAGTGTATCCATTTTTCATCGCCAGTCACGATATGGTGCAGAAAACCTTTTCTTTTCTGTCGTTGAAGCAGTAGTTCACACGTGATAAAACACCGTTCGACCTCTTTGGGCTTTAATTCATAGGGCACTTAATGTCTTTGCTTCTGGATAATTCGTAATACTTCTCAACGTTTTGAAACTGTTGACTTATCTATTTATAATATTCTTTCTAGTTCTACCAGCGTCTGACATCGGTCTTGATCAAGTAATTTCTCCAATTCTTTGCCTTCAAATTTTTTTGGTGCGCCAAAACGATCTTTATCCTTGAATTCAAAATCATTATTTTTGAAGCGTCGAGAACAGTCTCTGCATGTCGCATCCGGCAAAACATTATCACCGTAAGTCTCAACAAGAATTCTGTGTGCTTCAGTTATAGATTTCTTTTAAATAAAATGGTGCAATAAAATTCCACGCAAAAACACTTTATTTGGCAAAAAAGTAGACATTTTCAGAACCAATAAAATTCTTTGCTTACACTAAAGAAAACTATCATACACGGAAATTTAAGGTTAGATACAGTACTTGCTTGTAGATGCGTCACCATTTAAAATTTCATGCACGGAGTACTGCTACTGCTATCTTTGAAGATACAGCGAGAACTTATTTAAGATCCTAATAGTATAAAGAATATAAGATTATAAATAGAAAAAAATTAAAAATATAAAAAAATATAAAAAATATTAAAAAATATTTTAAAAAATATAAAAAATATAAAAAATATTAAGAAATAATATGCACATACGCTCGCACGCACACACAAATACACACACACAAACAAACACACATACGCGCACGCATATACACAGACACATACGAGATCAACCAGCCTACCACATTTCCGTCATTGATCTTGGATAACGCTTAATGTAGGTTTTCGTGATTTGTGGATTTCTAACTTTAATTATCGATGTTTTCGTTAACTTTTACTCATTTCGATGAGATCTGTCAATTTTATTTAATTTTTTTTTAATTCGAGAACATCCGCTCGAGAAGTAGGTATCAACGGCAGAAGTACACTCCTGTTCCAACGCTTGATGGCGACTGAACTATGTCGGGACAAAACTCTATAGTTCCGCCTCTCGATCGAGACAACTAGCGCTCCGCTACCACATCAACCGACTGAATGGCGCGCATTTTAAAGAAAGAAGTTATGCTGTCGCACCCTGTAGTATAGCAAAGGGAATTCTGGCTCAACGGGCCAAAACCCCATAAGGATTCTGGCTCAATGATTTGGGAAACCGTTAGGATTATGGCTCAGTAAGTTTGAAAGCCGTACGGATTTTGGTTCAGTGAGTTAGAAGCCCGTGAGAAGTCTGGCTCAATGAGTCAAGTACGCGAATATGTTTCGATATGCTCTGGCGGTGCAAGAGAGATTTCGCAGAGTATATGAGTTGCTAAATGCGTAATTCTGAGAGTATATGTATATATCAAGGAAAGAAAGAGTGGTAAGGAACCAACCTTCGCCCGTTACCCGTGGGCAACACCCAATTATATTTTATGTTCCTTTTCAAAAATTCTTTTTTTTTTTTATTATGTTTTTATAGCTCAAATCATAAAATTTTTTTGCATATCTTGATAATGCTTATTTAAAAGTTTTACATTATGTAAAGCACAGTTTCTTTTACAAATTGAAGTAGTATAATGAGAACATACCGTACGAGGGTGGTCTGAAAGGTTTCCGACCTAATACAGATACAAAACATTTTTTCTTAATTTTTTTTATTTCTCAACATAGTCTCCTTGCAATTCTACACACTTCTTCCAGCGATGCTTCCATATCTTTAACCCATCCAAATAGTACTCGGCGTTTTTCTCTGCAAAATGACTGTTTACGAAGGTGATTACCTCCTCATTTGACGAAAATCTCTGTCCTCCGAGTGCAATTTTCAGATGAGGGAACAAAAAGAAGTCACTTGGGGCTAGGTCTGGTGAGTAAGGCGGATGGTCAAGCAGCTGAAACCGTAATTCGTGGATTTCCGCCATGGCAACCGCTGAGGTGTGAGACGGCGCGTTGTCTTGGTGAAACAGTATTTTCTTTTTCTGCAAATGTGGACGTTTTTCCGCAAGTTCTGCCCTTAGCTTGTCAAGTAATGATGCGTAGTATGCTCCTGTGATGGTTTTTCCTTTTTGAAGATAATCGATTAAAATAACTCCATGACTATCCCAAAAAACAGTCGCCATCACTTTCCCAGCCGAAAAAACAGTTTTTGCTTTTTTTTGGAGCCAGTTCCACCTTTGCAGTCGACTATTTTGACTGTATTTTTGTTTCAGGCGTATAATGGTGTATCCAAATTTCATCTACAGTAATTAATCAGCGCCAAAACTCGGATTTCTTGGGCCTCAACTGCGCCAATAGAGCGTTGGAAATGTTCATTCGAACACGTTTTTGGTCTAACGTGAGCAAACGCGGCACCCGACGTGCGGACAGCTTTCTCATGTCTAAATCTTGATTTAATACATATGTAGCAAACACGTTCTTTGGATATGTTTATAACCTCTGCTATCTCTCTCACTTTAATTTGGCGGTCGTCTAGCACCATTTGGTGAACTTTGGCAATGTTATCGTCAGTTGTTGCAGTTTTTGAACGTTCCAAACGTTTATCGTCTCCCAAGCTCTCACGGCCACGTTTGAATTCAGCTGCCCAAAATTTCACTGTGGTGAATGATGGTGCAGAGTCCCCATACACAGAGTTCAACTCATTTTTGATTTGCATAGGCGTAGTGCCTTTCAAAAACAAAAATTTAATGACAGCTTGATACTCAATTTTGTCCATTTTCACAACAACAACTCTCACATCGACTCACTCAAACGACTGTCAACTAACAACTGCGCATCCAAAATGGCTGAAACTTTGGTGAGCAACTGTCATCAGATGAACAACGAAATTCGCTAGCTTTTATTGACGAGTGCTGCTATCTTTACGTTGAGGTTAGAAACTTTTCAGACCACCTTCGTAGTTAGATTTTATTTTGCATAGAAAAATCCTCTGTTTCCATCACATTAACGACATTGAGTTTGAAGCGTTGAAGCTTTTGTTTTTAATGATTCCATTACAAAGACTTTCGAAGCATCGCGAAGGGTTTCGCAAAGTATATTTTCTACTTTGATATATGATAGATTACCTGTATAACTACAGCATGATAGTCATTTTGTAACCACTTATTTTCTCTTTTGCATTGTTCATTGAGACGATGCCAAGGAAAAGGACTTTTGAGTGGTTGGGCATGTCAGCACATCTTTATACAATGTTAATATAGCCAACTTCTTGAGAACGTTTTACGTCCGGACGTAATCGTTTTCGGACTGTTTGAAACCTTACATATCCACTATCTATTCCATTTTCGATTATCAATATTTAATCAAATTTATACGAGGTTCTTTATATCACCGCTGACGGGATTATACTGAACTATGCAATCGTCCAAAATGAAACAGTAGACAGATGTACCTCCTAGAAAATAATCTTGCGATTCGAATTCCAAGCGAGCATCGAGGAAAAATTTTTCAAGAATTCACTTTGCTTCAAGCAATCGATTACAATTAAAGGTAGGTTCTTAATAAAGTCCAATTTTTTCCAGAAATGGTTCGGCTGTTTTGTCATAATAAGCCTTTTAAAACTTAACATACATATCATATAGTATCGCATATTGATTGCAATTTATATCAAAATTTAAATTTCCATACGAATAATATTGAGAATTGAGAAGTAGCTTTATATTACTCAGAATGCAATGATCGAATCAACTCACGTTTGTGTCTCTTCGATTTTTTCGATTCGTTTGGAAGGTTTAAATACTGAATCAAGGCTTCTCTAATTGATTAGAAGTTTTTACCGTCCAAACATGTTTCGATGACAATGGTAGTACTAGATACTCATACAATTCCTAACAACGAAAACTAACATCAATTGATTTATTTTTTCAACATACTTTAACAATCGAATTTTTTTAGCATTTGATGCAATCACATAAAGCATAAGCCACTCCGATCTCGTCAACTCAATTTTAAAATCTTCGTAAGTTTGCCGATTCTTTTTTGTAATTGCTGTTTGAATGACTGCATTTAAACTATTTCTTGATCTTGCAATAATTAGTTCATGCTAAACGTTCACTAAAATTTTTTGATAGTCTTTTACAAATCCAAGTATCATACTCAAGGGTATGGATTCATTGAAATAGCCAGCATTATCGATGAGTTGTTGAGTCTCCTAGACACCAATCCAGCTGGCATTATCAAGTCTTAAGCTTTGATTTGGATTAAGCGATATCTAATTCTTCATAGGCGTAGTGAATCCAATATTTTTACATTTGTCAATCTTGATGGCGTTTATCAAATTTCTTCAAACTTGAGACAGATAGCATTATTTACTAGTTTGGTATTTTGTACAAGCATACCATTCGTCTTAACCAACTTACCACAAATATGTAGAAAGCTTCATGGTAGTAGAAGATATAAATCTTGATGTTGAGTGGCGCTGTGTATGGCTGATGAGCATGTATCAAATATGTAACTCATAACGAGCGATTGATTCATCGAATGTTACAGGTGACTGCACTCTTAAAATTTCTTTTATTTTTTGGTAAACAAAAATATGCAAGTTATTTTCCACCAGAAACGACGATGACTCTTAGGCTAAGAGTTTACAGAAACTTAATGTTTTACAGTGTTGGTACCTTGATCGTTCGCTTTCAACTGATAATTGTACGATTTTTCGGTCTATTTGTATAACCACTATCATTTTTTAAATTGTAAACTATCCCCATTATGCTGGCTTAAGATGAAGTCTAATCGTGATAACTTCTCATCGATAATTAACTAAATGTTCGTCTTGATCAACTATGCACACTTGCAAATGGTCTATACTCTTTACGGTGACTGTAACGTAAATGATATGGGATGAACTTCGATTATTTTATATCTTAGTGGCGCTTCTGAGAAGAACTTGTGTATTGTGTGAACTTTGTGACTATTTATATAGGAACCGGATGTAATATTGCACTGTAATATTGTACTCACAGAGCGTTGATTTTAAAAACAGCTACAGGCAAATCCGATACGTGTTCCTCATCAGCTGCAATAATGCGCTGAGTAAAACTTAGCAGAGGACCAATCAAATCTCGTGGTCGGAAATCGATGGGTTGAAAATACCTTATCACACAACGAAGCGTACTGTTGTCAGGTTTCAAGGTGAGTGAAATACCTTTGAGAGTCAAAGTATCTTGATAATTTTCTATATCTTTTATCTCGTAACTACCAGCCGGTGAGACAATCTCTTCTTTACCAACGTAAGATTTATTATTACCCGTATCGATGTTAGGTATTGAATTGAATGTTAGAAGTTTAACCGAACCAAGAATGTAGTTCTTACGAGATAAAAATTCAATTGGAGGGAAATACTGAGCTTCGAGTATGGATGATGTCCCAGAGAGACTCAACGTTAATGAATTATCTATGATTGATGATCAATTTTATTGCTTCATATGCCTCATACCCTCATGGTGAGCAAGATCATTACACAAAAATTTAAAACATAGATGACCACAGTTGAATATATCGTAATCTTGATATCCCTCATAATTATATTTAATCTCGTCGACTCATAAATAACACATCGTTCAATAAGTCCCGATACTAACCCAGAGATGGTGCTAGTAGTACCAAACTGGCCACGTTTCCATAGGGTGCAAACCTTTACACGAAACGTGTAAAAATTTTACGTCGATCGGATCACAGACAGCAGAGTTATCGAGGTTAGAGTAAAGTCACTTTGTAATTTGTTTGAAAAATGGAAAAAAAGGAGTTTCGCGTGTTGATAAAACATTGTTTTTTTAAGGGTAAAAACACCGTAGAAGCTCAGCAATGGCTTGGAAAACATTACCCGGACTCCTCTCCATCCAAACCAACGATTTGTTGTTGGTATGCTGAGATTAAACGTGGTCGTACGGACACAAACGATGCGGAACGTTTGGGTAGGCCATTGGAAGCCGTTACACAGAAAAATGTGAGTAAAGTGTTAAAAATTGTAATGAAAAATCGCAAAGTGAAGGTCCGCGAGATTGCAGAAATGACACAGATATCATCTGGAAGCGTATTTAAAATCCTTCATGAAAAACTGAGCATGAAAAAGGTTTTTTCCAAGTGGGTGCCGCGATTGCTTTTAGTGGAACAAAAACAGCAACTAGTCGACGATTCAGAGAGCTGTTCATCGTTATTTACTCGCAATAAAAAGGATTTCCTGCGTCGATACGTGACCATGGATGAAACATGGATACATCATTTCACTCCGGAGTCGAATCGGCAATTATCTGAGTGGCGCATGGCTGGCGAAAGCCGCCCAAAGCGTCCAAAAACGCAGCAGTCTGCTGGTAAAGTCATGGCGTCTGTTTTTTGGGATACACATGGCGTGATTTTCATTGACTACCTGGAAAAAGGTAAATCGATCAACAGTGATTATTATATTGACTTGTTGGTACGTTTGAAGGAGAAGATAGCAGCAAAACGACCGCATATGAAGAAGAAAAAAATCCTTTTTCACCAAGACAATGCACCATGCCACAAGTCGATGAAAACAATGGCAAAATTGAACGAATCGGGCTTTGATTTGCTTTCCCACCCCCCGTATTCGCCAGATATAGCCCCCAGCGACTACTGGCTCTTAGCTGATCTCAAAAAAATGTTCAAGGGAAAAAAATTTGGCTCGAATGAGGAGGTCATTGCCAAAACTGAAGCCTATTTTGAAGCAAAGGATAAATCCTTCTATAAACATGGTATAGAAATGTTGGAAAGGCGTTGGAAAGATTGTATCACTCTAAAAGAAGATTATATTGATGAATAAAAATGATTTTTGAAAAAAAATGTTGTTTTCGTTGTTAGTCTCGGGACTTATTGAACGATGTGTTAATCATTATCCTTTGATGGTTATTAAGAATGATGCTACTTTATATAAACCCTCTTTATGTAGCGAGATAAGGAGACATAATTGAGATTTCATAATGAAAACATGAATTTTAAAGAACAATTAGACAAGTGTCTAGTGATTAACTTTGACTGTATTGTAGAGCAAGAAGATAAGACAAAATAACACGGAAATTCACTTTCAAGTAGCAAATGAGCAGTTTCTTGCGGACCTTCAAATTATGGTAAGACTAACAGTCTACTAGCTTTCATAACTCATCCTAACAGACACAGATTTAAAAATGTATACGTTTATTCCAAGTCACTCAATCAATCGAAATATAAGTTTTTGAAAGAAGTTTTGGAACCCCTTTATGATATACGAGGGTGGATCAATATGTGCCAGTGTTTGACGACAGAGGGCGTTCTTGAGGAAAGTTGGTATTATCATCGTGTGCTGCCATCTATTAAACGACGGTAAAACAAATTCCAGACTGATTAATAGGTTAGTTTGGATTTAGCAGCCATTAGAGTAAGACGTGTTTCGTGCTTTTCGCTAAGATGGAAAAAGAGCAGTATCGTTCGGTAATTCGCTTTTTGTTTTTGGATGGAAAAAAATGCAAGGAGATAAAAGCAAAGTTCATCGATGTTTATAGAGACACTTCGCCATCTATGACCACAGTTAGATATTGGTTCAACGAATTTAAACGTGGGCGAACATCCGTTTTTGATGAGAAGCGACCAGGACGCCCGGCAGACGTGATTACTGAGGAAATCATTCAAAAAGTCTACGACATGATTCTCGCTGATCGACGAACGAAAGTGTGCGAAGTAGCAGAGGCGGTAGGTGTGTCGACTGGAACGGCAATTAATATTTTACATGATAAGTTGGCGATGAAAAAATTGTCGGCCCGATGGGTGCCGCGATTGCTCACGGTGGACAACAAGCAAATGCGCCTGTTAACTTGGGAGCAGTGTTTGGAGCAATTTAAGCGAGATCCGAAGGAGTTCTTACGTCAAGTTGTCATTGTTGATGAAACCTGGATTCATCATTACGAACCAGAAACTAGGCAACAACCAAAACAATGGATTTCTCCCGGTGAATCTGCTCCAAAGAAGGCGAAGACGGTCCCATCGGCCGCAAAGGTCATGGCGACGATTTATTGGGATGCGAACGGCGTCATCCTCATGGATTTTTTTGAAAAAGGGAAAACGATCACTGGACAATACTACAGTGAGTTATTGGACTGCTCCAACAAAAAAATGAAGGAGACACCGGCGCATTTGGCGAAAAAGAAGGTGCTGTTTCACCATGATAACGCACCAGCACATTCATCTGGAGCTGTCGCCGCCAAACTGCATCAATTGCGTTATGAATTGCTGCCGCTTCCCCCGTATTCACCCGATCTGGCCGCCTGCGACTTTTTCTTGTTCCCTAACATGAAGAAATGGCTCGTGGGAAAAAAATTTAGCTAGAACGAGGAAGTCATCACCGAGACTGAGGCGTATTTTGGAGACTTCGACAAATCCTATTTTTTGGAGGAGTTAATCTTTAGAATTAGAAGTGTATCTTTCTAAAAAGGGACTATGTTGAAAAATAAATATTTCAGAAAAATGGTGTCTTTATTTCTAACACGGGTACTTATTAAACCGCCCTCGTATAATACTTTTTGTTTAGCGAATACGATGAAGTTGTATCTCCTGCAAATGCACTTCCAAACTCTATCATGATATCCGACAATTTTGTTTATGAAAAACGAAATAAAATTAAAGTATTTTTGCATAGGTAGATACGAAGACGTTGATTGTTTCTATCTCTGTCAGTTTGACGCTCACGTTCCGGAACATTTAGTGAGAGATAATGTGAATCATTTAGTAATTTTTTAACAGGATGATGTAAATCTAAAATATTTGCATGATGATCATGTGAATTCTGATAAGAATTTTTTTCAATTTTGAAGCTTCTGTTCTAAATGTTGGAGAGAGTAAAAGTATGGTCTTCTCATGCTTGATAAGGATAGTCTAATTAATGGAGAAAGATATCGGAAGGGGTTTCATTGTTTTGTTATAAATATGTACTCTTAGTTTTGCATTGACAATCGTTTAGTGAACGTTGAAGCGTGGGCATGATGGAATTAAAACTAAAAAAGGATATATTAGTTGTAGTAAAAAGAAATCCATTATTTTTGCATTAAATTGAAGGTTTTATTTAGCATAGATAGAATGATACGATTTAGGTCAAATATGCACCGTTTTGTTCGATAACTTGTTGCCATTTTGGAGATAATTTCATAATGCCTCTCTTATAGAAAACCCTTGTCCCTATTATCAAAAAACTGGGACAGTTGATTTTCACAATCTTCTCTTGAGGCGAATTTTGCACCTGCAAAATCATTCGTCATAGACAGGAACAGGTGATAATCCCTTGGTGCCAGGTCCGGACTATAAGGTAGATGCATAAGAACTTCCCAACCAAGCTCCCGGAGCTTCTGGCGAGTCACTATCGATGTATGCGGCCTGGCGTTGTCCTGATGAAACACAATTTCTCTCCTATTGGCCAAAGCTGGCTGCTTCTGAGCGATTGCTTTTTTCAGACGGTCCAATTGTTGACAGAACAGGTCCGAATAAAGAGTTCGGCCGTAGGGGAGCAGCTCATAGTAGATGATTCCCTGCCAGTCCCACCAAACACACAGCAAAACCTTTTTGACTGTCAATCCTGGCTTGGCCACCGTTTGCGCCGGCTCACCGCGATTTGACCACGACCGTTGTCGCTTGACGTTGTCGTAAGTGACCCACTTTTCATCACCGTTAACCATGTGCTTTAGAAATGGATCGATATTGTTGCGATTCAGCAGCGATTAGTAGATGGAATTTCGGTCCATGAGGTTTTTTTGCGATAACTCGTGTGGCACCCATACATCGAACTTCTTTTTGTATCCAGCCTTATTTAAGTAGTTCCAAACGGTTTCTCGTGCAATGTTTAGCTCCTGGGCAATCGAAACAGTGCCTACGTGACGGTCGGACTCGACGATTTCCATTATTTTATCGACATTTTCGACAATTGGCCTTCCAGAGCGTGGTGCATCTTTGACGTCAAAATTACCGGAATGGAATCGACGAAACCAAAATCGCGCGTGATTGGCTGTTACAGTATTAGGACCATAAACACTATTCACATTTTCAGCTGCCTGGCTTGCGTTTTCGCCTTTATCGAAGAAAAACTGTAAAATATGGCGTATTTTCTCTTTGTTGGTGTCCATCTTTGACGCGTGCTAAAAAAATACTGAGTCCATCAATCACAAAACTGTATCAAAAGCTTTTTAAGTACGAAATCTTATCTTTCCAACGCCATCTAGTGTAACCCAATCGCACTTTTACAACGGGAGATACAGACTACTAAAGCCATCTATTGGCAAAATAATGGATTACCTTATACTACACCTAATACTTATTGAATTTGTTAAGGCGCATAATGCAGTTAAGCGTAAATACAACTTACTAAAATTTCGAAAAGATAATTTTAAGAGAGCGATGAGGAAACAAACATTAAAGAAGAAAAAGTGAATGAGAAAAATTGCAATAAAACTTCTAATGATGCTTTTGATAAAGATACGTTAAAAAAATCATTGATACTATTACTTCATCACAAAAACAACAGACTGTTGATGATGCTACGATCAAGATTGCAGATTCCTTCACCTCTAAGTATGAACGAATATTCCATCAAAAAAACAGTGTCAATCTAAATAGAATTTACGGTCAACGTAAGGAGGATGGTGAATGGAAAATTAGAAGATCATCAATATACTACTGTGATCAAAAAGTAAGGTGAATTTGTTTATAGAATGTAAATTCTTTATTTATTCTTTTAAATCAATTTCATCCTTTTCAAAGTAATCTCCGTCCGATAAAACGCACTTTTGCCAACACTTTTTCCAGTCCTCGAAACAGTCGGAATAGTCTTTTCCGGTGTAGCCTTCAAGACCTTCTTTGATTCGGTTTTTATCTCCTCAATCGTGTCAAAACGGCGACCCCGGATTAGAACACAAGCATCATCTAAAACTGATACAGTATTTAGATGACCAAGATTTGTTATGACTCCGGATCTTATGCGATTCACGAATGCTGATGATATTGTATCCCATTAAACAAGCTGTTCCTTTTCATCGTTTGATTGTGACGAATCTCTTCGTAACCAACCATCCGTTTTTAACAAAATACTTAATTTATTTTGAATATTAAGTAAATGCGACATCAATGTTTGACATTTCTGCTTTCTTGCTCTATTTAGCTTCATCAAAGAAGCGGAAGATGATCATGAGGACGAGGACGACAAGACTGTCAATCACTGATATCTGCATCACCCTTAGCAGCATATTCCATTGACTTTTTTAACAAATTAAGAGTCATATTAAAATATTTAGAAGAAACCATATTGTTTAACTGCTTTTAGAGAAAATTAGTTACTTAGATACTTAGATAAAGAATATTAGTTACTTAATCACTTAGCTCGATGTTGGAGTCGACCTCTCGGCTCAACGCTGGACTTAAACGCTCAGCTTGATGTTGAACTTGATTGCTTGGCTCGATGTTAAACACAACTGTCCCTCTCAATGTTGGAGTTAACCGCTGATTCCGATGTTACCACTGATATTTCTGAAGCTTTTTTCTATTCATGACCAATGTCAGACTGCTGACTGCATTCGTTTGATTTTCTTCTTATACTATTCTAAAACATGGTTAGAAGTGGGGGATTTTCTCTTTCAAGTCCGATACCAGATTGCCGACTAGTACTTTTAGGCCTCTACTTACAGTATTTTTTTACGATAGTAAGAGAAGAGGGGAGAGAGGTGGTCTTCAGAGTAGGGATCGTGGCTATAAAATAACGGCACATTAAAGATCTTTACGTATTCTCAAGCCAATTGGAAGAGCGAAGAATGGAGTACATAGTAGATCTTTAATGATTCCAACGATCTTCGAATATATATTTGTACTTGAAGAAATCGCGTTCTTACCAGTGAAACTAGGAATGAATCCAGTTACTTATTAGTTCGAGCGACCATGAAAGTGGGGACGTCTTTTTATCGAGGAGTAGGCGGTAAATCCGTGATTAGTATTAAATTTCCATGGTATATCGTGGAATTCAGGAAATTATCCATATCGCGATGTAAATCATGTAATAAGGCAAGTAATATTCGATGTTAATACAATTTACGTGAAAGGATTGCAAAAAAAGGAGGTTAGAAGAGATCGTGCCTGAAAAGTAAGCTTATCAAATATTTCATATTATTATTTTAACTTTATTGAATTTATCATAAAATCATAAAAATTATACATATATATGAAGTATGATCTATTATAATACTCTGCGAGACCTCTCTCGCGCCGCTGGCGCATATCGATACATATTCGCCTACATAACTCACTAAGCCAGAATCCTCACGGGCTTCTAATTCACTGAGTCAGAATCCCTATGTGGTTGTAACTCACTGAGCTAGAATCCCAACGGGGTTCTAACTCATTAAGGCGGAATCCCTACAAATTTAGCTCATTGAGCCAGAATTTCCTTTGCTATACTAATGTTATACATAAAAAAAACAATAAACGAATGATTTCGAACCTGTAGTTTTGAAAAATTAATAATTCTATCTTTATTTTTGTATATTTTCGTCAATAATATTTTATTCTATTAACGTTAAGGGGACATTCGCCCTTGAAATTGAAAAAAAAAAAACACTTTTTAAAAATTTTATAATGAAAAAACTATTATATTTACTGACAAAATTTCTTTTGGACATTGTTAAACAGTCTCTAAAGAATATAAGGAAAATTTTTTTCATTTTTAGTTTTCCTAGGCTGCTGTAGAGGGCGTCATCCAAAAGTTACTTTTCAAACGGTAGGACATATTGTGGACCTCCTGTAACAGATTTTTGGTAAATTCAAAATGGATTCTATTCTTAAGGCTCAAAACTATACAATAAGCCTCTAAAACTCATATTGTTTTATATTTTGAAGTTTTTGTATGTATATTTCTGAAAAATGCGAAAAAACGGAATTTTTTGGGGATAAGTCACCCCCGTAAAAAAGGGAGGGGTATTTTTTTAAGCTTTTAGAAACTTACTGTTTACTATTTGCAATGAGTAATCGAATGCTCTTTGGTTTTTTAAAATCGTTTAAGTAGATTCGGAAAAAAATGTCCTACCAGTTTGAAAAAGGTAGTTTCGAGAAAAACGCGTTTAAAGTTTTTTTACCATAATTACTCATGGGCATACGCTGTTACAAATATAGCTGTAACTTTTTTTCTATTACAAATTTCTTAATGAAATTTTAGGAGGCAACTTTTGAACGTATATAGAATCGAAATATGTAAAAATCTCAAAATCGATTTTTTGAAAATTTCAAAGGCGAATGTCCCCTTAATAAAATATAATTTTTATCGCTTTATTCTCTTACAATTAGTGACTATATTGATTAGACGCTATTGCTTACATACATTATGTTTATTTATTTTGGTTTCTAAAATGATTACATCTGGCACTGCGTTATGTAAATATTGAAATTATTTATTTAAAAACAATAAGCTTAGTTTACATATTAAAACAACCTCTAATATTACATATTACGGTATCTTTCATTAATTAAATTGAATCACTAAAGCTTACAACATTTTCAAATTACAAATGTATGATTTATCTTCTTTTTTTATAACTATATATTTTGAATTCTTATCCTCTTTTGGATAAATACTAATGTCCACGTCCATGATATTCTAGGTGATGTTATTAATTCATCACTTTATTTGTTGTAAATCTTTTACTAATATATTTTATTAAATGATGAAATTTCTACTAAGTGCTATAGTAAGAGATTACGAGGTCTGGCTATTAAATAACGAGACTGCGCGCCTAGAGGGCGCCGTAGAGGGGTGGTGAAAAAAATGAGTAGTGCGTTGGGTATCTAGATATCTTGTCTATGCACGTACCAAAACACGTTCTCGTCACTACTATTGTATTTGTGCAGTAGCGATTTGAAACGAACGTGTTTTTTTCTTGTGCCGAAAACCATGTGTGACGAAAAACAGGAGCAACGTATCAATCTCAAATTTCTCGTTAAATTGAAAAAAACTCCGACTGAGTGCTGTAAATTGTTGCAAGAGGCCTATGGGGACAATTCTCTATCTTGTGCGCGTGTTTTTGAGTGGTATAAGCGCTTCAGTGAGGGCCGAGTGAGCACTGAAGATGACCGACGCCCATATCGCCCTGTCACTGTTTCAACTCTGGAAACAGTGACCAAAATCAACCAAATTGTGCATGCAGATCGTCGAATGAGCATCCGGATAATTGCTGAAGCTGTAAACGCCGATAAAGAAACGGTTAGACTAATTTCACACGAGGAATTACACATGACAAAAGTCTGTGCGAAGTTGGTGCCAAAAAACCTGACTCCTGACCAAAAGCTCTTGCGTTAACAGGTCTGCTCAGATTTCCTTGAAAGGTTAAAAAAAGATTCCGGACGGATGCAAAACATTATTACTTGCGACGAAACGTGGATTTTTCAATACAATGTTGAAACAAAGCGGCAATCGATGCATTGGAAGACGCCTGAATCGCCCAGAATCAAAAAAGCAAGGATGTCCAAATCAAAATTTAAGTCAATGTTGATCGTTTTTTTCGACATTAACGGTATCGTGATGACTAAATGGGTTCCAGAGGGTCAGACTGTCAACCAGACTTACTAATTGTCAGTTTTGGCAACACTGCGAGAACGAGTTCGTAAGAAACGGCCCGAGTTGTGGAAAAACAACTCGTGGATTTTGCACCAGGACAACGCACCTGCCCATAACGCGCTATCTGTGAAGCAGTATTTGGCCGGTAAGCGCACTCCAGTGCTCGAACACGCGCCGTACTCGCCAGATTTGGCACCGTGCGACTTTTTTTTGTTTCCGAAGATAAAAATCTGCTTTGAAAGAGACCCGATTTGAGTCGATGGAAGCGGTAAAGCAAAAAACGGTAGAGCTCCTAAAGGCCCTCACCAAAGAAGACTTCTAGCACTACTTCGATCAATGGAAAAAACGTATGGAAAGGTGTGTGGCCAGGGAAAGGGAGTATATTGAAGAGGAGCATTCGAATGTAGAATAATTTTTATAATAAAACCCTTTTTCGTAACCAGTCTCGTTATTTAATAGCCAGACCTTGTATTTTACTTTGCACGTATATAAAAAAAGCAATTTTTAAGAATTCTTTTTCAGAATACAATTAGATTCATTGATCCAAAACTTGAAAGGCTCAATAAAAATAGTCTTAAATTATAAAAAAATTTTTTTTGATCCATTTAGAACACTTTTTATGTATGAAAACGGCAGCTGAACAGGACTTCTCAAAAAGCAGGTAATTACGCTGATGATAAAATCTCAAAGATGAATCATCTGAAACAGAAAAATCAAATTCTTTTAGACTTAGTATAACTGTGGCTATATTCCGTAGCAGAATTAATATATATATATATATATATATATATATATATATATATTTATAGATGTGAAAAAAATTAAAAAACGGGGTGTTTTTATCACTGTTTTTTATAAAAAAATATAGTAAAAATAAAAATTTTGCAATAATTCTGCTACAGGATATATCGATAAGTGTACAGAATATGTGGTTGAAATTTCATAAAGATTAGTTGAGTAGTTTCTGAGATTTTTTAAACAAGCGGTGTAAAAACGTTGTTTCGAGAAAAACGCATTTTAAGCATTTTTTTCTAACTTGTTAAAAAACTTTACCAACGCTTAATCAACGATGCCTGGGCCGTACAACACTCTTTCCTGTTTCTTAAGAAACTGAATCTCTTTCAATTTTGCTTCTTCACGCTTTATTTTTCCCTCTTTAGAAGCCTCCATTGCATGGTTGTTCTCTGTGTTTGTGTGCTGTATTGTATATTGTGCGCCTCGACAATAAACTGAGCGCATTGGCCGATTTTGATGTCCATCACATCCATTATTTTTAATACGGATTTGTATGCTTCATCAAAAATGCAGGCTGCAACATAACACGCAATTTCCACAATTCCTTCCATTGAAACTGTGTTTTGGTGCAATAGTTCAGACGCATTTGTTGTAGCATTCATTTTCATTGTTGTTCTGGGTGTTGCCGCCGAGACATCTTTGAAGCAAATCATCACTTGTCAAATTCTCCTAAATAGTTTTAAACACCTCTTGTACGTCAAGAGCTGTGCGTAAAAATAGAGAAGGGGGAAAGGTCAGTCTTTCACCTGCCTTGGCAGACGCAGTGGTTAGGGTGAATGAGCGCGCTCAGGTGGTAAACTAAAAGGCATGAAAAAGTTCAGTGAGAATGCTTAAATCTTTCTGACATTTTGGCACAATATTTATGAATATATTTACTTTTGAATAAAGCAAAAAAAAAATTCGATTTTTGGAAAGTGTCAAAGTAGAATGATTCCTTAAGATAAAAATACTCTTTAATGTCATTTATTTTGTGTATTAATTTCTTCACTTAAAGATCATTACTATCCGCTAAAGGTATGGCGTATCGTATAAGGACGGTTTTGATTAAAAGATTCATTTAATAATGAGTCTTTCTATTAAGTGTTATTGAACTTTTCTATAGACCGGTTACATATGTATATTAACTCGGCAAAAACTAAGTGTAGAGGATACTACTATTTAATTAAAGGATAATTTGAGTTAAGAGAAATGTACATTATAAATTTATTGCTCTAAATTTGATTTATTTATGTGTAGGGCTGTTCTGAAAGGTTGTTCTAGTAGTGTAAGAGCACTTTTTTGTAAACACATAAAAAGAAATCAGAATATATTTTAGAGTGTAACTTTAAAATAAATTATTTTCATTCACATTATATAATTGTATTATAAAGTTTGAAGTACTTACCAAAAGAAGTAGCAACATTAGCGACTAAGACTATAACACCTGCAGTAGAAATAAAATGTGTCGTGCCCGGATACAATCCTATCATCGGATAGGTAATTGCAGTAAAAATTAAAGGTACTGCAATGAAAATTGGCGTTTCTGCAATAGTTTTGCAAATAAAATATACATCTGCTCTATACATTCCATTCTTATTTTCCCTTATAAAAATTGGTAGTTCAGAACAAAATACCTAAAAAGTGTATACGATTTACAATAATATAAAATTTATTATTTAAACATCTTCTTACTGTAATGAACGGTCTCCCGTTCATTATTTAAAATTTTTTATAATAATATGAAAATTAAAAACATCGTTCAAAAAGAATATGCATTGCAGTATAATACCGAAGTTAACTGCATCATAAAATAGTATACGCCTAGTATACACACAGCTACAGGTAAAGATGCGCGCATCTAAAGAAGATTAAAAGAAACACAGTCTTGACAAGAGGAACTACGGTATAAGCTAATAAATATACACGCGCCTTTTTTTATGGAACTATGTAAGAAAATGGAATCTCGAAAACCGCAGGGGACAAAAGCGAAGTACAAATAAACATACGCACACTCAAGCACCTACGCTGCTATTAGCTGACGCATAGGACTCAGAGAAACGGGGTAATAAGTAAGGCACGAATAGACATATACATTTCGCTATTATCTAGGTGACGCAAAGCACTTACAAAAATGCAGCAAGATAAAAAGTAGCAGTACGATAGGTAGAGCCAGTAAACGCGCGCACCCGTGTAAAAAAGGGGGAAGAAAAGGCTAGAAAAAGCGGTCAAAAGAAGGGAGCCATAAACGACAATGTATTTTCTCAGGTCCAAAATTAGTATATAAGAAGCGACGAATGATAGCTCAGGAGTTCAGTCAGTGCAGTTCAGTTCAGTTAATCAGACTAGTCAATTAAGTCAAGTCTACTCTAGTTAAGTCGCATCTTTGCTCTATTCATATGGAAAGTGTAAGTCAGTAATTCAATTATAAGAATAAACCAGTAATTGTAAGTTAAAGTATTATAAGTCAGTAATTTGAAATAAAAAGTATAAGTACTGGTAAATAACCCGAAAGAATCCGAGACTAAATCAGCCAAATTAACGTAAAAAAATAATAAGTATAAGTATCGACAAGTAATTAAAAAATACAAAATATAAATCGAAGTGTAACGTACGAATTTCCTTTATTCTTTATGCAAGATCAAGTGCAATATATTAAGCTCATGTAGCGCAAAACGAAGCAGATGTACAACTGTAACACGAGAAGTTGCCAAAATTAAAGGCGATGAACTGCATAGCGTTAGGTTGGCAGTATATGTAGGGAAACAATCAATTGCAACGAAATTATAATTTTTTATAAAATAATCATCAGCTCTCTGGCTCCATGTAAAGCACTAGAAGTTTTGAAAATAATCATCAATGAGGTACATGTAATCGAAAAAGACATTCAGATCGAAGGTACATTAAAAATCAACATAGACAAAAAAAATAGTGGTCGGTTCTAGAGAACCGACCTATCATTTCTTATGTATTTTGATAGACTGAATCCGAATTCGGAGTCAGAAATGAAATCACCTTATTATCTTTAGTTTAAATGGCCAAAATTTACCCTTAAAAGCAAAACATACGCAATAATTTCACTGTTCATGCAAATAAAAATGGGAAATAGGATGAATGTGACTATTATGTCTAACTTTTATGTGTTTTGACGTGCCTAATCCAAATTCTGGGTTGAATTTACGCTATCTTCTTTTGGTTTATCAATTTTGTTTGGTCAACCCTTTAGTAATTTTTTGACGAATGACACACCTTTAATTTGGAATGGGAAGACACAAACTGCCTTTGAAATACTAAAAAATAAATTATGTCGGCAATCAGTGTTAAAAATAGATTTTTGTTGCTTTTTATAGTTATAAGGGACGCTAGTGAATTAGCCATAGAAGGTATCTTATCACAAGGCAAACTCGGCAAGGATCGGTCGATCGCTTACGTTCCGTGAGTGTTCTCAAACACCGAGAAAAAATACATATAATACATACTCTTGCAAAGCTTTAGTTGTCGTCAATTAGGTTTCAAAATTTTGATCATATCTAATTATCAGAAAGTTCATAATAGTGTCAGAACATAAGCCATTAATATGTTTTAAAAACTCCACAGAAACCACATCGCAAGAAAGTAGATGGAAAATAAAAATAAATGCCTATGATTATGAAATTGTTTATAATAATGGCCAAGTCAATGTGTCCGCTGACGCATTATCAAGGAATCAAGTTGAATCGTCGGTATTTGCTAAATAAATTTTCCAAATAAACGGGAAAGAAATCAAGAAAAAAAGAGAATTATAATAATTATGATCAAAAGGCAAATACTGAGGAAAAAAAGAGAATTATTAGAATCATAAAATTTTCACATAGAATCTTCCTTTAAGTGCGTGGGACGTGCAAAGAAGACGTGAGAGATCGCGACAAGACAAAAATTGAAATATATGATTGAGATAATTATTTCAGAGAGAATTTACTCTTGAAGCAAAAGAAAGGGAGAAGAAGATGCAAGGAATCGCAATAAAAAGACAGTAAGAACAAACAATTCGGACAAAGAAGACAGTAAAAAACCATTTCAAGGAAAAGTATTTGTTGATATTAAGGAACAGCTCTTAATGAGAAAGAATAATTACTTGTATATCATAACCAACGACGGCATGCCCTGCGACAAAAGTGCTCAAGGTCTCTTGGAAAGAAACGAAGTACCGCGGTTTTGTAACATAGAGCTAGGTAAAGTAAAAATATCTTACAAAAACAATTTTCTTTCAAAAAAAAGTTTCTCAAGAATTTGGCATTATCGCCAACAGAGAGATCTGTACTGAAGTCATCCAGCAATATTTTAGTAGTGTAATTATGCATAACCGAGGTGAGTAAGGATATAAAATTGCTATTGGTGAAAAATAAAGCATGTGGTGGCCGACAAACCATTTCCACAAAAATGGCAAGAGAAGATAACGATCTTGTTTGGCAAAAAAAATATTCAGATAACCTAAGCCAAGCAGTCCAGTATGCGTCGAGGAGCATAAAAATGAGGATGAAAATGATTTGTGTGTATAGAGCGCAACACTACGCTTTTCGTATTGCAATCGCAGGGGTATAATGAATAGTCCTCTAGTAGTACTCAAGAGTCATTATCAATCAGACCAAGTTAAGTCTCAATTACAGCAATTACGTGAAAGTAGGGACAAGAAGCCAAGAAGAGTCTGACCAGCTCAATGTGTGCTTGAATCAAGTTGACTTTGAAACGGCAGACTCGAAGATCAAACTCCATAGCACGATGCTTCGAACTATGTGGAGAAATAGAGGGAGGAGATAAAGAATAAAGAGATGAAGGAATAGAAATAGATGAAGAGATACAGAGAGAGCATACCTACATAGTAGTAGAGCATAGGTTTTCTAACTGGACGTTGCAGATTGCATGTTGGCGGTGGTAGGCGTAATCTTGTTTAAAAAATTCGCAAGAACTTCCTTGGTATCGATTAGTACTAAAGGGTTTTGGAATTTTCGATTAGCACTGAAGGAAGAAAAACGCGTCCATTTTTCACAAAGATGAAGAAGTTTAGCTTTCTATCCCTTGACTTTTCCAGGAGGCGTACTTTAAGCTGGTGAAGAGCTGGCGAGAGAAACTCATTTAAGTTAATGAGCACTGAATTAATGCAGACTGATAGTTGCATAATAGACGAAAGTGCTGAGGCGATTCAAATAGTATGCAGCTTTTTGGCACGAATATTAGATGCTATTACATCATGAGCCAACGCTGCACTCTTCAGGGTTCTTAGGAGTGGTATATGCCTATTAGAGGATCTAGTAGAGTCTGACGTTGATGCAGCAGATGAGGTCGTGACCGCATTCTAAGTGTCTGTCTAACAGACATAACGTTCTTAGCAGTAATAATTGGACTAAGCGCAGAAAAAAAGCCGCTTTGACGTTATTGAACTCATGCAGGATAAAACCGGTTAAGACAACATTAACCAAGTGATTTAACCTGTATTGCTGATGAGAGAGCTCATTTAAATTTTTCACCAGGGCATTATTAGCCCGATATAGAAAAGTATCTTGCTTGCTTTTATCTGTATTGATTGATCGATCGATTTCGATCTACGTAGATTTATTAAACTTCTTGTTGATTGGTGTTGCCATCTGCAACTCGGGGCAGTTTTTAAATGTCTTATTTGATAGACACAAGGAAGTGGAACTGTTCGCTGTTGACCCGGTCTCACTAACATTAAAAATAGCTAAAAGAGGATGAGAGAGCATATACAAGATTATGATGGTTGCATATGCTTGATAATACTTTCAAATGGCGTACGTGCTTGATGCAGTAAGCGCTTTATGTTTATGCATATACGCGTACTTGATGTAGTGCGCGTTGACAAAAAAGCTAGCTTTCACTCTCTCTCTCTTTCTCTCTCTCACTATTCTCCCGCTTGCCTATTTGCTACGCAGTATCGTTACCTGCTATCCTTATCACAGTGTCGCGTAGTTCGCTTCCTCGTGTCCTCTCCCACTTCGACACTCGGGTGCGGAGAAAGAGCGACACGAGTGAGTGCAGTGCGAGGATTAAGTGCGTGAGTGCCTAGTAGTGGCGTATAGTCGCTCGAAGGCGTACGAAAATGAACGCGATGCCTTCCCGAAGCGAGCGAACATAACTTCCGCGCTGCTATTCATCATTATCGTCATGTTCTTCGTTCTTTGTTGTCTTCTTTGCCACCGTGCAAGTGGAGGGCACTTGGAGTGCATCACGCATTTATAAAAAGTCATGAAAGTTTTTCTTGTAATTTGTTTAATTTAATTTTTCTTTCTTCTGACTCTCTCTGTCTCATTTTCTTTCTTGATCGTTGATTGCTAAGCAACCATGTCGCGTCTGCATTCGTGTGGCTCAATTTAATACTATTAAATTCGCCAGTCTGCTTTGCTTATTTTTTATATCTTTTTATATCGTTTATACTTTATGTAACTTAAAATAATTAAATTCTAAATAAATATACTTTTGTGTGCAAAAATCGCGTCACAAATTATATAAGTCTTTAACCCTTTCGCTCCGATGGGCGTATATATACGCTCTCGAAAAATGACCATTCATATATGAAGAGCACATATATACGCTCTGGAAAAGTGGGTACACGGGTACAAAGAGCGTACATGTACATTCATACCATATACTGTCTGTCAAAAAAGTACCAAGAATTTTAAATTAAAACAACATTTTTACGTTTAATAATCAAAATTTATTGGGTCGCCTTCAAAATAGGCTTCGTTTGCTTCGATGCATCTATGCCAACAGCACTTCCAATCATCGAAACATTTTTTATAGGCGCTTGCCGGGATGGCCTTCAGCTCGCGCGCCGAATTTTGTTTTATGGCTTTAATCGACTAAAAACGGGTGCCACGGAGTGGCAATTTAAGTTTTGGGAAGAGGAAGAAGTCACAGGGAGCCAAATCTGGCGAATACGGTGGTTGTTCAAGCGTGTTCGTTGAGTTTTTGGCGAGAAAGTCGGTCACAATCGTAGCTCGGTGAGACAGCGCGTTATCGTCGTGCAAAATCCACGAGTTGTTCGCTCAAAATATCAATTAAAATCGTACGTGTGGACTCGTGGGATATCTCAAGTTCATGTGCTATCTCTCTCAAGCTGGTATGACGGTATCCAAGCACCATTTCCTTAATTTTATCAACGTTATCTGCGGTCGAAGCCGTCGATGGGCGTCCGGAACGAGGCAAGTCTTCGACAACTTCACGACCTTCTTTGAAGGCTTTGTACCACTCATACGCACGGGTTTTTGATAGTGCTTTATCACCAAAAGCCTTTTGCAACATTCTCAATGCATCGGCACACGAAATTTCATTCGCAACACAAAATTTTAGACAAATTCTTTGTTCAACGTAATGACCCATTGTAAAAAATCGGCACGCACTATTGACATCGACTGACTTAACCAGCTACTGTAAACACACTCGTTGACAGATTCCGCTCAAACTTGGCGTAGGCATTAAGGACAGTTGTACCAACCTAGAAAAAAAAATTTTACATGCCTAAATTACCCTGCCAGATTTAAATCGACGATTCCCGGTTCTTTTTTGACAGAATGTATACTTTTATTTCATACTTTAAATGAGATACTTTTGTTAATCAACTGCTCAGTAATGCACTCCGTTCACAGCGATCACATTTTGGCGCAATCGCTCCGTAGCGAAAGGGTTTAAATATTAAATTAATAAATTGTAATTCTAAAACTATATATCAATCCATTTACATAGCTTGAAATTATGAAACTCGGAAATCAGACATTTATTAATGTAGCATCAAATATTTAAAAAACTAATATTATATTTTTTATTCGTGAAACTTTGAATGAATGTATTTTTTCAAGTTATATTAGATTGAAATTAGACTTTATAAAATTATATTAAAAACCATTTCAAATAATATTTTATTTAAAACTTCTGTTTACACCATTTACTAAATTAATATGGCGTCTGGTGATAACGTACCGCTCGATGCCACTCTCGTTGAATATTATAAATGTCATCCAAATATAAAAGTCGGTGCAGTAGTGTGTATAGTGTGTGGTAAATTTTATCATATAAGTGAAATTATAAATAAATGTAATGCAGGGATTGCCTTAAAATCAGAACCTCAAATCTACCGTACGATGACTTAAATGAGATGGTTTGTAAGTTTATAACGCAAATCAAAATCGAAAATAACGAACAAACAGAAAATTTTAAAAGAAATAGTACATGTGAAGAATCAAGTCAATGGGTTAGTGGAAACCATATATGAAAATCACAGTGAAATAGAGGCACTTAAAATTGAAAACAACTTATTTAGACAATTATATAAAGAAATGTAAGAGAATAATATACTATAAATGATTTACTAATAGAAGAAAAATAGGACAATACAAATGATAAAATGTTATAAATACTGTGACGTAGGCACCACGTCGTAGCCGATTTAGCTACGTGAGCCCTAAGTGACTTGCATAAAATAATTTTATATTAAAACAATGTCTCAATCTCTCTTACTCTCTCTTTCACTCTCTCTTCCGCTCTTCATGACGCGATGATGCAGGCCGGCCGTCTGCGACTGTCTCCCAACCAACGGAGGCCTATCGCTTCCCCAGGGCAGGGAAGTGGCAATCCCTCGCCACCCTCACCAAAAACTCGCCACCGCACTCTCTTTCTCTCTAACGGTTTCACGCGGATAAGTGAGAACACTCACCGTTGTTGCTCAAGAAGCTCGTCCGCTGGCCGTTGAGCTCCCAGCAGCTTCCTTTGGCACCGCTGCACCTCGCTCCTGCGGCTCTCCCTCCAGAGAAGGGCTGCTAAACCACGCTGAGCGTTCGCCTTGATGCTTCCTATCTTAGCCCCACCCTCGGCTTCTGATCTCGCGGTGGCAACCTCTAGTCGCTTCCCGCTGACACTTGATCTGCTCGTCCCTCGGCTTACTTCCTCGCTGTACTTCCTCGTCTTCGCTCCTCTTCCTCGCGCTGTTCCCTCGACCTCTTCTTCTTCACCCTCTCTCACTCTCTCTCTCTCTCTCTATCTCTCTTTCTCTCTCTCTCCCACAACTTCACCCTTAACTTCACTCGCGACACTCCCTCTAATCAAAAGGAACAAAACTGTATTCACCGCGGGATTTATCTTTCCGTCCTCGCGGGAACGCGCAGCGAAAATCTCTCTCAGGAGAGCACCGCGTAACTCACTGTTGCGCTCGCTCTTCTCCCTTCTTCCCTCGCGGCTTCCCAAATTCCTCGCCGATCGTCGCCGCAAGTTCGAAAATCGCGTGATTTTCGAACGTTGCCGGCTTTTGGAAAAATCCGCATTTTCGCGGCTAAGCAGGGTTACACAAGCTGGCAACATGGAGATGGTCGCGCAAGAATGTAAACACTTATATTCTTCGTCGATGACCTATGATGGATTCTCCGTCACAATACACAACTTATATTCTACACTGAAGTCACTTCAAACAATAAAACTAAAAACAAAAAAGTACCAAAAATTGTAATTTAAAAAAGTAAACATTAACGATGAAACAAATTTAGAGAAAACAGTGATATATTACATAGCAAAGGACAAAACAATACTAGCTAAATTATAAACATATAAAAAGGAATAAAAACAGACTGCTCATAGGATATCAGAATTAAAGAGTTTTTGATATTATAAATACAAATTCTTGTGGAAATTGTGCAAGATATGGACATAATAGCAAAAAGTATAAAAACCAAACCACCTGTTACAAATATTTCAGAAATCATGTTGCTAGTCAGTGTAAAAGTGATTTTTTTAAATGCCAAAACTGTGATTTTATTAACAATAAGCACAACGAAAAATTAAATACAAACCATAATGCAATTAATAACGAACAATGTAATACATAAAAGAATAAAATAATGTATGGATATGACTGATTATCCGACTCAGTTTACCTAACAAAAATTTTTCGGTAACGTAGAGAATGCAATTAATACACAAAAGGTAAATAATAATAGAAGAAGAGTGTTAAGGAGTACCTTTGTAGGAACCTAACCATCACCAACAGTAAATGAATATAATACAAACCACTAATAACAAAATAAATACAGATATTATACGTTAATCCACAATAAATAAAACATTAAAGAAGTAAAATTATCAAACAAATATATGGCTAATAATAAATGATGTTGAAGATTGCAAAGTTGGACTCAAACAAAAAATCAAAACTTTTCTCATCCGTTTTTTCTCAATAAAATAGATATGAAATGAACAAATATGTTTGAGAAATAATATTTCACATTAATTTTAGCTAATTCAAACTCCTAAATTAACCCTAGAAAAAAATTAAAAAAAACGAGTATTACAACAGTTTTTTATAATTTTAAAAATAATTTCACCATAATCAAAGATGTACAAGGCCCCAGTAACCGTATACAAAAAATTAAGTTTGTCAACCCTTTCCGAAAGTAATTTTAGAGGGGGATGAAAAGTCAAAATTCTCGAAAAAAAAATCTGACAGCTTTCGTAATACCGTTGGCAAAAAATAAAGAGTGTATATGATTTCCTGATATACAGCCTGTCCCTCTATCTAGTAAAAATATTCATAACGCCTAATGCAGGGAGAAATTTTATAAATAAAAAACCTTGTTACATTAAAATCGGTTAATTAATTACTATTTAATTAGCAATAGATTAACAGTCAATCAGATTTCTTCGCGATCAAGTAGGCGGGCCTTGAGAGAAAAAAAAAACCAAAAAAAAACAAAAATGGGTGGGGCTTTCAATTTTGAACTATACATCGATATGAGGCGATGTGTGCATCGCACTGCTATGTTATTGTTTCTCCCCACTCCGCCGCAAATTTTAATCCTGACTTCTTATGTCCTCTCATTCATCTTATTCCTCTTATTCAGGCTATAGTACTGACGGTTTGAGTTCTAATCCCCAGTTCCGATTTTTGATTTGTTTGTTTTTTTTTTTTTAGCTTCTATAAGTCTTTTTTAGGTATTTCGATGAAAGCCAATATATCTAAAAGTCTTTTAATTTTTTTCTATAATTGATGCTTAAGATGATTAATTACCTATGACTTTTCCACCCTATATTTGATTGAACTCAATCTTTTATTGTAATGTCCATTTATTGATAAAACAAAAATTATTAAAAAAATTGCTGCGTCTTATTATTTTTACGTTAAATGCATAAAAATGCAATATGAGATATCTGAGTGTGAAAGACTCGAATGTATAATAGACTCAAGGTCGTTTTCCAATTTGTAACATCGATGAATTTTTTTTATATATTATTTTAAAGGCATTTTTTTCTTGGTGTAACGAATAATGTTATGCAGCTTAAAATCTCGTGTGAAAACAAAATTTTAATTATTTTAATACCTTACTTTATGAAAATTTTATTGTATTTATCAAACAAATGACTGTAATCAAGAAATATAATAATTAATTAATAATTTTCTTGAACACATATTAATAGATGCTTACAAACGAATGAAAACAATCTAAAAAAACTTTAATACTTTTTTTTTAATTTTACAGACTTACAGAAGCAAAAAAAAAAAAAAAAAAAAACAAAAATTGGAACTGGGGATTGGAACCCAAACCGTCTGTGCTATAGCCTGAATGAGAAGAATAAGAAGATGAATGAGGAGACAAAAGAAGATCAGAATTAAAACTCGCGTGTGGGGAGAAACAAGCGTAGCAGTGCGACGCACACATCGCCGCATATCGATGTATAGTTCAAAATCGAAAGCCACGCCCATTTTTGTTTTTTTTTTGTTTTTTTTTTTTTCTCTCAAGGCCTGCCTACTTGATCGCGAAGAAATCTGATTAGCTGTTAATTTATTGTTAATTAAATAGTAATTAATTCACAAATTTTAATGTAACAAGGTTTTTTATTTATAAAATTTCTCCCTGCATCAGGCGTTATGAATATTTTAACGAGATCGAGGGACAGGCTGTAGAGGAAGTCTACCAAAATATTGGCGAAGACAAGATCGGACCGAAACTCACCCTTCAGGGAAATGAAAGGCTAAGACATAGAAAAAATTCCAACATCTTTCCTAAAACCGTTGGTAAATATAAAAAGGGTATATTATTATTAGGTTGCTGCCGATGAAATAGCAGATTTAGTAATAAATTTTTAAACAGCTGTAACTTTTTATAAAGACAATTTATTGAATCAAAATAGGTACCAATAGATGCAACACACTTTTCCCAACGAGATACAAGTACATTTATTCCAGTTTTGTAGAAGTTTGAGTTTCTGGTTCGAAGAAATTCCTCGAAGGCATTTTTGACAGCAGCTTCATTATTAAATCTTTTCCCTGTCATAAAGTGTTTCAAATGTATAAAAAGAAATAGTAATGTGTTGGTGAGAGGTCTGGTAAATATAGAGGGTGAGGAAGAGTCTCATAGCACAACTCGTTTTATTTTTGGTCTGTTGTTCTCGATACATGAGGTCGTGCGTTATTATGAAGCAGTATCACTTTATCCCTGTTGACAAGCCTAGGACGTTGAACTATCAATTTCTGATGCATTTCATCCGGTTGAGCACAGTGTTTCTCAGCATTGATGATTGCGCCAGATTGCAGGAACGAATAGTGGATAACTCCAGCTACGGACCACCAAACAGTTACCATTATTTTCTTTGGATAAAGGCTTGGTTTCGGCATGTGTCTTAGCGCTTCATCGGCATCCAGCCATTGGGCCGATCAGCGACGATTATCGTATACAATCCACTTTTCATCGCAGATCACTACTCGGTGCAAGAACGGTTCCTTTTTGTTGCGGGAGAGAAGAGAACTTGAAATCTCCATTTGACACGTCATGTTTTGCTTGTTAAGATCATGCGGAACCCATTTGTCAAGCTTTTTTACTTTTCTAAATGGTTGCAGTGGCGGTAAACTGTCGAATTGTGAACGCCTTATTTCTCGGCAAGATCCCTTATGGTTTGGCGGGGGTCAGACTCCATTAATGCATGCAGCTCGTCGTTATCGATCGATGGTCCTGTGTGTCCACGTGGCTTATTTCCAAGTTCCATATCTCCGGATCAAAATTTTTTGAACCACCGCCGAGTGGTTCGTTCGCTAACTGTATCAGGCCCAAATGCGCTGTTGATATTCCTCGTTTCTTCCGTTGCGTTGTGCTCTAATTTAAATTTGTATAGTAAAAGTAGCCGTTTTTGATTCACTTTCATGTTCACTTTTTCTTTTTGTTTTTATGATCACTATGAAGTGCAAAACAGAAATGAATCCATAAACCAAGGTAGCAGTATCTATACCTAAATATGTCATATCATTCGCGCCGCCTTGTGCCAACATAATACACTAAAATTGCAGCCAACTTCATGTCATTGCTAAATCGGCCATTTCATCTGCAGCAACCTAATATTATTTCTTAGTACATAAGAAATCTATTAAAAAATTGGAATGAAGAAACGGTCCAAAACTCACCCTCCGGGGGTATAAAACAACAAAATTCTCGAAAAAGAATCTGACATCTTTCCTAATACCATCGGCAAAATAATAATAAGTGTTTATTATTTCTTGGTACATAAAACGCCTATCAAAATATGGGTGATAAGAAAAGCGGTCCGGTACTCACCCTCCAGGGGGATCAGAAGTCAAAATTCTCGAAAAAGAAATCAAATATCTTTTTTTGTACCGTTGGCATAAAAATAAAAAATGTATATGATTTCTTGGTATATAGGAAGTCTACGAAAAAATTAGCGCCGACAAAAGCAGACCGGGGCTCATCCTACGCGGGGATGAAACGTTAAAACATAGAAAAAATTCCAACATCTTTTCTCATACCATGAGCAAAAAAATAATAAGTGTATATGATTTTTTGGTATATAAGAAATCTATAAAAAAGTTGGCGATGAAAAAAGCGGTCCGGAACTCACCCTTTAGGGGGATGAAAGGTTAAAACATAGAAAATATGTTATAATTTTTTTTAATATTGTTGGCAAGAAAACAATAATTGTATATGTTTTCTTGGTACATAAGAATCCTACATAAAAATTTGCGTCAAACAAAGCAGACCGGAACTTACCCTCTAGGGGGATGATAAGTCCCAATTTTTGAAAAAAAATCTGACATCTTCATTAATATTGTTGGCAAAAAAATGAAAAGTGTATATGATTTTGTTTGGGACGTAAGAAATCTTCATGAAAATTGGAGTCGTCCAAAGCGGACCGGATCTCACCCTATAAGAGGATTAAATATTTAAAAATTTCTTTTTTATTTTCCAATGCTACCTAGGCATTTTATTGTTTTAAATATTTTTATTCGTTAAAACGTATTTACTCACTTTTTTAAATAACTGTTTTAAATAAATGTTGCTATTAAGAGAGTACTACACGTACCGAGTAAGTCATGAGCTTAAAGTCTTGTGTTTGGCTCAAGTAGTTATTTGATCTGGCAACGTCGCACTATATTTAAATATATAGGTATTTAAAAATGCACGTGCGAAATGACAGCTGCCATCGGCATGTTTACATAATATCGTATTTGTAATTGAGTAATCAATTATAAGCGCAGAATAGAAAATAGAAAAAGTTTTTTCTGGAAATGAAAACGCGTCACAGAAAAAGTATATAAAAAAAGGGATATAACTAGAGAACTTAGTGAAGAATTTAAGAAACAATTATGGTAGCGCAAAGTTAAAATCCAACCCAGTAAATGCTAACCAAACAAGTTCAGTCGTATAAGGTCGACCGAATGTTTAAAACGTTGGCAAATGAAATATTTTGCAAAGATTGTCGAAAGATACTGTCTTTAGAATATATCACACATGAAGAAAAACATGGTTTTATAAAAAAAATAAAAAAGACTGTTAATCAATAAGATTATTAATAATTAATAAGATATAATAACTTATTGTTTTGTTAATAATAATCAACAATGTATTTTGTATGTGCTCGAAAAGTCTATTGAAAGTATTGTGTTCACCAAGCAAAGATACCAAAAAGCAATTCGATATAATGTTATTCGTACTGTTAATTAATACTATAAAATGTATTTAAATTCATTAAAATAAATATGAAAATCAGTAAAATTAATTGTCTATTTATTATATATTATACAAAATTATGTATACTTTATAATGTAATATTATTTTATCATTTTATTTTAGCCAGAATAGCACAGTAAAATTTATCAAGTCAGAATGGTTATGCGGGATCTTTTAAATATCGCGGCAAATGCACGCATTGCGACGTTGCCATATAGTGCGAGTGGTAGAAGCCAACGGCGAGAAAACCATGTTTTTCACCAATAATTAATTAATTACTTACTTCACAAGTATCCTTCAGTTAATTAAACGAATAGGACGTAATCCATGTACAATTATTCGTTAGTTAAAGAAGTTTCATTACATTCTTATCGTTAAGTGCTAAGAAATATATAATTTAATCTCAAAAATTCATCATTTCCCATGAGACGCCGTGTTAATAATGAAAAAATTTAAACGTTGATAACTTTGTTATTAAGTATCCTCAGAGTCTAAGATTTAAACCTTGTTAGTTTTAACTGTACATCTTACTTTCTGCCAAGTTTCATAATTTTCCTACCGTTAAATCTAAAATGTGTAGTACTTCCTTAACCATACTGATTTAAATCTGCTTCAAAATCCGAATACTAAAGAATGTTCAAGTATTTAATATTACAAATTGTAGTACTCAATATTATTTGTCAATATTTAGGTAATTTTTAAGTTTTTGAAAAGGAACTGTTGTTATAAAATGAATTTTTGAAAAATGTTAAGCTTGTCTTAAAACTCGTTTCAATTTCACTAGATATATAATACTTTTTAATTTAAAATGAAACTAATCTATTTTATTGTTTTACTTATTATAATACTTGTTTAGATTTAGCGTTTCTATTAAATAATATTTTATTTATAATACATGAATAAGATGTTATTGCGCAGAAATTATAATTGATTAACGTTTGTATTTTATTGGCTCTTTTTCTGACAATATTTTTATTTTATTCAAAATAAAAAATTGAAGAATTTAAAAATGATAAAGCATGCACCAAACTTGTATTTGAATCTTCAATTAAATAATAGGACTAGGATCGTTTGCTAATTTAGAAAGTTTCTTACATATCCAAATTATATTGAGTGTACAACTTTGCTTTCGCCGTTTTGCAATAGCTGGCTGTAGCGGTAAGTGGTAGTTGAAATAAATAGATCATAGATGTCATACAATAAACTTAGGTATTTGTAAACATATTGCCATCGAAATATTAGTCGATTTGTGTCTGCATCATAAAGTTATTCTCGATTAAACTGGTCAGCTTACGAGCCAAATTCTCGTCATTTGCGGGAGGTTTTAATTTTCTGCTTTAATATGAAGAAATCTGCGACTGAGGCTCATCGAATGCTCTTAAATACCTATGGTAAGGCTGCTATTAGTGAAAGAACGTGCCGAAAGTGGTTTCAACGCTTCAAGAACGGCGATTTTAACGTCGAACACCAGCATGGCGGTGAAAGAAAGAAGGTTTTCGAAGATGCAGAATTGGAGGCATTACTTGATCGAGATTCGTGTCAAACGCAATAAGAAATGGCAGGATCATTGGAAGTGACGCAACAAGCCATTTTAGAACGCCTGAGAGTCATAAGAATAATTCAGAAACAAGGAAATTGGTTGCCGTACGAGTTGAAGCCGAGAGATGTTGAACGGCGTTTGTGTGTTTGTGAACAGCTGCTTGCAAGGCAAAGACGGAAGGGATTTTTGCATCGCATGGTGACTGGGGACGAAAAATGGGTTCACTACGATAATCCTCAGCGCAGAAAATCATAGGGCTATCCCGGCCATGCTTCAACGTCGACGGCCAAACCAAATATTCGTGGTTCCAAGGTCATGCTCAGTATTTGGTGGGACCAGCTCGGCGTAGAGTATTATGAGTTGTTAAAACCGACTAAAACAATCACAGGCGATCGTTATCAAGCGCAATTAATGCGTTTGAGCCAAACATTGAAAGACAAACGGCCGCAATACAACAAGAGACATAATAAAGTGATTTTACATCATGACAATGCTCGACCCCATGTTGCGAAAGTGGTCAAGACATACTTGGAAACTTTGAAATGGGAAGTCCTACCCCACCCGCCGTATTCTCTAGACGTTGCTCCCTCGGACTATTACTTGTTTCGATCAATGGCACACGGCCTGGCTGACCAGCACTTCCGGTCTTATGAAGAAGTAAAAAATTGGATCGATTCGTGGATCGATTCAAAAGATGACCAGTTTTTTCAACGCGGGATTCGTAGGCTGCCCGAAAGATGGGAGAAAGTAGTGGCCAGCAATGAAAAATACTTTGAATCATAAATGTATAAACAGTTTTTTACAATAAAGCCTCGTATTTCGGAAAAAAACGGCGAAGCGAAGTTGTACACCCGATATTTAAAACTAAATTGGATAAGACAAATTATTTTTTATAGCATTTGATGTTATACTAATTTTTTAAATATCTAAATATTCTTAAATTTTATGATTAATTCAATAACAATTGGAAGCTGAAAAAAAAAAAATTAATTTCATAATCACTCTTTTATCAGTGTGATGTTGTTATACTACTTTATTGTTATAGTTCGTTACTACATGTTGCTTACATACGTGGTTAAGTATTAGGTTGCTGCAGATGAAATGGCCGATTAAGTAATAAATTCTCAAACAGCTGTAACTTTTTATAAAGACAATTTAACACATCGCTCAATAAGTCCCAAAACCAACAACGAAAACAACATTTTTTTTCAAAAATCATTTTTATTCATCAATATAATCTCCTTTTAGAGTGATTTAATCTTTCCAACGCCTTTCCAACATTTCCATACCATGTTTATAGAAAGATTTATCCTTTGCTTCAAAATAGGCTTCAGTTTCGGCAATGACCTCCTCATTCGAGCCAAATTTTTTTCCCTGGAGCATTTTTTTGAGATCAGCAAAGAGCCAGTAGTCGCTAGAGGCTAAATCTGGCGCACACGAAGGGTGGAAAAGCAAATCAAAGCTTAATTCGTTCAATTTTGCCATTGTTTTCATGGACTTGTGGCATAGTGCATTGTCTTGGTGAAAAAGGATTTTTTTCTTCTTCATGTGCGGTCGTTTTGCTGCGATCTCCTCCTTCAAACGTACCAACAAGTCAATATAATAATCACTCTTGATTGATCTACCTTTTTCCAGGTAGTCAATTAAAATCACGCCATATGTATCCCAAAAAACAGACGCCATGACTTTGCCAGCAGACTGCTGCGTTTTTAGACGTTTTGGGCGGCTTTCGCCAGCCATGCGCCACTCAGATGATTGCCGATTCGACTTCGGAGTGAAATTATGTATCAATGTTTTATCCATGGTCACGTATCGACGCAGGAAATCCTTCTTATTGCGAGTAAATAGCGATAAACAGCTCTGAATCGTCGACTCGCTGCTGTTTTTGTTCCACTGAAAGCATTCGTGGCACCCACTTGGAAAAAACCTTTTTCATGCTCAATTTTTCATGAAGGATTGTAAATACGCTTCTAAATGATATCTGTGTTATTTCTGCAATCTCACGGACCTTCACTTTGCGATTTTTCATTGTAATTTTTAACACTCCACTCACATTTTCCTGTGTAACGGCTTCCAATGGCCTACCCGAACGTTCCGCATCGTTTGTGTCCGTACGACCACGTTTAAACTCAGCATACCAACGACAAATCGTTGGTTCGGATGGAGAGGAGTCCAGGTAATGTTTTTTAAGCCATTGCTGGGCTTCTACGGTGTTTTTATCCATTAAAAAACAATGTTTTATCAACACGCGAAACTCGCTTATTTCCATTTTTCAAACAAATTACAAAGTGACTTTACTCTAACCTCGATAACTCTGCTGTCTGTGATCCGATCGACGTGAAATTTTTACACGTTTCATGTAAAGGTTTGCACTCTATGGAAACGTGGCCAGTTTGGTACTACTAGCACCATCTCTGGGTTAGTCTCGGGACTTAGTGAACGATGTGTTATTTAATCGAAATAGGTACCAATAGATGTAACACACTTTTTCCAACGAGATACAAGTACATTTATTCTAGTTTTGTAGAAGTCCGAGTTTCTGGTTTGAAGAAATTCCTCGAAGGCATTTTTGACAGCAGCTTCATTATTAAATCTTTTCCCTGTCATAAAGTGTTACAAATGTATAAAAAGAAATAGTAATGTGTTGGTGATAGGTCTGGTGAATATAGAGGGTGAGGAAGAGTCTCATAGCACAACTCGTTTTATTGTTGGTCTGTTGTTCTCGATACATGAGGTCGTGCGTTATTATGAAGCAGTATCACTTTATCCTTGTTGACAAGCCTAGGACGTTGGACTATCAATTTCTGATGCATTTTATCCGGTTAAGCACAGTGTTTCTCAGCATTGATGATTGCGCCAGATTGCAGGAACGAATAGTGGATAACTCCAGCTACGGACCACCAAACAGTTACCATTATTTTCTTTCGATGAAGGCTTGGTTTCGGCATGTGTCTTGGCGCTTCATCGGCATCCAGCCATTGGGCCGATCAGCGACGATTATCGTATACAATCCACTTTTCATCGCAGATCACTACTCGGTGCAAGAACGGTTCCTTTTTGTTGCTGGAGAGAAGAGAACTTGAAATCTCCATTTGACACGTCATGTTTTGCTCGATAAGATCATGCGGAACCCATTTGTCAAGCTTTTTTACTTTTCCAAATGGTTGCAGTGGCGGTAAACTGTCAAATTGTGAACGCCTTATTTCTCGGCAAGATCCCTTATGGTTTGGCGGGGGTCAGACTCCATTAATGCATGCAGCTCGTCGTTATCGATCGATGATCCTGGGTGTCTACGTGGCACATTTCCAACGTTCAAATCTTTGGATCGAAATTTTTCGAACTACCGCCGAGTGGTTCGTTCGCTAACTGTATAAGGCCCAAATGCGCTGTTGATATTCCTCGTTGCTACCGTTGCGTTATGCTCTAATTCAAATTCGTATAGTAAAAGTAGCCGTTTTTGATTTACTTCCATGTTCACTTTCTCTTTTTGCTTTTACGATCACTATGCAGTGCAAAACAGAAATGATTCCATAAACCAAGGTAGCAGTATTCATACTTTAATATGTTATATCATTTGCACCGCCTTGTGCCAACAAAATACACTAAAATTGCAGCCAACTTTATGTCATTGCTAAACCAGCCATTTCATCTGCAGCAACCTACTAGTAATATATCGAAATGGAGTGTAGAGCAATACACCTAGCCATACGGCCAATACACAGACAAACATAGCTTTGTGCGCGTTACCATCTAAGACAGAGAGAGAGAGGGAGGCAGAGAGAGAGATTACCACCAGGAACTCGATAACGCGGCCACTCTACCTCCTCTTTTCGTAGCGGAAGTGGCCCGAGCACCTGACGGCAATTTCCTCCTGGAGTACTCTGCAGGAACGCGCGTATCTCTATTGACAGCAAAGCGCAGAGAAGAGAGAATCGAGGCCTGCAGGCCAGGCTACTCACACAAGCGCGCGCAAGAACAGGCAGGCACGCGTATACGTACATTTTATAGGAAGCGTCGCGAATTTTGTTCTAATATCGCCACATTCAAGCTTCTATCTTTGAATTTTACTTTCAAGCGCTGTGGCGCGCTATTAACCATATGCGTGCGCAGCGGGCAGCTTCGCTTATTTGAATACACCGCGCGTGCTATGTTCTCGACAACGTACTTCATAAAATCGGAAATGCATAAGAAGGCGCGCCAAAATACGTATTTTTTGCCCTTGCGTGTATATATATATATATATATATATATATATATATATATATATATATATATAGAGTGCGTACGGTATTTAAGGACATGCATAAATGTGACTATAACTTCGCGAACTCTTTTTTTTATTTTTTTTCCTCTTTAGATAAGAAATGGCGGACTACATCACTTAAGAAATGAAGAGACATGCTGTCATCGTCGCTACATGTGCGAACCATACAAATTTAGAGATCTATAATTTTCTTAATTGCGCTCGTTCATTCGTGCATAAGGTTCGCCGTAAATTGGAAGCATCAGGAGGCGATACAGAATCGGTTGCAAAACGCAAAAAAGCACGAACAAAGTTCTGGCACTGTTTGATCTGCAGAATTTTTAGAGCAAGTGCAAGTGATCATAGACGAGGACCCTTCAAAATCAATGAGGGTCCTTGCAAGTGAGCTTCATGTTTCTGAGCGCCTTATTCGTAGAGTTGTCCACAAAGACCTTCGGTATAAGGCTTACGTGATGCGCAGAGGACAGTTCATGTCGGGACGAACACGGGAACAGAGAGTTCTCCGATCAAAACGTCTTTTAAACAAAATCAAACACCCTGAGGCGCCCAAAATGTTATGGTTTCTTTCCGACGAAAAAAATTTTGACCAAGATCAAAAGACCAATCGCAGAAATGGCAGATGGCTATGTTCAAATCCTACGCAGGTTCCTGTTGTTATGTACACAAAATTTCCAGTCACTGTTATTGTTTTAGGTGTTGTCAGCAACGAAGGACATGTTATGCCACCACACTTTTTTACTCAAGGACTTCGAGTGAACTTGGCTGCATACATCGAGGTTTTGGAGACGGTAGTGAAACCCTGGATAGACAATGTAAGCGGAGGCAGACCATACATTTTTCAACAAGACTTGGCTCCTTCACATAAAGCGATGGTGACACAAGATTGGTTGGCCGAAAATTTTCATGACCACATAACACCGAACCTATCGCCACCTAGCTCCCCAGTTCTTGATCCTTTGGATTATTACGTATGAGGCGTAGTTGTGCGTAAGACCAATAAGCGTCCACATAACACCACTTTTCCGCTGAAGACTGCTATTAATGCCGTTATGGTCAATATGAACAAGGAGCATTTGGTTCGGGCATGTAATTGTTTCCGGACCCGGATCAAAGAGGTTATTGCTGCTAATGGCGATTTTATTAAATAACTTTATAGCAATATATTAATATAACGTTGTATAAAAAATTCCTAAAATTTCATTAAATTTTATTAAAAATGCAAGCTAATTAATTTTACTCTCAAGTTGTCCTTAAATACCGTACGCACCCTGTATATATATATATATATATGTATATATATATACGAGGTCTGACTATTAAATAACGAGATTGCGCGCCTAGAGGGCGCTGTAGAGGGGTGGGGAAAAAACGATTAGTGCGTTGGGTATCTAGATATCTTGTCTATGCCCGTACCAAAACACGTTCTCGTAACTATTATTGTATTTGTGCAGTAGCGGTTTGAAACGAACGTGTTTTTTTCTCGTGCCGAAAACCATGTGTGACGAAAAATAGGAGCAACGTATCAATCTCAAATTTCTCGTTAAATTAAAAAAAACTCCAACTGAGAGCTGTATATTGTTGCAAGAGGCCTATGGGGACGATTCTCTATCTCGTGCGCGTGTTTTTGAGTGGTGTAAGCGCTTAAGTGAGGCCCGAATGAGCACTGAAGATGACCAACACCTAGGTCACCCTATCACTGTTTCAACTCCAGAAACAGTAACCAAAATCAACCGAATTGTGCGTGCAGATCATCGAATGAGCATCCGGATGATTGCCAAGGGTGTAAACGCCGATAAAGAGACGGTTAGACAAATTTTACACGAGGAATTACACATGACAAAAGTCTGTGCGAAGTTAGTGCCAAAAAACCTGACTCCTGACCACAAGCTTTTGCGTCAACAGGTCTGCTCAGACTTCCTTATAAGGTTAAAAAAAGATTTTGGACTTATGAAAAACATTATTACTTGCGAAGAAACGTGGATTTTTCAATACGATGTTGAAACAAAGCGGCAATCGATGCATTGGAAGACGCCTAAATCGCCCAGAATCAAAAAAACAAGGAAGTCCAAATCAAAATTCAAGGCAATGTTGATCGTTTTTTTCGACATTAACGGTATCGTGATGACTGAATGGGTTCTAGAGGGTCAGACTGTCAACCAGACTTACTATTTGTCAGTTTTGGCAACACTGCGAGAACGAGTTTGTTAGAAACGGCCCAAGTTGTGGAAGAACAACTCGTGGATTTTGCACCAGGACAACGCACCTGCCCATAACGCGCTATCTGTGAAGCAGTATTTGGCCGGTAAGCGCACTCCAGTGCTTGAACACGTGCCGTACTCGTCAGATTTGGTACCGTGCGACTTTTTTTTGTTTTTGAAGATAAAATCTGCTTTAAAAGGGACCCGGTTTGAGTCGATGGAAGCGGTAAAGGAAGAAACGGCAGAGCTCCTAAAGGCCCTCACCAAAGAAGACTTCCAGCACTGCTTCGATCAATAGAAAAAACGTATGGAAAGGTGTGTGGTGAGGAAAAAGAAGTATATTGAATGGGAGCATTCGAATGTAGAATAATTTTTATAATAAAACCCTTTTTCGTAACCAGTCTCGTTATGTAATAGCCAGACCTCGTATATATAGACACTCACTTGCCATAAGAAGACGATTTTTTATTAAAACAAAATAAATAAAGAAATGACTAATTTTTTAATTGTAAAATTATTATTTTTATTTATTGTAATAAATAAGGTGAAGAGTGATAAATTACTATTGCAAGATCATTTTTAATTTTGTTAGAATCTTTTTTATATAAAAACTATTTAAATTTTTTATCATTGATCAGATCAGTTTTAGAAATTGTTAATTAAAATTTTAATATAAAATTTAAAATTTAATTAAAAATATAAATAGCTTTTTGAACATTATAAAATATGTCAATTTCATGTTGAGTGATAACTCTTTGACATTGAAAATGCATTGGTCGCTCAAATAAAAAATTTTTTTATATACAATTTAATTATCTTTAAAAATTTGATAATAATAAATTTTGATGTTTGAATATTATGTAAATAGTGAATTTCTTCAAATATGTTTAAAATATATTTCAAGTCGAATTTATTTAAATCATCCAATTAAAATATTCTTGTACGTTGATAAAAATTATTTTCACGCCAAAACAAATTTCACTATTATTTTAGATTTAAAAGTTTCTTATAAAATTATTAAAAGAATTTTCATGTTGTTAAATTATTATGCATTATATTATTTTACTCAGAATTATTTGTATAAAAATAGAAATTTTGATCTCACAGGTAAGAACTATAGTCTTTTTAATTAATATGCACAATTTAAATGACATTTTATAACTAATAATTGAGTTATTTTTGTTTAATAATATCGTTTATTTACATCCAGAAGTGTATTAAATAAAATTACTTAAGGAAAGGTTTACCTTCTTATTGACCAAAACAACAGTTTTTTTTGGAATTTTTTTTTTCATAGAAGGAAATTAATAAACAACTTAAATTGTTTGCTACTTGTTTAATACAATAAAAAGTACAAAAAAAAATTTTATGACAAAATATCGTGACGGTAATTAATGGCACGCCCCGTAAAGTGACCATCTCCAAAAAAAGTGGCCCGCTGTTGGCCACTCTAGCACCTGCAAAAATGAACGAAAATTATAAATTGAAAAATTTTTATAAAATATATGAGTGTAGTCGGCATCTGATCTACAATCATCGCTAAAAATCAAAAATTAACAAAATGGCGGGCATTTGAATTTTTTTTTTTCATTATTGAGTTTTTTTTCACTCTTTAAAGTACTCTAAAAATAAAAATAATGCATATATCAACCTAATTATAGTCCACTTTTCGATAAATACTTTAATTAAAAACAAAAAAAAAAGGCGATCCATCGAGTAGTTTTTTAGTAATCGTGGCCAACAGTTCGAAAAACGTGGATTCGAGAAAAACTTGTTTAAAGATTTGATTAACGATTAATCTGTTTTAAAGTCAAAATAACATACCTCACGGTTAATCAGTAATTCCCGGGCCATAAATTAGTTCTTCCTCATGCTTATACTGCTCCTGTAGGCTTGTTTTGTCTGATTTTTTTGAAAGTGCAGCTACTTTGGCAGTTTCGGACATCGAGCTCCTAGCTGCAGTAACGCGTTTCGCATCAGCTTCGCGGGCAAAGTTATTGACTTGAACTCCAACGGAGATCCTCAAAACGTCCATAATTTTTAATAATGCTGTGTAGCCTACATTGGATAAAGTAGTAGCCATGTACGTAGCAATTTTAACAGTCTTGGCGCCGCAGTGGAGATGTTTTGGAGCAAGCTTCCAGACGCAAGCGTTTACAGACTCATTGGAATTTTGAGTCTTTCGTCCAGTACAGCGTTCCATTAAATCGTCTGTCGACAGAGCCTCGAATACTGGCTTAATCGCTGCTTGCACGTTATCTGCAAGAGGCGGCTTATGCTTGAACGTCTTCAATGTACCGTTCGCTTCAGCAACACGCCACTTGCACCAACTGTCCTTTCCAGCCGGACAATGTTCGTGCTGTGGTTTTTTATCGGTGGAGATATTATGATAAAAAACTGCCCACACGGCGTTCTTCATATCTTCGGCAGACTCTGGATGCCTTCGGATGGCCAATCCGTAGTATATTGTCAGATCTGCTATGACTTTATCGGTGAGTTTGCCGGAGCCTTTACCTCCAAGACCCTTCGTTTGCTTTTTAACAGCCCTGAGACGTGTGCCGATACGTTTTTGCACATGTCCTACACACTCTTTTTTTTCACAATAAGATCGTCGTAGGGATTCATGTCTATAATGGTCTTAAAAGTTTTTGTGTCGCCGTCGCCGATATATGACTCATACTTGATGCCAAGCAATTCTACAGAACGAGAGAACATTTCTTTAATCGCGTCCACTTCCATTTTCCCGGAATTACCATGGTGGTTCGCGGAACATATCTCGGCGTGGCTCTCTTCCCATAGATTATATTCAAACGTGCCAATTTTACTTTTCTAATTGGAACATGCTTGGCAGAAAGATGATTTTACGCTGACATCGAAAACTTTGCTCGTGTTTTTGCCAATAAGAGTAGTAAAACCAAACAAAGATGAGAAATCTCGTTTCTTTTATGACCCGTCACCTGACATGGTCACGAGACTAGGATCTTTACCGGCGGCGACACTTCCCTCTATTTCTTCTTTCACTGCTTTACTTTGAAAGTGTTGGAAAACGGCATACGACGCAGTGTGCAAATTATCTAAAAATGCGTAATACATTGTAGTACTAAAAGATGATGTTATATCCAACAATGCACAAAATAGTCGGAGGTCTTGTAATCCACCACCCAGCATTCGTATAGCTAACATTAGTCTGCGATTAACTTCGTAACACTTATGATTTTTTGGACTGGAATCTCAGTAACGCGTTGAGCACGAGCACGAAGCCACAATTATGACGGCAACGCCAGCACCATTTGTCTTCGTGAACTTTATTTCACCATCGCACAATTGACACTTTACGAAGGTACTGACCATTGCAAAAACGTGTAAAAAGTGCAGGAGCACGTAATTTGCCGAAACATTACAGGAACACTAACATAGTCAGTGCTCTTTAGTTTTTTTGCTAAAGTGCTCACTTGCTCAGTATCACACTCATTAGTAAATCGATTTCCGCTAAACTGTCTCTTTTTTTTCGATTAGGATGCCTCGTGGCATAATTACTCCTTTTCTTCCTTAGAGTAGGCATTTTTTAAAAGAACAAACGCAAAAAACAACTCAAACGCTTAACTTTCCACTTGATTCTACTCGCAGCACGTTGTAAACTAACTGCCGACGCTATAACCGTTGGCATAAATTATACTCTATATAGAGACGCATTTTCTAATTTTTTGGAGTCATGGTCCATGTGTCGACACCTGGTGGCCCATATTGTACCTCTGCTTACCATGGTATATGGGCGGTCAATCCAAAAATATTTATGGAAAATACGCTTCGTTTGAATTATCGCTCAATTTTAATTTTCAAAAAAAAAGATCAGTCTCCTTTTTGTTCCATAGCTTTAAAAAAAATATATATACTATCAAACGGTTTTAGGAATATATTCTACACGTAATTAACTGCAAAAAAATGTAAAAAAAAAAAAAGTCGATTTTTTGGTTCAGAAAAAGGTGAACCTCCCCTTAAAGATAATTTAATTGTACATAGAATAATTTTTGATTTGAGTGACAAACGCATTTTTAATGTCGAAGAGTTATCACTTAACATGGAATTGAAATATTTTTAAATGTTAAAAAGGCTGTTTACTAGGTTGTTCAAAAAGTTTTGAAAGCGACATCTATAGAGCAGTAGAAGAACCAAAATTTTTACGCTATTTTAATATTTTATCTTTTATATAAACATACCCAAAGTTTAATTCCACTCTGTCAATTCATTGTTTGTTTACAAGCCATTTGAAGTTGACGTGTCAGTGTATTTTTTTTACAATGGGAAAAAAAAAATCATTTTTCATCAAGACAATGCACCCGCTCACACAGCTCAAAAAACCATCACGTAAATAACCGAATTAAAGTACGAATTGTTGCAGCATCCACCTCATTCGCCTGATTTAGCTCCCTCTGACTTCTGGCTGTTTCCACACCTCAAGAAATTCCTTCGTGGGAAGCATTTCTCATCAAACGAAGAGGTTATAGCCGTCGTAGAGGAGTATTTTGCAGGCCTTGCAGAAAGTCACTTCTATGATGGGATAAACAAGTTGGAAGACCGTCGGACCAAGTGTATTGAACTTATGGGAGATTATACTGAGCAATAAAAGTGATTTCACCAACAAAAAGAAGTATCTTAATTTCCGCTTTCAAAACTTTTTGAACAACCTAGTATATTTTTAATTGAAATGCAATATCACATAAAATTTTTATTAACAATTTCTAAAACTGTTCTGATCAATAATAAAAAATTTAAATAGTTTTTATATCAAAAAAAATTTTAATAAAATTAAAAATAATTTTGTAATAGTATCTTATTCCTTTTCAGGTTATTTATTATAATAAATAAAAATTTAATTTTCCAATAAGAAAATAAGTTATTTTTTCATTTATTTTGTTTCATTAGAAAATCGCCTTCTTATGGCAAGTGAGTGTCTATATACCAGGCTGTTCAATAAGTTTTGCAGTTCGATAAGAAAAACACAATTTTATGGTTTGAAATACACTTTATTATTCAGTATAGTCTCCCTGAACATCAATACACTTGTTCTAACGAGATTCCAATTTATGAATTCCATCCCTAAAGTGAGAATCTGGAAGGGCTGCAATATACGCTTCCACATCTGTTATGACCTCATCATTTGATTAAAAACGCTTTCCACGCATGAATTTTTTTAGGTCTAGAAACAGATGGAAGTCGCTAGGGGCAAAATCTGGTAAAAACGGTGGATGCTTCAACAATTCGAACTTTAATTCATGGACTTTAGCCATTGTCAAAATGCTCTTGTGACACGGTGCATTGTCCTGATGAAAAAGGATTTTTTTCTTCTGCAAACCGGGTTTTTTTTCACGAATTTTTTCCTTAAGCTGGTCTAAAAAGTTACAATAATATTCAGAATTTATTGCTTTACTAGTTTGCAAGTAATCCACAAACGAAATTCCTTTCGTATCTCAAAAAACTGATGCTAACACCTTCTTGGCCGATTCCTGGACACGAACTCGCTTCGGTGCCAAAGTGTCTGGTTGACACCACTCTTTAGCCTCTTGTTTTGATTTAGGGTCATGATGGTAGACCCAAGTCTCATCCATAGTGATGAATCGACGCAAAAAATCCTTTTTATCCTTTCGAAAACGCTCTAAATGTTGCTCAGAAAGTCGCATTCGAACGTGTTTTTGTTCCATTGTTAGCGAATGCGGCACCCATTGTGTACACAGCTTTCTGAAACCCAATACTTTAGTCAAAATATTGCTTACACTGCCCAATGAGATGCCTAGGGCTTCATTTAATTTTTTTTCAGTCACTCGACGATTTTCCAATACGATATCCTGTATTTTTTCTACGATTTCTGGTGTTGTTGCTGTTTTTGGATGTCCTTGACGTGGATCGTCTTCAAGGCTTGTACGACCACGTTTAAATTCAGCAACCCATCTTTCTACTGTACTTATCGAAGGCGAAGAGTCATTATACACTTTCAACATTCGTTCATAAATTTCCTTTGCTTTTAAAACTTCTAAACATAAAAATTCAATCACTGCACGATACTTGATTTTTTCCATTGTAAAAAAATACTGTGACACGTTGATACTAAATGGCTTGTAAACAAAGAATGAATTGACATACTAAAATAAAACCTAACATATGTTCATATGAAGAGTGTACCAACATAACGGAAAAGAATTTAGGCTTGTAGCAACACCCTCTCTTATCGAACCGCAAAACTTATTGAACAGCCTGGTATATAAATATATACACGTAACGGCAAAGAATACGTATTTCGGCGCGCGTTCTTATGTATTTCTGATGTCATGTGACACGCTGACGAAAACATAGCTCGCACGATGTATTCAAACAAGCGAAGCTGTTACATACAGCTATACGCGTGCCTGTATGTTTCGTGCGCGCGCTTGTGTGAGTAGCCTGGCCTGTAGGCAGCGCTTCCCTTTCGACTGCGCTTCGCTGTGAGCAGAGATGGTAACGCGCACAACGCTATATTTGTGTATGTATTGGCCGTATGGCTGGGTGTATTACTCTGCACTCCATTTTGATACACTTAATCGTGTATGTAAACAATATGTGGGACGTTCCAATGAATTCTTAGTATGTTTCGGAATCGAGTTTTTTTTTTCGGAAAATTTGTCAACTTTTAGTTTATATCAAAGTAAGATATCATGCCAAGTATCAGCTCGAAATATTAATTTTTAAAAAAGTTATATTTAAAAAAATGTTAAACTTTTTTTTTTAAATATATTATGTTTAAAAAAAGAAGGAGTAAAATGTTTAAACTGTTACAACAATTTGTTATCAAGAAATTAAGTTTTTTGATCAAAGGGCACATAAGATTTTCAATTTTTTTTATGTTAAATTAAAGCCTAAACTTTCTTCTTTAATTTGGTAATAAAAAAAAGTTTCCAACAATTCATAAAAAAAAAAAAAATTAGAGCCATTTGAAACGGACGCTTGGTGCTTCCCACGATGTATGCGCTGCATAATACGGCGGTTGCTTACGGAGCGCTTTGTTCACTTTTTCAAGCTTCTTCCTTATTTCAAAGTCAATTGATTTTTTTCCGTGGAATCAAAATTAGGATTTGAATATTCATTTTAACATATTTTATTTGATAATTTATTTCTTCAGTACCTTAAAAAATAGTGTCTTATTATAAAAAAAAAATCTTTTTATTGATTCATTGTGTACATTATTTACATTTGATATATGTTCAACAATAGCTTATATTATATCTGTATCATATTTTATAATTAATCATTAGCTTAAAAACTAAGACTAATACTTTTTCTATTTATTCTGGCTTTTTTTTTAATTAAAAGTAGATCAATTGATAACTTTAATATTTTGTAATTATTTGAGTCCTTGTCATATTAAATTGGGTCTACTTATAAAACATTACAATCGCTTTTTATAAAAAATATAATGTTACAAAAAAACTATTACTATCTATTTATAAAAATTATACTAACCTATTAATTTATAAAAAATTACATATAATATAAAAGTTTTTTTCGGATGCCCTAAGATTTATAATAAATTATCTTTATTACGATTTTTAAGTGTAAGTAATTCTTCGAATAATTACTTCAAATGAAAAAAAACATTTTTAGAAAAAGTGAAAGAAAAATATAAACGTTAATTAATTATAATTTCTGCGCAATAACATCATATTCATGTATTATAAATAAAATATTATTTAATAGAAAGGCTTAATCTAATCAAGTATTATAACAAGTAAAAAAATAAAAAAAGATAAGTCTTTCTTTAAATAAAAAAGTATTACATATATAGTGAAATTATAACAAGTTTTAAGACAAGCTAAATATTTTCAAGAAAGTTATTTTATAAGAGCAGTTTCTTTTTAAAAGTTAAATTTTACTTCTCATATTTGCAAATAATATTGAGTACTTCATTTTGCAATATTACATACACATGTGTATGTAAAACATTCTTTTGATATTCGGATTTAGAAGCAGATTTAAATAAAAAGCGGTTAATAACAACAGCTATTCAAAAAAGTTAGTTATTAAGTGCTAACAAAAACAAAAATTTAAAAAAAAATGATATGTCTAGGAAGCATTAAGATACGAAATAGAATTATTTGATGCACCTGAAAGGTGAGTTCCGATCCACTTTAGCCAACGCAAATTTTTTTATAGACTTCTTATGTACCAAGAAATCATATCCACTTTTAATTTTTTTGCCAATGGTATCAGGAAAGATGTCCGATTTTTTTTTCGAGAATTTCAATTATTCATCCCCCTGGAGGGTAGATTCCGGACCGCTTTTTTTATCGCCAATATTTTAATCGATTTCATATGTCCCGAGAAATCATACACACATTTATTTTATTGCCAACGGTATGAGGAAAGATGTCAGATTTTTTTTTCGAGAATTTTGACCTGTCATCCCCTTTAAGGGTAAATTCCGGACCGTTTTTTTTAATGGCCAATTTTTCTATAGATTTCTTATGTCCAAATCATATACACATTTTATTTTTTTGCAGACGGTATTCGGAAAGATGTTGGAATTTTTCTATGTTTTAACCTTTCATCCCCCTGAAGGGTGAGTTCCGGTCAGCTTTAGTCGACGCCAAATTTTTATAGATTTCTTGTGTCCTAAGAAATCATGTACGCATTTTATTTTTTTGCCAACGGTAATAGGAAAGCTGTCAGATTTTTTTTTTTTAATTGTGACTTCTTACCCCCTCGAGAGTAAGTCCTAGACCGTTTTTGTTATCCCTAATTTTTTCATAGATTTATTATGTACTAAGAAATAATATACATTCTTTACTTTTTTGCTAACGGTATAAGGGAAGATGTCAGATGTTTCTTTAATAATTGTGACTTCATCCCCCTGGAGGGTAAGTTTCGGACCGTTTTTTTTATCGCCAATTTTTTATAGATTTCTTATGTATTAAGGAATAATAAACACATATTTTCGTGCCGACGGTATGATGGAAGACGTCAAAATTTTTTTCATAAATTGTGACTTTTCATACTCCTGGAGGGTAAGTTCCAGACTTTCTTACAGAATTTTTATGTACCAAGAAATTATATACACTTTTTTTTTTTTGCCAATGGTGTTTGGTATGATGTCAGATTTTTTTTTCGAGAATTTTGTCTGTTCATCCTTCTTCGGGGTAAATTCCGGTCCGTTTCTTTCATCGTTAATTTTTTTAAAGATTTTTTATGTACCAAGAAATCATATACACTTTTTATTTGTTTGCCAACGGTATTAGGAAAAATGTTAGATTTTTTTTTCGTGAATTTAGACTTCTCATCCCCCCGGAAGGTAATTTTCAGACCGTTCTTGTTATCGCGAATTCTTTCATAGATATCTACTAGATTTAGAAATAATATCCACATATTTTTTTTGCCAACGGTATTAGTGAAGATATCAGATTTTTTTTCTAAAATTGTGACTTTACATTCATTCTGGAGGGTAAGCTTCGGACTGCTCCGGTCGACGCCAATTTTTTATAGATTTCTTATGTACTAAAAAATCATATACACTTTTTACTTTTTTTGCAAACGGTTTTAGGATAAGTGTTGGAATTTTGTCTATGTTTTAACGTTTCATCCCCCTGAAGGGTGAGTTAGTATTAGGAAAGATGTCAGATTTTTTTTTCAGAAAATGTGATTTTTTATCCCCCTGGAAGGTAAGTTCCGGACCGCTTTGGTCGACGCTAATTTTTTCATAGATGTCTTCTTAATTAGGAAATCATATACACATTTTATGTTTTTGCCAATGGTATTAGAAAAGATGTCAGACTATTTTTTCAAAAATTTTGTCTTTGCATCCTTCTTGTGGGTAAATTCCGGTCTGTTTCTTTCATCATTAATTTTTTCATAGATTTCTTATGTACTAAGAAATTATATACACTTTTTATTTTTTCGCAAACGGTATTAAGGAAGATGTTAGACTTTTTTTTAAATTGTTACTTTTTACCCCCTGGAGAGTAAGTCCTTGACTGTTTTTGTTATCCCTAATTTTTTCATAGATTTATTATGTACTAAGAAATAATATACACTCTTTACTTTTTTGCTAACGGTATAAGGGAAGATATCTGATTTTTTTTCAAAAATTGAGACTTTTCATCCCCCTGGAGGATAAATTCTGGGCCGTTTTTTTTATCATCAATTTTTTATAGTTTGCTTATGTACTAAGAAATAATATACACTTTTTCTTTTTGCCAACGCTATTATGGAAGATGTCAGATGTTTTTTAAAAAATTATGACTTTTTATCCCCCTGGAGGGTAAGTTTCGGACCGTTTTTTTATTAACTTTTTTATAGATTTCTTATGTACTTAAAAATCATATACACTTTCAATTTTTTGCTAATGGTATTAGGAAATATGTTGGAATTTTTTCTATGTTTTTACCTTTCATCCACCTGAAGGGTGAGTTCCGGTCCGCTTTTGTCGGCGCCAATTTTTTCGTAGACTTTTTATATATCAGAAAATTATATACACTGTTTATTTTTTGCCAACGGTATTATGAAAGGTGTCAGATTTTTTTTCTTCGAAAATTTAGTATTTTCATCTCTCTTTAAAATTACTTTCGGAAAGGGTTGACAAATTTTTTTCATTTTATACGGTTACTTAGGCCTTGTACATTTTTTATTATACTCAATTTATTTTTAAAATTATAAAAAACTGTTGTAATACTTTTTTTTTTTTTATCCCTTTCTAGGGGTATTTTAAGGGTGGAATTTGCTCAAATTACTGTTAAATATTAATTTTAATGTATATTTGTTCATTATATATTTATTTGATTGAGAAAAAACAGATATGAAGAATTTCGATTTTTTGTTGGAGTCCAATGTTGCAAACTACATCATCATACTTATAGACAATTAATTCTATATATAAACATAAGAAGCTCAAATGCAAATTATAACAAACTACAAGTACTCTTTAATAATTCAAATACACAGCCATGTATTAAAGTCTGTACTAAAATATGGAACCTCGAACATTATGAATTTTTCAACCTTTCTGGTTATAAAATATATTATAATAATAGTAGAATAAATAGATCTGATAGAGTCGTAGTTTACATTAAAGATGATATTATTGTAACAACTGAAATAGAACAATTTAATAAATTATAAATAATCAACTCGAAAATTTCCTTGGATAATAATAAAGAATAACTATTATCCGCTGTATACAGATCTCATGATATACATAAGACAGAATTTTGAATAAATATTAGAAAGCTTATAATATTTAATAAGGAACATAAGAATATGATAATAATAGGTGATTTAAATTTTGCTGTATTAAATCAAGAATTATTAGATCAAGAATTTTGTATAAGGGCTTTTGGAGAATCGATATTGTCCTAGGATCAATGATATTACTAGACGATCCCATAAAAACAATAGTAACGAAACTTGCATCGATAACTTTTTTATTAAATTAGATAAAATGGGATACAAAACATATATACTAAATGTTCCATTCAACGATAGTAATCCAATATTTATGTTTATAAGAAACACTTGGAATTATTCAAGTGTTTCTTATAGACATATTATCCAATTATTATACTATTATTATATTATCCAAAAATTTATGTCAATAAGAAACACTTGGAATAAAGAAAACATTAAACTTAACAAAAAAATAAACTATAAAAAATTAAGAATCATAGTAAGTTAAGTGAACTAGACAGACATCTTACTAATGACTGATCCAAATCAATCAACTACTGCATTAATCCAAAGGATACAGTATTATATAAAAAATTCGGAAATAATAAAGAATAAAAAACAAAATATTAAAAAAAAGACTACAAAATAACTGGATAACAAAAAAAATTGTAAAATGTAACACAGACAAAAAGATAATTACAAAAAATGTACTAAAATTTCGCAAAGAGTAATAAAAATAGCTAAAGAAGATTATGATAAAATTATTCAATCAAATCTCTATTATCAAAAAAAATCTTTGGAATCCAATAAACAATAAAATGGATGAAAACACAGAAAAGGATAAAAATATCAATTATTAATTAAATAACAACTTAAAATTAACGAATACAACTGATATAACTAAAAACATGAATGAATTTTTGTGCAGCAATGAACGGAAATTAAGAAGTACAAGGGTGGTCTCAGAAGTACCCGACCTGACGTATAGATGACTGTTCTTGCTTACAAAGAATTTCGATAGTAGGAAGAACGAATCTTATAAAGCTTAAGTTTTAAGTTTAATGACGCTACGTTGTGTAGTATTTGTTTAGCACTTATCGATAGTGAACGCTCTTAGTGAATTTGTAAACATTGAAAAATTGGTTATCGTTAATGTGATACAATATTTCCATTTGATGGGTCTCAGTCCAACCAATATTAAAGCCGAGCAAGATTCTACTCTGGGGGAGTCTGCTTCATCGTTTACAACAATAAAATATTGTGTGGCAGAGTTTAAACAAGGCTATACGAGCTGCCAAGATGAACATCGCAGTAGTCAACCGAAAAAGTTAACCACGCTAGAAATGGTGAAAAATTCCACAAAACAGTATTGAATGATCGCTGATCGAAAGTACGCGAGTTAGCAGATATGGTAGGCATTTCAAAAAGCGATGTACATCGCAAATTGACTGAAAATTTGGAAATGGAAAAGCTGTGCGCAAGATAAGTGCCACGTTTGCTCACAATGGAACAAAAACAGCGTTATCAGGATGCTTCAATCGAGGGTTTAGCGCTGTTTCACAGAAACAAAGCCGAATTTTTTCGTTGATTCTTAACTATGGGTTAAACATGGGTTTATTACTTTACACCTAAGACTAAGGAACAGTCAAAACAGTGGACTGAAAAGAAAAAAAAGGTTTTAAAGAAGGCGAAGACAGTTTCATCTACAGGCAAATTCATGGCGTGAGTTTATGGGATGCGCGTGAGATAATTTTCATTGATTATCTTTAAACAGGAAAAACAATTAACGGTGAGTATTATGCAGCCTTATTGCAATGTTTGTGTAATAAAATTAAGAATAAACGGCCGCATTTGGCTAAAAAGAAAGTGCTGCTTCATCAAGACAATGCACCAGCTCATATATTCAACAGTTAACCCTTATCGGTCGTAGTACGTCACGCGGGAGGTGACTTACGACCGATAAGGGTTAATGGCTATTTTGAGGAACGCGACAGGTCTTACTATATGTTAAACAGGGTATTAACCCTTTGCACTTGAGGCTTTTTTGTCTAAAAATGTAAGCCGAGCCTAGTCCACGAAAGTATTTCCGGGAGAAGTATCTTATCACACATCGCAAATAAGCAGATCAAGTTACAAAAGACTGTAACGCTGCAGCAGCATCGCTCGAGTCAATACTTCAAATCAGCCGGGCACTGCTTGAGTACAAAGGGTTAAAGCTATCAAACATCATTGGGAAAAGTGTATCGAACTAAAAGGTGACTATGTTGAGAAATAAAGAGTTTTTACTAAAAATTTTTGCGTTTTCCTTATTAGGCTGGGACCACTTTCGTAAAATAAACACTCTACAAAATCAAAGAATAAAGCTACTAAATATAAATAGCAAAAGTATTTACATGAATCCGCCTAATCAATAAGAAGTTATGAGAATTATATTAAGTCTGAAAAATAAAAATGGTAGAGTAGATGGAATCAATACTTTGACGATTAAGTTGTTGAATGAATTAATATGTGATGCAATAATGCACATTATAAATTTCAGTCTACATAAAGAAATCTGGCCTGGTGCATTAAAAACTGCAGAAGTAATACCTATACATAAAAGAAAAAATAAAAAAACATTAACCAAACAATTACAGACCAATCTCACTTATCTCTAATATAGCTAAAATTATAAAAAAAAAAAACTTACAAGATTAACTAACTTCTTTTCAGAGGGGGCTAAGGTTTTAAAATTTTTTATTTTGCATTTTTTTTTTTTTTCTGAATGCACAACATGTCGAGAGTATTGTGTCAAAATTTGAAGTAAATCGGAGCAAAACTAATGAAGATACAGCGTTTCAAGCGACCGGCTTTCATGCTCGATTTGTGAGTATAAGAAACTTTAAATTGATTTTCCCGAAAACGTCATTTTTGAAATTCGTGAACATTATAACTCAAAATCTACTTAACCGATTCTTTTCAAATTTTAAACACTATTTCAACACATAAATCAACAGGTAATGAGAGAGAGTTTTTTTTGTTTTATCATTTTCTTCCATTTTATAATAACAAATTCACCGAAATTTTTTCAGCAAAAATGGCGTTTTTCACTTTTAAATGCTGCCAAAAATAAAAAAATCAAAAAAAAACTCTCCCTGACTACCTAGGAAAACTTATCACCTTCTAAATGCATTTCGATTTTTTTGTTTTAGATGATCCGGTAACGAGTTATGAAGTTCACCGCATAACAATTTTTTGTCGAAGCGTCTCCGGAGATTCGCTGTCACGGACTTATTTATTGATATTTTTGATTGAAATTTTTTCCAAAAATACTTCAGATGTTATACTATAACGTGTATATGGAATAAATAAACCAACATTATTCATATCTCCAGAAAAAAATAACGAAAATATGCCTTTTTTCGCCTTTAAAACCGTACTCCCCCCCCTTAATAGCTGATAACTACTCTCAAATAGACAATATGGATTTAGAAAAAACATAGGCACCGTAGATGCACTTTATCACATCTCCAGCAATATATAGTATATGATTATTTTTATCAAAGTAAGCCAATAACAATAACTTTTCTGGAACTAACTGAAGCTTTTGACACAGTAGATCACAAAATTCTTATAAATAAACTATACAATTATGAAATAAGAAGTGGCCTCTTAAGTAAGTTAAACCTCATCTAATTAATAGGAAACAGAGGGTCAAATTAAATAAAACATCGTCTTAATATAATACAAATAGCATGAGAGTACCGCAAGGCACTATTTTTAGATCGTTACTATTCATTATTTACATTGATGATCTATTGAAAGACGACAAGAAGACAAGAAAGACAAAAGAAAATTGACAAGCTAATAATATTATATTATATGATGATGATACGGCTCTAATAGATACAGGAGAGAATCGGCATGTGGACAAGTTGGAAATGAATATTTAAATAACATAGTAAATTCATAAACTCTTTTAATACAGGTATAACAGTATATATTGTATTTGGCAACAACTTTAACAGTACTCTAAAAAATATGAATATAAAAATACAAAACAAACAAATATTTAGAGTAGATAACACAAAATATTTAGGTATCTTTCTTGACAGTAACATAAAGTGGGATATTCACCCACCGTATATACAAGGTGGGCCATTTTCATCGATGTACCCGAATTTCTCGATTTCTAAGAGGTAATACAGAAAATAACAGTTCGGCTGAAAAGTTCGTAAACTAATATAGTAAAACATATTTTTTTGGTTATTATACATTATAGTTACCTCCAAGGGCGATACAATGATTATAGCGGCCATATAATTTCCCGATACCATAATTATAGTACGATTTCGCTTTAGCCTCAAAATAGGCCTTTGTTTCGGCGATTACCCCTTCAGTAGTGCTGAATTATTTTCCAACAAGCATTCTTTTGAGATTTGCGAACAGAAGTTACTGGGGGCAAAATCTGGAGAATACGGTGGATGGGGAATCAATTTTTAGCCTAGTCCATGCGATTTTGCCATCGTTTTCATTGATTTGTGACACGGTACATTGTCTTGATGAAATAGCACTTTTTTCTTCTTCAAATGGGGCTGCTTTTTCGTAATTTCATCCTTCAAATGCACTAACAGTGCTATGTAATAATCGCTGTTTATGGTCTGGTCCTTTTCGAGGTAATCAATGAATGTTATATGCGCATTCCAGAATACTGATGCTATAACCTTACCAGCCGACTGTTGCGTCTTTCCACGCATTGGATTTGGTTCATCGCGTGTAATTTATTCGGCTGACTTTCGAATGGACTCTAGAGTGTAGTGATGGAGCCATGTTTTATCCGTTGCCACATATTGTTAAAAAAATTCGTCTTTATTACGGTTGAATATCGCTAAATATTGCTCCGAATCATCAACACGTTACTCCTTTTTATCGATTGTGAGCTCCCGCAGCACCCACTTAGCACACAGCTTTCGCATGTCCACTTATTCATGCACAATATGTCCAACGCACTCTTTTGATATCTTCAAAGTCTCTGCTATCTTTACGATCATTCTAAATTACTTTGTGAACTTTTTTGATATTTTTGTCAGTAACAGCCTCTTTCGGACGTCGACTGCGTGCATCGTTTTCAACTCTCATTTCGCCTCGTTTAAATTTATCAAACCACTTCTCAACGGTTGATTTCCCTGGTGCAGAGTCCGAATAATGTTTGTCAAGCCAAGTTTTGGCTTTATCAGTATTTGTCACCAAAAAACAATGCTTTATTAACACACGAAATTCTTTTTTATTCATTTTTTTCACAATAACAAAAGTTGCTTCACTCACAATGCTACTCGTATATCTCACGAACCAATTGTCCGAAAGCTGTAAAATTTATACACATCGTTTGAAGGTTGATACTAACTAAAAATCATATGGATCTAATTCTAGTAACACCATCTATGTGTCAGTCTACGAACTTTTCAGCTGATCTGTTAGTGTAAACAAAAGTTGTTCAGAACAAAAAGGGCTATCTGTTTGTGTAATTAGTTTCGACTTTAAACTTTATTTTCTAGTAAATTTAAAGGGCAACTTAATTTTTTCAATAGAAACCTCTATAAACTCCAGATTTAAAAAGAGTTAGAAACTTTAAGTTTGAAATAATATTAACAAAATTTTTTTGTGACCTTGAGAAGTTGTTCTAAGGTGAAAAGCTAAAGAAGCTAAGCGACGGCTATTCTTTTAAATTTTCTGACGAAATAATCATGGCAAAGACACCTTTGTGATAAATACTGAAATCAAGTATTGCGAAGATTGACCTTAAAATAAACTTTCAAGGGCATTTGAAGGTCAAAAAAGATTTTTCAGCGGAAAATTTTGTCTATGATACCTGGTCTAAAAAGAAGCGAAAATTTTTTCGTTAGAGTTGATATTGCAGTTGTTCTTTTTGATTTAACTTTTTAAAAGACAAATCAAGGTCAAATGATAAAAATTTGCTTACTATCAGTTCATTTTACTTCTTTTATAAAATCTACGTTTTAAGGGTATCTTTAACAAATAGGTCTTATTAAATACAACATTAACTTCTACCTCGGAGTCGATCTTTAAGGTCAATTCCAGGCAATAACATTGCTTTTGAAAAAAAATATTTTTGATATAAAAATCGTAAAAACAACGTAGAATCTTGTATCCAAAGAGTTATACGTTTTCTGGTAACCTTGCTCATAGTGTTACCCAGAAACGATGACGTGGACGTAGAAAGCACTGTTTCCTTTGGGGTGGTTGATTAAAGTGAGTCCCCTTGCCTGTCACTGTTGTGGATGCTTTATTTGAGTGAGTACCCTTGCTTCTCACTGTTTGGGGTGCTTTATTTAAGTAAGTCGCTTGCCTCTCACTATTAGTTAAAATTTTTTGTAAGTTTAGATGCATGCTCACGCTAAAATAGTATCATCTAAGGAAAACAGTTCTTGCTACATCTACGTCGTTGTTTCTGGGTTACGCTAAAAGGTTAGCAGAAAACGTATTATTCTTTGGACACAAGATTCTACGTTGTTTATTCGATTTTAATATCAAAAATACTTTTTTTTAAAAGCAATGCTATAACCTGGAATTGGCGTTGAAAATCGATCCCAAGGTAAAAGTTAATGTTGTATTTGATAAGACCTATCTGTTAAAGATACCTGTAATTTTTTCGAAATTATTTTATTTTATTTTTTTGATTTTATCAAAAAAGTAAAATAAACTGATAGTAAGCAAATTTTTATCTTTGACTTTAATGTGTCCTTCAAAAAGTTAAATCAACTAGAACAACTGCAATATCAACTCTAACGAAAAATTTTTCGAGTCTTTTTAAGTCAGGTATCAAAAACAAAATTTTTCACCAGAAACCCCTTTTTGACCTTCAATGCCCTTAAAATATTATCTCGAGCTCAATTTTTCCAAGGACGTTTTAAAACTTGAATTCAGCATACATCAGAAAGGTGTTTTTGTCATAATTATTTCGTCAGAAAATTTTAAAGAATAACTGCCGCTTAGCTTTTTTAGCTTTTTACATTAAAATCACCTTCTCAAGGTTACAAAATAAATTTTATTAATATTATTTCAAACATAAAATTTTTTACTCTTTTCGAATCTGGATTAAAACATATGAGTTTTCATTTATAAAAATTGAGCTGACCTTCAAATGACTGAAAATCAAGTTCGAAGTCAAAATAATTGTACGGATGAATGGCCCTCTTTGTTCTAAACAACTTTTGTCAGAATTATTTTATTGTATTACCTCTTAGAAACCAAGAAATTCAGGTACATTAATCAAAATGGCCCACCTTATACTGAGTGTCCCATTTTAAAAAAACGGTTGCATATATCTCTAGAACTAAAGGTTTTAAGAAAAAAGTTTGCGTACAAAAGTTGTTAGATTTTGAAGGGGACGTCTAACTGTCACCTTGACTATGTCCTTAAATATGGCCTTTAAGGTCATTTAAAGGTCAAGTTGGTTTTCTCAAACAGAAACCCTTTCTTCTGATCCCGTAAAATGAAAGAGCAGAAAATTTTACGTCCTTATATAACCTTGACTACAACTTTTAAGATCACTTGAAGTCAAGTTGAACATTTTAAATGGAAAATCTTACTTTTGACCCCAGAAAACAAAAAAACAAAAAATTTTACATGGCAGTGATCTGGCCAGTTAAGGAAAGACCAAGCAAAGACCCGGCCAGTCAAGGTAAGATCAGACCGAGACCCAAACAGCTAAAGCAAGTCCGAGCAAAGACCCGGCCAGTTAAGGCAAGATCAAGCAAAGACCCGGGCAGTGAAGGTGAAATCGGACGGAGACCCAGCCAGTTAAGGCAAGACCAAACAGAGACCTGGCTAGTTAAGGCAACATCGGACAGTGAAGGTGAAATCGGACGGAGACCGAGCCAGTTAAGGCAAGACTAAGCAGAGACTCCGCCAGTTAAGGTAAGATCACTCATCTAAGCTGCATTTTCAGCTTAGGCGGCATGAAAAAAGCTATTGAAGGCAAAATATGTTCGCAAGTTGCTCCATCTTCTCGAATACACAAGTGGGCTCGTTTTTGGAAATGCAATATTGTTTTTAATAACATGTTTCGCGGTATAGTATTACATGCATTCCGAATTCTCACCTTCATATCTTCTTCAGTCGTTGGTCTGGTTCTATAGACCTCATTTTTCAGAAAGCCCTATAAATAGAAGTTAAGCGATGTAAGGTCTGGTGACCTAGGTCACCATTCTACGGGACCTCCTCTACCTATCCATCAATTGTTGAACCTTCCATTTAGATAATTTCTTACAATGATTGTCCAATGTAGAGAAGCGCCTTCTTGTTGTAGCCATAATCTATTTCTCGTAGTGAGATCAACTTCTTTAATCAGAACTGGAAGTTTATCCTTTATTAACTGTTAATAAGTTTGTTCGTCAATGTTGCCTTCAAAAAAGTAAGGGTCAATCAAATAGCCATTAACGATTCAAATTAAAAAAACAAATTAAATTTAAGAGAAAAACTAACAAATAAATTATTTCTTCAATTAAATAACGAATTCTTTTAAGAATAAGAGAATTTGTAGAAACTAAAAATTTCTCAAAATGATGCCTCCATTTCGCATTTAAATAAACTTACAATGAACGATACAGTTGATTTCAGTTGGTAATTACTTCAGAAACCTCTATATGGCCACTATTCTTTAGAAACCACTATATGGCAACCAAATTCACAATCAAGAAACTAACCGAAACAGAATTCATTCACGTTTCCAGAATGATTGTAATAAATCATGTCATCCATTGAAGGTAATCGCTGACTATCAAAATGTTAAATCAAGGCAAAAATAATACAAAACTCGAGACTATCGAACATCTCTTATTATTAGGAAAGAATCTTTGTTTATTGAGAAAAGTATTATTAGCTGCAAAAATATTATTTTCTGTATGTCTAATTTTGTTTAAGTTAATTTATAATGAAAATTAATTTAAAAACATTTAATGCTTTTTCATTTTTAATTTTTTTTATTATGCGTAACTAAACTAAAAGGACCATCATTATTTGTCTACTGTTAGAAGAATATCAACGGAATTATTAAGTATTAAAATTGGGATTAAAAGTTTAAGTTCCCTTTTAAAAAAATGTAACTTGACTTTCAAATAGCCTTCAAGCTTATGGTCAAGGTCATAGTCAATGTCCTGGTAGAAGATATCCCACATAAGTTTTCCGCCTTTTTCTATGACCAAAGGCAGAGGCTTTTATTTGAAAAAATAAATTGGATCTCGAAATGACCATGAAGGTTATGGTCAAGGTTATAATTGTTTAGACATAAAATTTTCTGCTCTTTTCTTTTCTGAGGCCAAAGGTAAGGCTTCTTATTTAAAATATTGAATTGATCTTCAAATGACCTTGAATACCATATTCAAAGTCATGATCAAGGTCATATTAGGACGTAAAATTGTCTGCTCTTTCGTTTCTAGGCTCAAAATAAACGGTTTCTATTTAGAAGAAACTAACTTGACCTTTAAATGTTCTTGAAGGCTATATTTAAGGTCATGGTCAAGGTCACAGTTAGACGTCCCCTTCAAAATCTAACAACTTTTGTCTCAAAACTTTTTTCTTTAAGCCTTTAGTTCGAAAGATATCTGCATCCGTTTTTGAAAATGGGACGCCCAGTATAATAAAATAAAATACCTTACATGTATACAGGGTAGTTCATCTGAATATATCAACTCCAATAGATCGTTTGGGTGGCCAGGTATCAAAAAAGTTTCATATAAAAGTTGTAAAGTTTTAAAAGGGAAACAAAATGGCATATCACTCGACTACCGGTTTTGTCTAGAAGTGGGCTATTCTAATCAAAAGTGGATTTTTTTATTGGAAACTCCTTTTCTCGACACTAAAAAATGAAAGAGCGGAAATTTTTACGTTTATATATGACCTTAACTAATTTATAAATTTCAAGATGTCGGACAATAGTTCTAGTCAAGCGATTTTCACCAAATCAAGTTTACGGAGATTTTTGGGTCGCTGGTCACGAATCTAAAGTCAGATTTGCAAAATTTTGAATTGCGAATCCAAAATGGCGGGCCTAAATGGCTGTCGAAATTTCTAGCCAAAATTAATATAAATTACTACTCATAGCACTATCCAGAAACTACGGTGTGGATGCGGTAGTTTTTGTTCCTTTTTAGATGCTTGTGTAAGGTGAGTCCCTTTACCTCTCACTATTAGGGTGCCTGTTAAAAGTGAGTCCCCTTGCCTCTCACTATCAGGGTACTTGTTGAAAGTGAGTCCCCTTTCACGATTAGGGTGCTTTATTCCCATGAGTTCTTTGCCTCTCACGTAAATTCCTTTGAAAGTAAATAAACAGACGTAATTACATATAGTTAATTCGTGACTTCAAACAGTTGATTCGCTAAGTAGTACACTTAGCGAATTAGCTGTTCGAAATTCCGTCCATTTTCTTGAATACATAAGTTGATACACCTTATGAATGATGTGACTGTTCTCAAAAGAATTTCTAGAGATGTTGTGATACAAGCATTTCAAATACATTTCTTTGTATTCTCTTTGGTTGTTGGTTTTTCGCTATAGACAATATTTCTCAGCAGTTCTCACAGGATAAAATCAGGAGAAGTTAGATTTGGCGAACGATGAAACCACGCGACTGCGCCTAATCTCCCAATCTATCTACCATTTTATCGGTTATTTAAATAATTTCTTGCAACATTTAAATAATGTGCTGGCACTCCATCCAATTGGAATCACATCCGTTCTCTGATAAATAAATCAACATCTTCTAATAGCTTCGGTAAATCATCTCAAAGAAACGGCAATAAGTTTTGTCCGTTAACGTTTTCTTTAAAAATATAAGAACCTATTAAATAGCCATTTACGATGCCATACCAGACTATTAAAGACCAAGGATTTATAAAATCAGTTGAACGAAACCAATAAGGATTTTCATCGGGCCAGTAGTGACAATTAAGTCTATTTAAAGTTCCAATGCTGTTGAAAGTTGCCTTGTCCGAAAAAAGTACGTACCGGAAAACTTCTTTATCTTGTTGGATCAATTGCAGAGCCCATTCACAAAAATTTATACGAAGTAAATAATTATTAAAATTCAAGTGTTGTGTCAACGTAATGTGATATGCATAAAATTGTCTTGTCTTTATTTTTCTTGTAACTATTTGCTGAGGTATGTCAATTTCTCTTTCGATTTTCCGAGGGCTAGTATGAGGATCGAGATAAATTCTCGCAAAAATGGTTATAACACGATTATCATTAGCATAATATTTGTGAGGTCGTGATCGGCGTACCATAGACGCAGCAATTGCTCTTTGGATAAGGCTTTTAATGATTACCCTAGTTTGATGCCTTTTATTAGGATAACGTTAAGCATACAGACATTCAGCTCTCCAAAATTTATTCTTACGTTCCCTCAATATTTTGATCACGTCCACGATTTCGTTTGGTGGGTAGGCTGCCATATTAAAGATAAATAATTACTTGAGTTCTAAAAGTATTGATTTCTCAATAGATACAAAGAAGCGATGATATCGTTGCTGTATTTAAGTATTTACATCTGCTATTTAATTTCAGGATAAAAGTCATGGTCATAAGGTCTCAAACTTTTGATTTTCACCAAAGGTCGTTGATCACAAATCCGAGGTCAACTTTGAAAAATTTTAGATGGCAGATCCAACACGAATAAATAACGGACAAAATTCATGAAATACATTTAATTTAGATCAAATTCAGTAAATAGAGATTTCTGAGACAGCTGATTTTGAGTTCGACGTTATATTTACTAAATTACAAATGACAAATCGGCTTGATTCACCATCTTAAATCCGCCATCTAGAATTTTTTAAATCTGACCTTAGATTCATGATCAGTGACCCCAAAAACCCCGTGAATTTGGTGAAAATCAGTTAACTAAAACTTTTTTCTGCCATCTTGGCTCGCCATCTTGAAATTTTTATAATAACCAAGGTCATACCTGAACGTAAAATTTTCCGTTTTTTCATTTTACGGTATAAAAAAGGGGGGTTTCTATTAAAAAAAATCCACTTCCCGTCAAAACCAGAAGTTCGAAGGTACGCCATTTTGTTTCCCATTTAAAACCTTACAACTTTTACTTGTAACTTTTCGATTACCTGATCACCCAAACAAGTTATTGGAGGTGATAGATTTAGATGACTCACCATGTACTTTATAAATTATCGATTATAATGCCAAAAGAATCACCCAAAATATTATATTATTTATTTTTCAACAGTATCATTATATATGGTATTACAGCATGGAGAAAGCACATGCAGGAAGAATTAAACAGATACAAAGTCTACACAATAGATTATTAAAGATAATAAACAAAAACAATTTTGTATATGATAAACGCCTTCTTAATAAAGATCAATTATTTTCAAGTTAATCACTAATATATCATTATAAAGAATTTCAAAAAAAATATATCAAATCAAATATTGCAACGAGGCACAGAAACATACAAATACCAAGAAGATACAGAAGAATCGGCATTAAAAACAGCTATATTAGGGCAATTACTAACTATAAAAATTACAAAAAGATTCAAGAACAATAAAAAAACTCAAAAAATAATAAGAACATGAAATATAAAATAAAAAAATGGATCAAAATAAACACTAATTTAAAAATCTAAAAATATTTAATGGATTTATTTTTCCTTTTTATATAGAAAATTTTCTTTTCTTTTCTTCTCGTTTTTATATACATTAAATTACTTTTAGTTTTAAGATTTTAGTTATAGTTTTGAAATGCACCAGACCAGCGAACAGGAAATCACATATTTTCCTCTACTGGATTAATAAATTATCAATGTAATATTGTGAAATTATTACTTTGGTTAAATACTCTAATTATTTAAAAAGAGAAGAAAAATAAGTTTTTACAAAAGAAATAAGTAAATTAATTTAATTTAAAAGTTTTTGTCGCGTCGCTGAAAATAAGTTAAGATAATATTTTCAATCGGAAATTCGTCGTCGTGAATTTCTTGTATCAGTGTCATCTCTAACGCAGAATTTAGAAATTGAAAAATTTTACAATAATAATTATCTTCTAAATACGTATGCCATCGTTATTTTTCTAAAATCGAAGATACAAAGTAAAATTTAAATTTGTAAAAAAAAATATTTAATTCAAATTTAAAAAATTATTAATTGTTACAATTTCGTAATACGCATATAAATTAATTTTAAATAATTTTAATTTTTGATTTTTAACTTTCACCTTTCTTCTCGCTCGCGACGTCAAAATTTTCGTTTCCCGTCTTACTCCACGTTACGGCACCACTTTTTTGTTGTACCAGAATGTGCACAAAAGCGTTTTTAACTGAACCATGTTGATTGAATTTAATTTATTCAATTAGAAAAAATTGTAGGTAATTTAATTGCGCACTTAGTAAGTGTTTTTGCCGGATTTATTATTAGTAATTTTTGTTTAACGATTAGGGAACTCACAGAGAAAGAGAGACAGAGAGAGAGAGAGAGAGAGTTCTACGTGAATGGACCTCGCGGCTCTGTGATCATTTAACGAAATAAGAAGACGAGGAATCGCAAAATAAAAAACAAACCATGATTTATTCAAAAAATTGAATTAAATAATTTTCATTCATTCGGTTATCGTACTCTTTTACAAAATAAACTTACGAAAAGAAAATCGAACAATATCGGCACGAAGATTGTGAGTTCTCTTTCGCACGCACACATTTACTTTCACGATACCAAAATAAAATGATCGAATTAATCTAAATGATTTTAATTACTTCGCGGTGCTTCCTACTTACCGATGTGTACAAAAAAATTAGATGAAAAAAAGAGAATTAATTTTTTACACACTACAAAGAAAAATGTACGCTAATGTCCGCCCTGAGAGATAGAGATAGATAGATAAAGAAAGAGAGAGAGAGAGAGAGAGAGAGAGAGAAAAAGAGAAAAAGAAATTTTACAATACTCTCGACTCATCGGTCGAACCATTCTTTGTTTTCCAATTTATTATCGTAGTATAAAATGGTCGGAATTTTTCTGGTTTCTTTTTTCAGCGATGGTCTTGATTCTGCTTAAATATCGATATTCTCGGTTGACGATGTTACTAGCACGGGAGCTGAACGACTTACATAACTACTTACAAAATGTCCGATTCCATCACGAAATTTTAATTGCTGAAGAAGAAGGAAGTTGATATATCGTGATTTTTGTCAAATTTTCGGTATCTTCTATCTTTGTTGCTCTCTTACTAGTCTATCGGTGCTATCATCATTCCATTGATTTACGTATTAATTAAATCTTAATCTTCGTAGTATTGATAAACTATCTTTCGTCAAGTGCGGCTTCCGTCGAGAGGGTTTGAGTTTCTTATGTACATGTATAGTGTGTTCTCTCTCTTTCTCTCTTCTAACTCGCCGTCACGCATCTCTCTCGCATCAGTCTTTGTGCGCTAGTAACTTATCATCTCACCATCGCCGCGTGGTTTTTCGGCACCCGAGATGCGGGGAGAGAGTGGTGATAGTGGATGTCGGTAGGTTCGTAGTGCACCGGTGTTGTGGTGGTATTATACGGTCGCTCCTGGGCGTGCAAAAAGCCGATGCGCTGCCTCCACGTAGTAAACGACCTAACCTTTTGGGCAGCATTCTGCTTTAATTTTCTTTGCTTTCTCGTCATCCAGGGCCTACAATGTCATTGGTGGTCGTTGTCGAAGTCACGTACTTCCCGAGAATGGTGGGTTTATCGTGGTTTTAGTAAGTTTTTAATTATTTTATCCGGTGACCGTTTTTAGATATTCTCTCTCTTTTTATCTGTCTGTCTTTTTTATTTTCACGTAGATTGTTAGGCAAATATGTAGCGTCTGCATATATTTTTATAAATTAGTTTGTTGCGTATAATTATTTATCGACATTTGCACCGGTCCGTTTTGCGTTTAATTTATTGATAGCTAATATTTATTAAATTTGACTTGGTTTTTTTTTTTTTTTGTGTACGCGAGAACCGCGTCATACTATTATTTCTCCAAATGTTTTTAGTGAGATGAAAATAGTATCCTCTGATAATACCGTCAAGGAATTTTTCACGCGATGCATTAAGAACTGCTTTAAAAAAAAAGTTATCTAAAATTTTCTTGTGACACATGGTTTCTGATGCATTTTTGCTCACGAACCCGGATTCAGAATTACTGTATCACTAATCAGTCTGCAGAAAAACTAAAGAATCTTCATAAAAAACAAGAGTTTTGCTGGATGCTGAATTTGTGCCCAATGAACAAAATACTCGAAAAACCAAATATCTATGTAAGATTTAAATAACTTTTATTATTGTGTGTAATCTTTTGGTTACATCTTCAGAATTAGATGCTAATAATTCACCTTTTTGCAATTTGATGAGGACCAAAGCATATAAACATGAAGAATAGTCGGGTTCGGGACAATCAGCTAAAAGTAGGAATCGAACTTTAATTCTTGAGATCGAAAATTTAACCCTCTTATAACCAAATCATCGCACAACTTTTTTTTTTATTTTAAAGCGCTTTTTTTTTAATTTTTGATATACTCTTATCTTTTATATGTATCAATGTTAACATTGATAATTTCCTCTATAACAATAAATGGAAAGAAAATTTATTTTTGTACAATTTAAATATCAAGGTGATACAATGTCAAATCGATTTTTAATGTTAAATTTGAAGACATTTTGAATTTAGCGTACCTAAATCTTCAGTTTTGCAACCACGAATTTTCAAAGTCTTGAACGCAAATTTTTGAACATATTCAGAAGATTTATTTGATTCAATAGATTTAGAAACATTTTTTACAAATAAATTAATTAAATTAGATTATAAATGTCTTAAGCACAGTAGATATCATCTTAAGAGTTATATTCTTTTACATGACCCATTCAATCATAAGTATTTTAGGACACCAAGATACGTGAAATTAAAATACTACTGTGATCAAAAAGTAAAGTGAAATTGTCATTTAAAACTCCCGGGCATTAGGAAGGCAGGTAAATTTTTTTCCTAGGTTGGTAGGACTGTCTATAACATTTGCCAAGCGTCTGTTTGTCAAAAGGTTTAATTATCTCTGAGTTACACGTGTATTTTTGTAAACAACCAAAAGTGAATTTTTCGATTTATACAATGGGTGATTTTGTTGAGCAAAGAACTTGCATCAAATTTTGTTTGCGGAACGAATATTCCTGTGCGGACATGTTGAAAATGTTGCGGGAGGCCTTTCGTGATCAAACTATGGCACAAAAAAACGTTTATAAGTGGTACAACGAGTTTCAAGCGCGCCGAGAACGCGTTGAAGACGAGCCGCGCTCTGGACGACCATCAACGTCTACCGACAAGGGCCACGTCAAAAAAATCAAAGATTTGGTGCTTGAAAATCAATTGTCGATTGACAATTAGAGACCTCTCTGATAGTGTTGGAATATCATTCGGCTCAGCCCAAACCATTTTGAAGGATGTTTTGTGTCTCAAATGCGTCAAGTCTCGATTGGTGCCAAAATCGCTTAATTTTTTGAAAAAAAAGTGTGACGTTGATGTGTGTGAAACTTTGCTGTCTGACTATCAGGACCACTTGAAATGCATCATTACTGGAGATGAGACTTGGATTTACGCATACGACCCTGAAACGACCGACCAATCCAGCGATTATCGTGCAAAAGGTGAAGCAAGACCGAAAGGCCACGGCAAAGTCGACCGAAAATCAAAGTCATGTTGCCAGTTTTCTTTGATTATCGTGGTGTGTTATTTTAAGTTAAAGTGTTGTTATTTTAAGTGTGGTGCACTATGAATTTCTTCCGCCGGGCTAAACTGTGAACAAAAAATATTATTTGAGCGTTATGCGTCGTTTGCGTGAAGCTATTCGTCTAAAACGGCCGGAATTATGGGCGAACAACTCTTGGTTCCTTCATCACGATAATGCACCATGTCATACTGCATTGTTTCTTCGCGACTTTTTTGCCAAAAACTCGACTCATATCGTTCTGCAACCACCGTATTCGCCTGACTTGGCTCTGTGCGACTTCTGGCTATTCAGCAAACTCAAAAGGCCAATGCTGAGACGCCATTTTGACACGATTGTGCGGATAAAAACCGAATCAAAGAAGGTCTTGAAGGCTATACCGGAAAAAGACTATTCCGACTGTTTCGAGGACTGGAAAAAGCGTTGACAATAGTGCGTTTTATCGGACAGAGATTACTTTGAAGGGGATGAAATTGATTTAGAAGATTAAATAAAGAATTTACATTTTATAAACAAATTTACCTTACTTTTTGATCACAATAGTACCTAAATTTTCTGTGTTACTTTTTTTTCGAACTCTGATATGATTTCTTCTAATTGATGTTTTTAAATACGGACTTTGCTTTTGTCAATATTACAATTTAAATTCAGAATTATATTTTGAATTATTTTGATAATTACTTTGATAAAAATAAAAGCTGACTATATATTTGCAAAAATTGTTCATATTTTTCAATCTTAGATAAGAGCCGGAGTACGATCGAAATCGACAACAAAATACTGCAACAATTCGTAATATCAAAACCAAAACAGAATGGTCACTTGAGACGACAATATCAGCGTAAAGTGTACCATAAAGATAATTCTCACATTTTACTGATTCTGACATAAATTTATTTCAAGCTATATAATAATAGTTGTTTTATAGAGAAAGAATGAGCGACACCATACAGAACTAAACAGGGTGATCCATTTCGATTTTTCCAGGCTAATATCTTATAAGAAAAGTGAGATGGTAGAAAACGTTTCAGATAAAAATTGTAAGTTTTTAAGGAGTCAAATTATGGTAACCTTAAACTATACTTTTAATGTGACTTTCAGTGTCAGTCAAAGATCAACTCTTAAAATTTAGATGAAAACACCTACTTTCGAATCTAGCAACAGAAAGACTGATAAATTTTTTGTTCAGAATGACCTTTTGTATCCATTTGTTCGTCCTTGAGGTTGATTCCAAGGTCAAAAGAAGTGAATGTTTTGAGAAGATCGATTTACAAAGAAAAACGTTATGAACAGAAGTCATAAGATTTTTTTCTGGCTATCTACTACTAGTACCCCAAGGTTTGACCTTGATCATCGTCTTGGACGTTATTTTAAGCCCAAATTCAATTTTTAGAGGGGAAATCTCTATGTTTACCTTGGAAATAAAAAAAGCAAAAAATTAACGTATTAAAATAGTTTTGAAAACAACTATTTTTTCATTTCATTTCATTTTTTACTTTGCTCACGAGATATTAGCATTGAGATATTAAAATGAATCACCTTGTATAAAAAATTTTGAAAAAACTGAAGTTATATGCATACTTTATCAAGTTGACTTAAGCTTTAATAGCCAATGATGGGGTATGTTGTCTAATTTTCTGTAACGGGGCTCTGAGAAAAATTTAGAAAACTTCAGACATTGTTAACAATGTATGTCTTCTGATGAAGTTACATTGAAAAATAAGGATGAATTCAATCGATACTACTGTTATTACTATTCTGATGTAAACCTTAATTGATTTATTGTTTGAGCAGTAAACCACCATAGATCATTTAGTGAGGTAAAATAATATTTAGAAAAATAATCTTTGAAATAGATTCAGAGTCTACAAAAATGCTTGTATAATAAGTTTTTTCATAAAGAATTGGCTGGTACCAGTTTTGGTGCAAAAAAAGCCGTGCCACTTTGTGTATTAGTTTAATTATGTTATCGCGGAAATTCAGCCTTATGTTTGGTACCGTAAGTTAATTTATATTTATTCTCCATGCAGAAAATTAGAGAAAATTCAGAGAATCTTAGATCGAATTCACGAAAGGGAATTCTGACGAATCATTCCGATTGATAAACATCATCGAGACGACGAGAAAAATTTGATTGATTTGCAGATGTAATGCTCAAGAGTACAATAAAAACAAACAAAAATATTCTTCTATTTTCATAATCTTTAATTATTATTAATTATTTAAATTGTTATATTTTTATATCATATTCTTATTCATATTCTGCACAAATGAAATACACGATACAGTACATTGCAAGAGGGAGAGAGAGTCGCTGAGAGGGAAGAACGGAAAGGGTAGCATTGAGCGAGTTGTGATTCGTTACAGTCCAACGTATATATAAGTCGAGAAGCGATAAGGTAGCTGGGCTATGTTACATCGAAAATAAGTGTACACATATACGCGTATGTACACATACATATACGCGTGTATGTGTATAAATATTTGTACAAGATTATATACGTATTTTACTATCGAAGAAAAAAAAGAAATATGAAAGATAAAGCTAATGATTTGTCTAGATATATCATGCGGTACTAGGCGATAATAATTTTATAGTGGTTTCTACGTATTTTGAAATATATGGCCCTAGAAGGGCCATTTTTACACATAGTTAATTTGATTTAATTTTATTTCATTCTCTTACAGCCATTTTTCACAGAAAATGAGAAAACGTTTGTAGAAAATTTTTCAAAAAATTGCTTGATCTTCGAAAATTAAGACGTACTTTTACCTTTTTTTATGTAAATTTATGTCGTTATTAATAACAAAAGTAGAATGATATGCAATTCTGCAGTACTCTGTATTAATATGAGAAAAGCAGTTTTCGAGATAGATACAATTTTATCAATTACATCATAAACATAATAAGAGATGGTTCATTTATTATAAAATATTACTTCATCGTTTACTTTATTTGTATTACGATATCTAGTAAACTGTGTAGATTTTAAGTGTTCTATACGATAAGTGAATATTTCTTTTTCTTTTGTGTTATCGTTTACGGTTTACAATGATACAAATTATGCACAGCACGAATTCTATGGCTCGAAGCTTAACGTAGGTTATCAAGTGAAAACTTAATAATTCATTTTCTTATTGATATTTTTAAAATAATTTAATTTTAGAAATATGGATACAGAGATATTTTTACAAATTTTTTACGTTTTAAACATAAAAATATAAATATCTTTAACTAACGCAAGTAAACAATATGCGTATAATTCTTCGAGAATCATAATTAATATTTCTTGATTAAAATCTGCAAAGCCTAAATTTGTTTTAAATCTTCAAAAATTTCGTTTTTATAATTAGCATAAATTTGCTTAAAAGCTAACAAGTCTTTGAGAATACTTTTTACTTTTACGGTAGTTTCTTTGCCGATTTTATTTTTCACCAAATCAACTATACACTCTATAATTGGATTCACAAGTCCCGCATACTCTTCAAGACGTTTTATTTGCATAGTGATACACTCACGCACTTCTTGAGGCCCATTAAAAGTTGTAGCCTGCATTACGATTGATAGTAGATTATTGATTTTTCGCCTCTTTATGCATGACTGTACAATTCTTAAATGATTATTACTCGGTACCTTATTTTCATTGTCTTCTTTCTTTCAGCTTCTTCTTCTTCTTGGGCCGAGATACGTTTTTTCTCAAATATTTTGCGTGCTCAACACTAAGTCTCTTACTGACGGCAAGCGTCTTTGCACCGTAAGCTGTTGTTAGATGTATGTCATGAAGCAGTAAAAATATTTTTGAAGTGTTTCCAAATTCTTGATATAGACTGTATGAATTTTGCAAATAGCCTTTTAATTGAAGCTATGCATGTTGAGCGTTACATACTTGGAAGGTAAGCCTGAACTGTAGAGTTTTATTACGGCTCTGTAGACACTACCATAATATTCGAGGTCAACCATAGTTCTTTTCGAATTAAATTTATTAAGTGTTTAAGGCGTTGAAATCAGCATGTTAGATAAAGAAGGAAGATTAGCTATTCTGTTGTTAACCAGAAAAATCACTCAATATAAACTTTGTTCACTTTGCGAGCCAAATTGACAATTGTGTTTGTTTGTATAAAACTTGTTTCTTTTAGATTATACCTACCCTATTATACAACCACACCCTCTTATTTCATCAGCCAATGAAAAAATTCACAATAACTTGCATGAAAATAAATCTTGTATAGACGCGTATGTATAAAATGTTTATGTATCTGATTTTTGAAAATTCAAGATAAAACGTTGGTTAAATTATAATCTTTATACCTAAAAGTAATAACGGGTGTATAATTTTGTGTGCGCCAATCTGTTTGTCTTATAGTTAAATACAATATATTATCAAAAATTTATTCCAAGAAAAAAAGTGAATATATTTGCATAACCAATAAAAATTTAATATGAAACTAAAAAAGGAGCTCTTGTTTCTTAGTCTTACAGTTTGATATAAAGAATTACATAAAAAAATGTTCACAAATGATATGTTAAAATTATTATAGGATAAATAGATAAGTAATGTGATGATAGTAGTTGTAATGGTAACGAAATAATTTCAAGCATATAAGTGATACAATTTATTAATTATATTTGAAAAATTATTGTACATACATATTTTTATACAAAATTATAAGAAACTTATTATAGTGCATATGACTACAATATTTTAGAAGTACAGGTTTGATTACAAAAATTAGCGTCAATACGTTTCATACGGAAACGCATTCACTCGTTCAACTTTTACATTTGTAAGTTTTTAAATTAAGTATTTATAAAATTTAGCTGCTAATTCATCGTTACTACGTGTGTTTTAAAAAGAGGCGCAAAAATGAATGTAACTTAAGCCCAGCACACATGTTTAACAAAAATATAACGCAATATTCGCAGCATACTTTTGAATCGTAATTTTGTAATTTTTTCTTATTTCAACGATATCGTTTACAGTTTCTTTTGATTCTATTCAGATGATGTTGTTGAAAAGGTGGAGATCTGTAGCTGTCGAAATAATTACCGAATGCATTTTTGTCGATGTATATGGCAATCCCATGAGAACCCAGTTTATTATATGTGTCTACGTTAGCAACGATAGGTGTGGGTAAGCTCCAAAACTGAGGTATATGATCTGTTGCGTAAACACTGATCAAGTTAACGTTTATTGCTCGTCTTATTTTACAAGTGTTCTTTTTCCTTTATTTTACTTTTTCAAACAATCAGTGTCGTCGTCCTCGTCTGCGCCTTGATCGCCGTTATCGTTTTTAAAAGGTAGACAATCTTTTTATTTTTTTGCTTCCTTTGAATTTTAGAAGTTCATTGCAAAATATTTCATTTGATACATCATCTAGAGTTCGGTATTTACAAGGCAGATTCGTACAGAACCACTTCTTTAGTAGAAATGCCTTATGTAGGGCATCAAAAATGCTTTTTATTCGTATATTTTCTACTTTCATTTTGTTTTTCAAGTTCTGAGACACTAGGTGTATCATAATCTTAAGGGATTATTCTACTTTGACACTTCGAAAAATCGAGTTGTTTTTTTGGTATTCGAAAGTAAATATATTCAACAATATTGTGTCAGAATTTAAAAAAGTTTGACGTATTCTAACTGTACTTTTTCCTTTCCTTTCAACTTACTACCTGAGCGCGCTACCTGAGCGTTACCATTCACCCTAACCACTGCGTTTGCCAAGGCAAGTGTTTAAAAATTTCAAACACCCCCTGCTTTTTTTCAAGACGTTCAAGAGGTATTAAAACCTATCTACGAGGATTTAATGAAAGACAATTTGCTCCAAACATATCTCGGCGGCAACATCTAGAAGAACACTGAAAGCTACATCAAATGCGTCTGACTATTGCTCCAAAACAGTTTTAATTAAGGAGAAATTGTGGAAATTTCGTGACTTGTTGCAATCTGCATTTTTAATGAAGGGTACAAACCCGTATTAAAAATAATGGATATGATGGGCATCAAAATCGGCCAATGCGCTCAGTTTTTTGTCGAGGCGCGCGATATACAGCGCATAATCAGCGAGCAAACATGCATTAAAGGCTTTTAAAGAGGGCAGAATAAAGCATAAAGAAGCTAAATTAAAAAATATTAAGTTCTCGCAGGAACAAGAAAAAGTATTCTACGACCCAGGCATCACTAATTAAGCGTAGATAAGATTTTTTAACGAGATAAAGCCACAGTCATACTAAATCAAAAATGATTTGATTTTTCTGTTTCAAAAAATTCGTCTTCGAGATTTTATCAACATCGCTCACCTACCTGCTTTTTGAGGAGTCCTGTGTAGCTGCGTTCTAATTTAAAACTTTTTTGTGATTTAGGACTGCTTTCATTAGGCCTTTTAAGTTTTAGATCAATAAATATATTTGTATTTTAAAAAAAAATTTTTTACATTTCTTTTTTCTTATGCGTATAAAGTAGGAAGATCCCTTAATTGTTTATTACGCGTCTCTCGAGTACGATTTCTCAAAATCAAACCTTTTCTCTTCCACGTGTAAAGATATTAATAGCATTTCTTGCAATGATTTTTATATTTTTGCGTAATTTATCTAAAGGAATATCGCCGTCAAACCATTGCAGACCATGTTACTCAATGGTACAGATATTGTTTGTCTGTTTTATATTGCAGGGAAATCTGTAAAATCATTCGGTGGTTCTGCTATCCAGTGTTTGATAATGTGATTTTGTACTTCGCTACGTCGTCGAGAACATTCAAGCCAGTCCATGCAACCTCTTTTCCTACAGCTTGCGTCCCAATTGTTACGTAAGGAAAAATTTTTCGAAATAATCCGCTCGAAAATGCTCCAATGACTTGACCTCGCCGATACATTTTGTCCGCAAAAACGCGTCGCACTACACCTTCGCCTACTTGTTCATTGTAATATCGTATGTAATGACTCATTTTCAAGGATTACGTTTAATATGAAGCATAATCGTTAAAGTTCCATACTCGAATAGAATACGCTGGTTATGTTAAGATTTTTTGTATCGATAACGATATTCTAAGAACTATGATGTAGTAAAGGTACGAGGGCGGTCCAATAAGTACTAAGCCTCACCGCCCGATGGCGCCACTATCGCAAGAGAAATTCACTATCATGTAGTACATTCTCGTAGACGGCTACTGTCAAAATTTCAACCGAATCGGACTCGTAGTTTTGTTTTGACCGCGTGTGGAAGCGGGCGTGTCCGCGGCTTTTAGAAAAATGGAGAAAGAGCAATATCGGTCGGTGATTCGATTCTTGTTTTTGGAAGGGAAATCGTGCAGCGAAATCAAAGAACGCTTGGATGCTGTGTATAGTGACTCTGCTCCTGCGATGGCGACCGTAAAAAATTGGTTTAACAAGTTTCAACCTGTTGAGAACTTAGAGGAGACTATGTTGAGTAATAAATCGCCACTTTTCCAAGATTCTTGTTTTTCTTTTGTAGGCTAGGTACTTATCGGACCGCCCTTGTATGTACGATGATGGGGTGAAGAGTTTCTGGCCTGACCTAGAGATGGCACTAGTAGGTCATGTGTATAACTTGTATTCTGTAACTCGGCATCTCACTAGTTTGTATATAAATTTTCAGGTCGATTGCTCTGTTAGTGTATATTTGAGAGCTGATTAAATAAGGCACCTCAATTGCTTACGTGAAAATGGAAAAATCAGAGAAGCGTGCGGTCATCAACCTACTTTTTAAGGTTAAGAAATAAATGATAATCGTTGGAGGCTGAATCTGATAAAAATAATGGTTAAGATAACAATTCAAACTCCAATTTGTTAATTTTAGCCATCGCAACAACCGATGAATGGGCAGGTGCATTGTCATTGTGAAACAAAATGCAATAACTCTGCGTAATATTGACCAGTGATGATTTTGTCTTTTTCCAGGTAACCAATGAAAGCAATTCCTGTCTGATCCCAAAAAAAGTCGCCATAAACTTGTTCGCCGATAAAATTGTTTTTGCCTTCTTTGGGGTTGGTTCACCTGGTCTAATTCAATACTTCGACTGTTGTTTGCATTCAGGAGTGTAGTAGTAAATCCAAGTCTTATCTACAGTTATAAAATGACGTAGAAATTCGCTAAGGTCTCACTTTCACCTAGCACAGAACTTCTCTATCCTCAAATATTCATGTAAAATATTGCGCACACGTTCAGTTGATATCTTAGAAGCCTCGGCTATCTCCTTCACTTTTATTTTGCGGTCCTTGATCACTATTTTATCAATATTTTTAATCATTTCTGGAGTTAAGACCTCAACAGGGTCCAAGCAAATGAACCACGTTCAACCATCCATCCAAATGAACCACGTTTAGGGTTTCCTATCAAAATCACTTTGTTGTGTCTCTACCCGTATAGCGGCCGTTTTTCTTTCAGGGCTTGGCTCAAACGCATGAATTGAAGTCGATAGAAATCTCCCGTAATAGTCTCATTTGGTTTAAGCAGCTCATAATAAATGGTACCCTGCTGATCACACTAAATGCAGAGAAGAAACTTCGAACCATGGATATTTGGTTTAGCGGACGATGTTGATGCGTGGCCAGGCTTACCTCACGATTTTCTACGCTTTGGATTATCGTAGTGCATCCACTTCACGAGGTGTGATAAAAAAGTACGGTGACTTTTTGAATTTCATGCGCTCAATACATCTATGTTCGAAATTTTTTTTTTTTTTGTTATATTGGTACACTCGTCACGATCATATGTTGACAGTTTCGACTATATAACATGTGTTGTTTTTATGTGAGAGGCATAAAGGTGAGACTCGTGTTTGTGTGCTCGGTGATTTTTTGCTGTTGAAAATAATAGAACAAAGAGTTTGTATTAATTTTTGTGTAAAAAATAGTATTAAGTGCTTGAATGAAAACTCTTGAAATGTTGACAGTGGCGTACGGTGAGTCATCTCTGAGCAAAAAAAAATGTTTATAAGTGGTATAAGTTATTCCAAGAGGGCCAAGAAAATGTTAACGATGAACCTCGCTCTGGACGTCCCAGCACGTCAAAAACCGACAAAAATGTTCAGAAAGTAAAAGAAATTGTTTTGAAAAATAAGCGAATCACAATTAGAGAAGTAGCTGATGATCTTAACATAACGTTTGGCTCATGCCAATCGATGTTAACGGATGTTTCGGGTATGGCACGTGTGTCAGCGAAATTCGTTCCAAAATTGCTTCATTTTGATCAAAAGCAGCATCGCATGAACATCGCCCAAGACATGTTGAACGACGTCAATGATAATCCTGATCTGCTCAAAAGGGTTATAACTGGTGACGAATCATGGGTATATAAAAAGGCCCATGAAAAGACGAAGATTTGCTACGATTGAGGAGATTAAGGCTGCATCTCTAAAGGAGCTCAAGGCAATACCCAAAAGTGCATTTCAGAAGGGTTTTGACGACTGGAAAAAGCGCTGGCACTAGTGCATTGAATCAGAGGGGGATTATTTTTAAGGGGATAATATAATTTTAGATGAATAAATGAATATTTCCTATAAAAAATGAAAAGTTACCTTATTTTTTTATCATACCTTGTACATCGTTAGTCATGATACGGTGCAAAAAATCTTTTCTTTTCTGCCGTTGAAGCAGTTATTCACACGTGAGAAAATGTCGTTCGACGTCTCTCGCCTTCAGTTTATACGGTACCCAATGTCCTTGCTTTTGGACCATTCATAACACTTTTAAACGTTTTGAAACTGTTGCCTCATCTACCTGTAATATTTTTCTAAGTTCTGCTAGCGTCAGAATGATCCTCTTGTGCAAGTCTTGATCGTCATTGACTTCATTCAATAACTTCTGAGCGATGCTCATGTGACTGCTCTTCTGGTCAAAATTAAGCAGTTTCGGAACAAACTTTACTAACTCACGTTTCATTCCCAAAACATTCGAAAAAATAGCATAGCACGCGCCGACAGACATTCCAACTTCTTAAGTAACCTCTCTAATAGTTTTACGACGATTTTTGAGAATCATTTTCTTTACTATTTCAATGTTTTTATCTGTTGTTGACGTGCTAGGACGTCCAGGACCACGCTTATCATTGACATCTTCTTGACTTTCTTCAAATTGCTTGTATTACTTGTAAATATTTCTTTCATTTAGAGTAGATTTGCCAAATGCCACAGTTGACATTTTTACGACATCAGAGCACTTAATTTTATTTTTACGCAAAATTTAATACAACTTCTTTGTTCCTTTTTTTAATCGACAAAAAACCGTCACGCACGTGTAAAGACAGTTACTCTTTGTCAACATATGTCAGGAGTATGTGTACCAACATATTAAAAAACATCAAAACACGAATATATATAGCTGATGTACCCACGTATTGAACTGATATCCGTTGTATGCATTTAACTCAAAAAATATCATTTTTAGAGAAAAATACGCTCAATAAAAAATAAGGATGTTGATGCGATCTACAACTTTCATTGTAATTTTTAAATTAATATTTTTTGATAAATAAATGTGAAAAAATACTATTTTTATGAGTTTTCCATGATTTTCACTATTTTTTTGACTCCAGCTTCTGAAGTATGAAATTTGGCGTCCAGAATAGAATAAGATAGTTCAAAGATACATATATTTCTGAGAAATCGAGATCACCGACTTTGAAAATACCGTTTTGAGAAAAACGCATTTAAAGTTTCAGAAGTAGTTTACACATAGTTAAAATTTGTTTTCTTCAACTTACATGGTATCATCTATTCCAGGGCCGTAAGAGGGACCTTCCGCAGTATCGTTTGCTTCTAATAAGTCCAGCTGGTGTTGTCGTCGAGCCATTCTTCCTTCTCGCGTGCTCCAATGCGCTCGTGCGTCGAAGATCATCACACGCTCTGCGTCCTCTTTGTCGACATAAGCATGAGCTGCGGTGCCTAATGGAACTCCTAATGCACTCATAAAGTACAATAATGATTTTGTACCTTCATTAAACATTCCAGCTGCAATGTTAGCCGCTATTTTAACAACTTTACTGCCACATGGAACAATTTTTGGAGTTATTTTCCATATTAACTGATTATAACTCTTGTAACGTCGGTACGCTACCTTCAGACTGATTTTCAGTCTACACTGCAATTTTTGCCGTTTTGAGCCTAAGCAGTGAAGCTTATGGGCTCAGGGTGGCAAAGGAGATTCGTAATAAGTTTTTAGGAGAGGTGTGAAGTGCAGGAGTGAACACTTGCAAGAGCCTCTCTGCCCAAATCGGAATCAGGCTCGAGCCCTACTCTAGACGAGGTCCGAACAAAATGTTTTTTGGATCAGAGTAATCGGCTGCTTTTCGGCCAAAAACTGTGTAGGAGGATGTAAATAGAGATAGTGAAAGAAAGTAGAAAACAAATTTTTGAAAAGTAAACTTACTCTTTATTCTTTGTGTTGGTCGGGGTGGAAGAGTTCTCTCTCTCTCTCTCACTCTCACTCTCACTCTCTCTCTCTCTCTCACTCTCTCTCTCACTCTCTCTCTCTCTCACTCTCACTCTCACTCTCACTCTCACTCTCACTCTCACTCTCACTCTCACTCTCACTCTCACTCTCACTCTCACTCTCACTCTCACTCTCACTCTCACTCTCTCTCTCGTATGCTGCTGTTCTCCGTCGTCTTCTTCTTTTGCTTCTTCTTCTAGGGTATTGCTCAAAGAATAGTTTTAAATTTTTTCTGAAGAGAACAGTTTGTACGATTGAAATATATTTCTTTGTAGACGTATATAAGAAATCCTGACTTCGGCTGCCGTTGCTTGAAAATGCTCGTAGTGTTTCGTGTCCCTCGAGTGCTGCCTGAGGTCTGCTGGCTGTCGAAAATTTTGCGCGATATTTATGCGCTTTCCCGAAGTACCTCCAAACGAATCTTCTTTTCGAAAAAATCCTGGAGGGGGTAAGATTTTTGGGCCCCCTTCTCCTCGGAGGGCCTCTCTGCGGGGGTGCGTCGTCTTGAAGTTAGAGAGAGAGAGAGGTTGAGAGAGGACTATCCACTTTTACAAAAATTTTATAATAACTTAAAACTAATATTAATATTATTTTATTTTATAAATTTTTGTTTTTATATTAATTATTGCAAAATTTTAACTAGGCTACAAAAAAGAATCAATCTTGTAGCTTAGTTCTAACCATAATTACAATTAGTTAAATCATTTCTAGTTTATGTTTGGTTTTGTTATATAAAAAAAAGATTTTATTATAATGTTTAGGCAACTATATAACTAAAATATTATTGCTTAACTTAATTATTAATTTTAAGATATAATTTTAAAATGATTTTTAAACATAATTAATGCCAAGATATAAAAAGAATAATTCTAACTACTAAGTTTTAAAATATAATTCTAAAATAACTTTAAAATAATTAATTCTAATATAAACTTAAACCTAAATATACTTTTAGTAAACAAAAAAAATATTATTCTTATTAGGAGTTTCAATAATATTGATTTTACAAGACATTTTGTTTTTATATTACTCTTAAAATTCTAGAGCGTTTTAAATTAATTATTATTATGTATAATTGCGTTATATATAATATTTTTTGTATTCATGATTTAGGTTTTACATAAAACGTATAATTACATATATTTTTTATTTAATGCGCATTTTCTTTCGCATATATTTTTTTTATTTAAATGTAAAAATCAACTTAGATTCTAATGCGCGTATCTGCTTAAACTTAAATATTGGTTCCTTTTAATAAAAAGATAAAACGATTCATTTATAATTCAAATTATCTTAAACGTTTATAAATTTTATTATTTATTAATAAAGAAAATTAATGCATAGGAAAATTTATTACATGTGTTGTTTTTTTAATCTTTTTATTTCAAAAGAAAGAATAGAAAATTATCTTTTTATTTTGCTCAATGAAACGAACATAGTCAGGCCGTTTGTAATAATTTGTCATCGTAAAAAAATTGTTGTTGATATTTTTAGTATAATTCTTTTTATAGTATATATGTATTTTTTTTATATGTATATATTTTGAAAGAAAAATCGGCTGTATTGTTTTAAAGTAAAATTCAATTAAACTTGAGGATAGCAGTTACGTGTTTTTTTTATAAATGTACATGTTCAATTTTATTTAAAAATAATTAGCTTTTTATAATATTAAAAATGTAAATTTGTCGTGAATCATACAAGAAGCAGGGGTTTGTTGTATTTTGGTGGAATAAATTATATAACTGTTAGAAACTTATTTTTGCATTTTAAATTATTTATAGAATTTGAATTTCATTTGGTATATGTGAAATAATTTCAGTAAGAAATTTTATTTAATAATTTGTATGTAATTTCTATGTTTTTCCTTTCGGATTTCAAATAATTATTTTTGAATCTAGTTTGTATAAAAATATACCTGGTGAGGTATTTTTAAAAATCGCCGTTTTTATACTTTTCATTAAACATTGCACTTTTTATTTTGTTTAAATATTATTGAATATATTCCTAGTTTAGAACAGTTACTTAATTTATTTACCGGAGTCCTCTTAGTGACCCATTTATTGTTTTATGTCGCTACCTGTATAAGTTGCGTTAATTGTTATAATAAAATAATTAAAGAATATTTGCTATTCTTTACATAATGTTATAGTGTATTACGCAGAGAAAGTTTGAGTAAAAAAATACGCATTTTAAATAGGAAAACTACGGGTAGAAAAAAGAGTGTTTATGGGACAGTTTTATGGTTTTTGGCGCCGAGTTGACGTGCACGTGTTCAGCTTGGCGTACCTTCGCTAGACTCAAGTGCATGTCCCTTTTTCTTACGTTCCGGGAAAACTCGTAAACTCTTGGCCCACGCTTAGGGTCTCTTTCACAACGGTCTATGTCAATAGCCCGCGCATTGAGTAAGTTTTAGAGGGAAAAATTTTCATTGGAGGAAAAAATTTACTATAGTTCAACGCATGTGGTCGATGAGGTCGAAGCGCTTTCCCGCTTATTGGCAAGGGCAGGAAAGAAAAAAGCAGAGAGAAAACTTATCGGCTTAACACAGAAAAAAAAAATGGAGGTCGTTTACCGACGTTACACTCTCATTATTGTTTTGTGTAAATCCACCATCACACCTTTCCAACAATTTTACGTTGCTAAGGTCTTCATAAATTTAATATATAGCTTCAGCAATATCAGCTGGTAAAGTTGGATAATCATGGGTGTAAGAAGATAATGTGTCTGTTGCTAGCGCTTGCTGCCAACTACACCATAAACCTTCTCCATCTGGGCACATTTGGTATTGAGGCTTCTCATCAGTCGAACAATAGTGATAATATGTTCCCCAAATGGCGTTATACATATTATCCACAGAATCACAATTTCTCCTTATTGCCAAACCATAGTAAACTGTCAGCTTATCTATTAGCTTAGCCGTGAGTTTACCTTCACCTGAAAGTACTTTTTTTGCAATTTTTTCCGCCTTTTTCAACTGTTTCTGTATTTATTTTTACTAGCTCGCGGAGTCGTTAACCCACTCTCTTCTGAACATGCCCAATACATTTTTGTTTGACAATTTCAACTTCACCGTAAGGAGCAGCTTTCGGAATCCCAGAATATGCTTTTAAATCGCCATCACCTATATAGTTTCTATAACGAATTTTGAATTTTTCTATTGAACGCTTAAACATTTCAATAACCGCATCGACTTTCATTTTACCCGAAGAGCCCTCGTGATTTGCAGAACAAGCATCTTTGTGTTCATTATACCAATCATTATACTCTTCAGTATCTTTTTAAGGTTTCCAAACCTCACACTGTTTTCAGTATGAACTTCTTACAATTCTATCAATGATTTTTCCAGTGTAATATCCAATCGATGATGTCACTCCATACAAAGAATTGAACCCGCGCTTCTTCCAGGTTCCGTCACCCGAAACTATTAATTCTTCATTATTTTCATCACCTTGGTTTTTAGCAAACGCTTCTTTTTCCTCGGTACAGGCTTTTTCAAACAGTTTTCCAGCTGCTACTTTCACACAAGAGTGAATGTTGTCAACAATCAAGTCATAAGTGTTTTGCGTTAAAAAAGCAGGCATGTCCATCGAGCCACAAAATTTAGCTGCGCCTTTTAATCTTAGTCCCAGAATTCTCATCACAAATATAAATCGTCTGTTTATTTCGTAAGAATGCTTCACAAAAGGGCTAAAGTTTATAACATGATTTTTACACTTATCACACACTACAACGATTTTAAAACCAAGTCCACGGGGAAAAGCAGTTTCAAATTTTATTTTTTCGTCACAAGAGTTACATTTCACATAATCACTTATCGCAGCAAATACAGTAATGAAATTTAAAATTCTATATTCAATCGAAGAATCACGTGAAACTAAAATCTCTTCCTGCATTTTGAATTTTTTAGCGGATGCACTAAAACTACTCTTATCCGTCTCAGCAGTCTTTGGACTAAACGCCTGTGTTCTCTTTTTAACTTTGGAAATTTGTATTTAATCGGTACTCCTACGTAATCTTAAACATATACGGGGCATTTTTATAACTTTTAAATGAAATTTACTCCAATATTAAACAAAAAATCACGAAAAACAAGTTTGAACTGAACGCACGACTTTACTACGTGGCAGAACTCTTTAGACTGACGAAATACTCTTATTTTAGGTTATAATAGCCAAATGTGACCTTAAAGTAGTTAGTGGACTTATTATACTCGCCTTCTACGAAAAAACACAATAGAAAAAGAAACCTCAGGTAGCGCGTGCAGGGAGTGCAGCTGCTACTCCGGTTCTTACTTTAGCTGCTTTCTAACACTCTGACGTGGCCTTACAAATTCAGGTATATCTCCGAAAATATTTATCGAATTGGCTTAAAATTTTCAGAGAATATACTTAAATATATGTACATTCCAAAAATGCAAAAAAAAAAAAAAAAAAAAATTGATTTTTTGAAAATTCTAACTGCGTATAACCCCTTAATAAACTTGGTAATGTTCTTAACATATAATTTAATTTTTCTTTTTCAGTCACATTAGCACCGAAATTTTCTAATTCGGTAATTAACTTTTCAAATTCATTATAAAATTCACTTGTTTTGGTATAATCTCTTAATCTTAACCAGCCCAGTTTATTTCTTAAACAAATTTGTAATGCAGTTGACTCACGCAAATATAAATTATCTAATTTCTTAATTATTTCACAACTGGTATTTCATCATTCACTAACTCCATTTGTCTGTTCGACAAAGCACTATATACACAGTATGTCGGTAAAGTTCCTGAACTTATTTTGTAGCGCTTGTACGAGTGGCGCCACCTCTTAGACGACACCGGTACTATGTTGCTACATCCCTCTGGAGTGTCTGAGAATTTTTTCACCAGTATCCGTTTATTAGTTGCCGAGATAGACGTGCTTGAGTGAACGTGTGTTTAGTACCCCGGTGCAAGCTCTACGATGGATGAGAAATTTGAACATCGTGGCGCAATTAAATTCTGCTATAAACTTAAAAAAACTTTCAAGACGAGACTTGGTGCTTTCAATACGATACTTCCACGAAGCGCCAGTCATCCGCTTGGCTCAGTCCGAGCCGTGCGAGGCCTCAAAAAGTGCGCCGACAAAAATCACGGGTAAAGACGATGCTCATTGCTTACTTCGACTCCAAAGGCCTAATACACAAAGAATTTGTGCCCCCAAACACCACCGTGAATGCTGCGTATTACGTAGAGGTGTTAAAACGTCTGAAGCGCCGGATTAATCGCATCAGGCCCGAGTACAAGAAACCGGGATCGTGGAGTTTGCTGGATGACAATGCGCCTGCTTATTCTTCGGACATTGTGAAGCGTTATCTCGCCGAAAATCAGATCCCACGCATCAATCACGCCCCATACTCGCCAGATCTGGCTCCAGCCGACTTTTTCCTATTTCCCAAGCTAAATATGGGCTTGAAAGGACGATTTTTTGAAGATGTACCGAGCATTTAAGCGGCTTGCACCGAGCGTCTCATAGCGATAACTTCAGAGGAGTACCAGAGAGCCTTCGAATTACTCATGGAGCGCTCAAATAAGTGTATATCTAGGGAAGGGGACTATGTTGAAAGTTAACTGGAATAAATTTCTTTACATGTAATTTTCGATTTTTTATTTCAAAAGTTCGGGAACTTTTCCGACATACTGTGTATGTACTTCATCGATTCTAAGTCTTTCTCGTTCCACTGGCTTCACTTTCATTTTCTGCTCTCACTCTCTGTATAACTTCTTTACATTTCTTTATTCTTAAAAATACTGTAATTCTTTTCTTCCATGTGCTGTAGTCTTTCCCGTCGGAAATCGGTAGCATCATCTTCAATTCGTCCGCGATATCAATTCTTTTTTCTATTTGTTTAATTTCTTCTAGCACAGAATAATTATTTTCTTCACTATACTAACAAATTGTTTTACACTATTTTTTTCTTCAATTGTTTCTTCTTCTACACTGCGTTCCTTATGTTCCTTTTCTGAGTTGTTGCTATGTGGTTCCATAACCTCGAAGTCCAATCTGCCCACATCGCTTTGATTCCATAGTATTTTTCCGAAACTTTTCATTGTGTTATATTCTTGATATATTTGTCCATATTTCTGTTTTTTACTTTGTTGCACTGTATTTATCACTATAAACTTCTTGCGCGCCACGTGGTCTTTCTCTACCTTTCCGGAAGGTCTGGGTAGAGAAAGCAAGAAATTTACCTACCAACCACGCTCCGCTACCATGCTAAAATAAGAGGTGCATGGTTGGTGGTTGATTAAGTATTTATTATTAGTATAGTATGAATATATATATATATATATATATATATATATATATATATATATATATATATATATATATATATATATATATATATGGTGACGTGGTGTTTTGCACCAGTCACATGAGGAGGCTAATACACAACTTGTACGCCTCCTCGTAGCCTGCTATATCCTTTTTTTACAATCTCGGCAGTCTCACAGAACTGCCACGCTTGACCTAACTAACAGCCACGCAGGGCTGTGCATACTTTACCTTCCCCAGGTACACGGGCTTCGAGCTCAAGTAAAGGCTCCAGCAAAGAGCCAGTCTCAGGAGCCCATTGCTAGGCGATGGCAGTGCTCGCACACACCGCAGCAGAGTTCCTTTCCAAGCTCCTTCCTGTCCTTGTAGTGGTTCCCGTGCCTGCAACCTCCCAAACAGTAGTTAAAAGAAGAAGGTAGCAATGATAGCTGCTGCACCTTGGAAGGGAAGTACAAGCTGCCACACAACATCATAGGAAAGTGGAAGAGGAGGTTAGGAGGCAAGCAAAGACACATAAGCACCGCATTTAAGTGCAAGTAGTTACTTACCTAGAATTGTCTAATAGCGTTGCCTCTCGGCCGCTGCGAGCAAGCTATCGCTGTCCCCGACACCACTGCTTCGCTTTCTCCACTGCTCATCGTTTGATTCGCCAACTGCTGAGCCGTCGTACTGCCGCACCTGAAAAAGAAAGAGAAGAGAAAAATGAGTCGACGCTTACCAGCCATGGAACGCGTCGACTTACCTGGACTCTCTGGACATTGGAGGTAGATTCTCGCCGCTCCAGAGAAAATATAACAACACTGGCACTCGCGAGCGGATAATCTAAACGCCCGCTGCTGGCGAGCAGTAATGTCAACTGCCGCAGCGCTGAGCGCGCGTGGCGGCGTCGCGTAACGTACATTACACATACGTTGCGTCGGCGCGGAACGATTAACTAAAATCCGTGCTTGCGAAAGTGCCACGCCGAAGCTTCTCGTTCACTCCCTTTGGGTCCGTTTTAACGAGAAGTAGCGATATTAGCGAGCAGTCGATACTCCGTCCGGTGCCATAGTCGCGATTGTTAGTCTCCGTCGTCCGACTCAGCATTTTTTGCGTTTAAAAAAGGAAAAGATAAGCTCGTACGAGCCAGTGGATCGCCCTTTTTGTAGCCGAGAGTGTTATAGTGTATCTGGTACGTGCCGAGGTGCAGTGGCTATTACCAGGAAGCATCCCTTCACGAATCGTCCCCGCATCCTTCCCGGCTGTGTGTGTGCGACTGCGACGCGTGCTACGTGCCATTTTTGTCTTCTTGCGTCTTGTATGCCCGCAACCGCTCTAATCGTGAGCTAGCCGTGCAAACGTAATTGCCGCGCACGAAACCGCGCTACACGAGTTTAAAAACGCGAACACTGTGTAATTAGTTGATATTAAGTTCAAATAAACGTGTCTTTTGTGTTCATTTAAATCGAATGTTTTAACTTACTCGTAAGAGTAAGAAACCCGCCCGCTTCTCCCCTACGTTTGTACACCACCCTGATCCCCAGTAGCGTTACAAGAACAAAAAAAAAAAAAAAAATATATATATATATATATATATATATAACACATCGTTCAATAAGTCCCGAGACTAACCCAGAGATGCCGCTAGTTGTACCAAACTGGCCACGTTTCCATAGAGTGCGAACCTTTACATAAAACGTGTAAAAATTTCACGTCGATCAGATCACAGACAGCAGAGTTATCGAGGTTAGAGTAAAGTCACTTTGTAATTTGTTTGAAAAATAGAAAAACGCGAGTTTCGTGTGTTGATAAAACATTGTTTTTTAAAGGGTTAAAACACCGTAGAAGCCCAGCAATGGCTTGAAAAACATTACCCGGACTCCACTTTATCCAAACCAACGATTTGTCGTTGGTATGCTGAGTTTACACGTGGTCGTACGGACACAAACGATGCAGAACGTTCGGGTAGGCCATTGGAAGCCGTTACACAGGAGAATGTGAGTAAAGTGTTTAAAATTGTAATGGAAAATCGCAAAGTGAAGGTCCGTGAGATTGCAGAAAAGACACAGATATCATCTAAAAGCATATTTACAATCCTTCATAAAAATTGAGCATGAAAAAGGTTTTTTCCAAGTGGGTGCCACGATTGCTTTCAGTGGAACAAAAACAGCAACGAGTCGACGATTCAGAGAGCTGTTTATCGCTATTTACTCGCAATAAAAAGGATTTCCTGCGTCGATACGTGACCATGGATGAAACATGGATACATCATTTCACTCCGGAGTTGAATCGGCAATCATCTGAGTGGCGCATGGCTGGCGAAAGCCACCCAAAGCGTCCAAAAACGCAGCAGTCTGCTGGCAAAGTCATGGTGTCTGTTTTTTTGGGATACACATGGCGTGATTTTCATTGACTACCTGGAAAAAGGTCAATCGATCAACAGTGATTATTATATTGACTTGTTGGTACGTTTAAAGGAGGAGATCGCAGCAAAACGACCGCACATGAAGAAAAAAAAAATCCTTTATCACCAAGACAATGCACCATGCTACAAGTCCATGAAAACAATGGCAAAATTGAACAAATTGGGCTTTGATTTGCTTCGTCACCCCCCGTATTCACTAGATTTAGCCCCCAGCGACTACTGGCTCTTTGCTGATCTCAAAAAAATGCTCCAGGGAAAAAAATTTGGCTCGAATGAGGAGGTCATTGCCAAAACTAAAGCCTATTTTGAAGCAAAGGATAAATCCTTCTATAAACATGGTATAGAAATGTTGAAAAGGCGTTGGAAAGATTGTATTACTCTGAAAGGAGATTGAATTGATGAATGAAAATGATTTTTGAAAAAAAATTTTGTTTTCGTTGTTAGTCTCGGGACTTATTGAACGATGTGTTATATTGGGTGTACAACTTTGTTTCCGCCGTTTTTTTCCGAAATTCGAGGCTTTATTGTAAAAAATTGGTTATACATTTATGATTTAAAGTATTGCCCATCGCTGGCCACTACTTTCTCCTATCTTTCGGGCAGCCTACGAATCCCGCGTTGAAAAAACTGGTCATCTTTTGAATCGATCCACGAATCGATCCAATTTTTTACTTCTTCATAAGACCGGAAGTGCTGGTCAGCCAGGCCGTGTGCCATTGATCGAAACAAGTAATAGTCCGAGGAAGCAACGTCTGGAGAATACGGCGGGTGGGGTAGGACTTCCCATTTCAAAGTTTCCAAGTATGTCTTGACCACTTTCGCAACATGGGGTCGAGCATTGTCATGATGTAAAATCACTTTATTATGTCTCTTGTTGTATTTCGGCCGTTTGTCTTTCAATGTTTGGCTCAAACGCATTAATTGCGCTCGATAACGATCGCCTGTGATTGTTTTAGTCGGTTTTAACAACTCATAATACTCTACGCCGAGCTGATCCCACCAAATACTGAGCATGACCTTCGAACCGCGAATATTCGGTTTGGCCGTCGACGTTGAAGCATGGCCGGAATATCCCTATGATTTTCTGCGCTGAGGATTATCGTAGTGAACCCATTTTTCATCCCCAGTCACCATGCGATGCAAAAATCCCTTCCGTCTTTGCCTTGCAAGCAGCTGTTCACAAACACACAAACGCCGTTCAACATCTCTCGGCTTCAACTCGTACGGCACCCAATTTCCTTGTTTCTGAATTATTCCCATGACTCTCAGGCATTCTAAAATGGCTTGTTGCGTAACTTCCAATGATCCTGCCATTTCTTGTTGCGTTTGACACGAATCTTGATCAAGTAATGCCTCCAATTCTGCATCTTCGAAAACCTTCTTTCTTCCACCGCCATGCTGGTGTTCGACGTTAAAATCGCCGTTCTTGAAGCGTTGAAACCACTCTCGGCACGTTCTTTCACTTATAGCGGCCTTATCATAGGTATTTGAGAGCATTCGATAAGCCTTAGTCGCAGATTTCTCCATATTAAAGCAGAAAATTAAAACCTCCCGCAAATGACGAGAATTTGGCTCGTAAGCTGACATGTTTAATCGAGAATAACTTTATGTTGCAGACACAAATCGACTTATATTTCGATAGCGTTATGTTTACAAATACCTAAGCTTATTGTATGACATCTATGATCTATTTATTTCAACTACCACTTACCGCTACAGCCATCTATTGCAAAACGGCGGAAGCCAAGTTGTACACCCAATATATATGTATATATATATATACAGCAAAGCGCTTTTGCTTTTGGACACCACGTGCCTCCTCCGACGAGAGCTGAGAGCTAAAAGAAAAAAGGAGATGCAAATCGGCCTCTGTCGCTCGCGTCCAAGTCACGCCATGTGCTCGGGTGGGGAGACGCACACATTTATACTCATACAGTATCGCACTTTCAAGTTTACACGCAATATAACATCTATATTTTTAACATTGTTCATAAATTAAAATAACTTTAATTTTTTGATTTAATAGAATAACCTCTATCATTAAAGTAATTATTTAAAAAAACGTAAAAATCTTTTAAAGTAGAAATTTAATAAAAAAAATTTTTCAAACACAAAATGACTAATGGATGTTCAATGATCTAAGAACAGTTTTAAGGAGTCTCAGCGTTTCAACTTATACACTCGTTTAAGCTGCTGATAATAGTCGAGTTTGTTGATCAGATACAAAAAATCGTATTGAGGGTTTTTAAGGTAGCTGATCACGAATCCAAGGTCAGATTTACAATTCAAAATAATCACGAATTTGACAGCCGATTAAAAATTCAAGACGGCGAGTCCAACATGGTTTCATAATTAATGGTTTCATAATTAACGAAATTTTTGTAAACCGATCCTGGCTGAATTTGTTCATTATTAAATATCTTTCGCCATCTTAAATCCGCTATTTAAAAAATTTATAAATATTTGTCATATTTGGACGTGAAATTTTCTGCTTTTTTCATTTCCGGGGTCAAAAATACAGTTTCCTACCTTAAAAACTTAACCTAATCTCCGAATGACCTTGAAGATCGAGATCAAGGTCAAATTAAAGGTTACCATCATTTGAGCTCTTAGAAACTCTGATAGTTTCATTTGAATTTTGTTTCAATTAACGTCGTTAAAAAAATTATCACATTATGCCAAGATAGATGAATCACCCAGTATATAAATATGTATATATGTATACAGGGTGTCCTATTTTAACTTACACAGCGAAATAACTCAAAAAATTGGAATGTAATGAAAAAATGTTTTTGGCAAAAGTTATTGGGTATTGAGAGGCTAATTTTACTATGACCTTGAGCATGTCCTTGACCTTCATTTTCAAGGTCATTTGAAGATCAACTTTTGTTTTCTGAAAAAAATCCCCTGTTTTCGATCTCGAATTCTGAAAGAGCGCAAAATTTTACGTCCAGATTAGGTTTTGCGTTAGGGGTCAGAGTGAACTCTACAAGTCATTTTAAGGTCAAATTCCTGTTTCGAGCAGAGAGCTTCTAAATCATAATTTTTGCTTCTCGGACCAAAGACTGCCATACATTAGTGACCATGTCTAATGATATAATATGTACTTTTATTGTGGATGGACTAGGCACTAAAGGACAACGTAATGCTTCTAGTGATGCAGTGTAAACCTAGCCACTAGGTACAAGACAGCACAGATTCGAAGATTTATTGATAAGGAGACCCTTTTTCCGCGATGTTGACTTGTGCATATTTTTATGAAATGTGTAAATACCCCCCGGAGCCGACGACGAGGACATAGGGGCCTCCCGTCTCCATTTCTTTGGCCCAGAAAAGGGCCGATTTGTGGTTGTGTTGCTCTGCAAAGATGAAGCCAATTAAGATCACGTAGTGACCGAACCAGTCAAGGCAAGATCGTGTAGAGACCCAGCCAGTTAAGGCAAGATCGTATAGAAACCCAGCTAGCTAAGGGAAAAACGTGTAGTGATCCAGCTAGTTAAGGCAAGATCGCATTGTTATCAGCTCTTTCTATATCGAGTAGATGCTTAAAGTGTGTAACATTATTTTCTAAGCACAGCAGTAATCGACGGCAAAAGTGACATTGTACTTTTCTAAGCATTTGAGGAGTCATTGCTTCACAACCTCTTCTTATTCTATCCATCATATTCAATCTTGTCGTTGGACCTTCATTATACACAGCATCTTTTACGTATCTCAATAAAAAGAAATCTAGCGAGTTTAGATCCGGTGATCTAGGGGGCCACGCAACTTTTCCACCGAGTCCTATCCATCGATTTGGAATCGTTGATTCAAAAATGTCCGTTTAATACGAGCAGAATGAGCAGGAGCACCATCCTGTTGATACCATAAATGTAGTCTTACTGCAAAAGCAATATTCTCCAGGTATCCTTCCAAATCATTTTCCAAAAATTTTAAATACAATGAACCATTAATGGGACGTTCAAAAAAATGTGGTCCAATCACTTGGCTATTACAAATGCCGACTCATAAATGTAAATTCCAACGATGTTAATTAAGCACCTCACGATACCAATGTGGATTTTCTGGTGACCAATAATGGCAATTATGCCTATTGAGACTACCATTGCTTATAAATGTCGCTTCATCACTAAAACAAACATTCCGAAAAAAATCTGGATTTTGATCCAACATCTCAAGAGCCCATCTAAAGAACTGTACTCTAAGTACGTAATCAACCTCACTTAATTCCTGTATCAAAGTAATGTGATACGGATGGTAATTTACTGATCGTAACAATCTGTGAGCCGTAGTTCGAGATACTCCCAGTTGCCGTTCTATTTTTATTCCCGCTCCGCATAAGTTCGGACAGTAAGTCTGTAATTCCTACCACATTCACTAAAGGTTATAAGAATATCGACTACTTTATAAGGCGTATAGTTTGCCATTGTAATGACAAAAATTTTATCAGATTAATTAGTGCTCAATCACAAATGTGCAAAATAATACATGAAAACTAGTGACTGTGGCACTAAATGGATACAATTTTGTAGAGATACTATAGGAACCTAATCGGATAGGAAGAATACGAGGGCAGTCCCAAAAGTACCCGACCCGACAAAGAAAACAGTGAAACAATTGCGAAAATGTTTTTTATTTTTCAACATATTCTCCTTTTAGTTCAATACACTTTTGACAACGATGTTCAATAGCTTCGATACCCGCTTCATGGTAGGAACCGTCAAGCACCTCAAAATATCTATTAATCGCAGACTCTACCTCTTCATTGTTGGCAAATCTTTTGCCGCCGAGCCATATTTTCGAATTCGGAAAAAGAAAATAATCCGAGGGAGCCAGATCTGGCAAATAGAGCACGTAAGAAAGCAATTCGAACTTCAACTGATTGATTTTAGCCATCGCAATGACGCACGTGTGGACTAGTGCGTTGTCGTGATAAAACAACACTTTTTTTTTCGTCAAATGGGACCGTTTTTTTTTTATTTCATCACTCAAACGCTGTAATAAAGCTGCATAATAGGCGTCGTTGATTGTTTTTCCTTTTTCGAGATAATCAATAAATATTATTCCACGCGCATCCCAGAAAACGGATGCCATGACCTTGCCAGTGGACTGAACTGTCTTTGCTTTCTTTGGAGCCGGTTTTTCCTTTTTAGTCCACTGCTTTAACTGCTCCTTGGTCTCAGGTGTAAAATGATGGACCCATGTTTCGTCCATGGTTATGAATCGACGCAAAAACTTGACTTTATTGCTGCAAAACATTGTCAAACACTCGATGGAAACATCCTCACGTTGCTGTTTGTGCTCCATTGTGAGCAAACGCGGCACCCATCTTGCGCACAGCTTTCTCATGTCCAAATTTTCGGTCAAAATGCGATGCACAGAATTTTTTGAAATGCCTACCATGTCCGCTATCTCGCGCACTTTTAGTCGACGGTCATTCAATACCATTTTGTGGATTTTCTTCACATTTTCTGACGTAGTGACCTCACTTGGTCGACCACTGCGGAGTTCATCTTGGCAGCTCGTACGACCTCGCTGAAACTCAACTACCCAATATTTGACCGTTGTTAACAAAGGAGCAGACTTCCCCAGGGTAGAATCCAACTCGGCTTTAATATCGGTTGGACTTAGACCTTTTAAATGAAAGTATTGTATCACATAACGATGCCCGATTTTTTCTATATTTACAAATTAACTGAGAGCGTTTACTTTGGATGTCTGTAAAAAGAATAATAATAAACGTACTGTTATGAATTTTTCACATTAAGTTGTTGAAAGGTGGTATTGTAAATCGCAGTAATTGTTTTTCTAAAACTACCTGTATTCATAAGTCGGGTCGGGTACTTTTAGGACTACCCTCTTAACTATCAATTTTAAAGATAAGGATTTGTTCTTCGCTCATCTATGAAGCACCACGATAACAGAATACTATAAAACAAGATGTAAGCACCTTGAATATGTAAAACAATCACTAGTCTAACAACACACTGTAGGGTTAGAATTTGAATAAAAAGTTCACGTATTCGATAATCGATAAAACAATAAAAAATACTAATTTGGTGCCATTTTGCAATTTAAATATAAAACGATCTATTATGATTTTCGTACATGAACATGAGACAGTTGCTTCATTTAAAATCGATCTGCGGAGCATTAACGTTAGAGGTCATGGTGAATCTCAGAAGAAGTTCACATCGTCCTCTAACGCGAAAGATTAGCCGGACGTAAAACTTTGTACTCTTTCAATTTTTGAGGTCGAAAATAAAAGACTTCTTTCGAAAAACAAAGTTGACCATCAAATAACCTTGAGAATAAAGGTCAAGGATATGTTCAAGGTCATGGGTGGGTCAGTACTTTGATACACAATAACTTTTGTCTAAGGCATAGTTTTAAAAAACACGGATTTACCTGCCTATTGCTCAAAACAGAAATTTGACCTTGAAATGACTTGTAGAGTTTACTTTGACACCTAACGCGAAAGCTCTTCTGGACGTAAAATTTTCCGCTCTTTCAACATCCAAGGTCGAAAATAAGGAATTTGATTTAAAAAACAAAAGTTGACCTTTAAATGACCTTGAAAATGAAGGTTAAGGACATGTTCAAGGTCATAGAAAAGTCGGCCCTTTATCACCCAATAACTTTTGTCGAAAACATTTTTTTATTACATGAAAATTTGAGTTATTTAGATGTCTAAGTTAAAATGGGACACCATGTATATATATATATATACATATATATATATATATATATATATATATACATATATATATACATATATATATATACATATATATATATATATACAGCGTGTCCCATTTGAATCGCAACACGTGAATAACTCTGAAAATATGTCCTTTGGAAAAAAATATTTCAAATAAAAGTTGTAGGGTTTCAAAAGGGACATCCGATGGTGATGTTTACTGTGACCTTGACAATAACCTTTAAGGTCATTTAAAGGTTAAGTTAGTTTCTTTAATCGGAAACCCCTACTTTTTATCCCGGAAATAGAAAAAGCGGAAAATTTTACGTCTGAATACGATTTTGACCTTGACCATGCCCTTAAAGTTGATTCATAGGTCAACAAGTTAGTTTTTTCAATGAAAACCCTACCTTTAAACGTGGAGATAGAAAGAGTGGAACATTTTACGACGGCTTATGATCTTGACCTTGACCTTAAGGTCAAAGACATATTTAGGTCGTAATAATTATTGACGAACACTTCTGTTTTCATGCCGAAATTAATGTGTGCGAAAAAAGTGACGTTGAATTATGACCTTGGCCAGTTTAATTTAGGAGACGACTCATGCTCAGTTAAAGAAATGCCATTGTGTTCCAGTTGCTGAATTATCTTTCCTTTTAACCCTCGTTTCACACCTTAACTCTCTCCTACATAAAAACGAACCATGGCATCATGATCAGTGATAAAAAAAAATTGGAATTTTTTTTCGTTATATGGTCTTTACGAAAATCGTTTTAATTCCAATAATTTTGATCTTTGTAATCAAGAGTGTTTGAATTATTTTATCTGTGGACTTAAATTTTTTTCCGTCAAGGCTAATTATAAGCCACAGGAAATAGTTGATATGATTTAGGTATTTAGTGTGTGTCAAGATAATTACAGAGCTGTAGAAAGGCGTTATGCAAAAAAATATCCAGACTCTCGACATTCAAATAGAAAGGCTATTAAGCGATTAGTAAGTAGAGCTGAACAATGTAACCTGACACGAAAAAGGCCCAAAACTGGCTCTAGAGAGCATATTGTATTAGGTGTGTTGGCTTCGGTTGCTGATGATTCCCATATTTCTACTTAACAAATCAGTCGAACGCATGGAGTTCCAAAAACAACTATTAACCGCATTTTGAAAATTTTGAAATTCTATCCATACCATGTCCGCCTCACTTATGGTCTTAAGATCGGAGATGACCAACCGCATTTAAATTTTTGTAGATGGGTATCTAATAGAATGCGCCAAGATCCTTTTTATTTCGACAAATTCTTACTTACAGACGAGGCGAAATTTGGCAATATGGGAGGTGTCAATCTCCATACTGCCCATTACTATTATCAAGTAAATCCTCATTGGCAGAGAGATCATCTTGTCCAGAGACGGTGGTCATTGAATGTATGGGGAGGTATAATAGGAAACAATGTGATAAGTCCATTTTTATATAATAATAATTTGAATGGTTTTTTCTATTTAAATATTCTCCAGAATAAAGTACCACAATTGTTAGAGGACGTCCCATTAGCCTTGAGATAAATCATGTGGTTTCAACAAGATGAGGCACCAGCACACCGTACACTACCAGTTAAAGCATTCTTGGATTCCACATGTCCTGATTGTTGGATTGGCATTGGCAGCCAAGTTCATAAATGGCCAGCCAAATCATTAGATCTCAAACCGATGAATTCTTTTCTATGAGGTGTTGTAAAAGAGCGAGTATTTGCGCAAGCTCCAACAACCACAGAGGACATGAAAGAAAGAATAAAGAGAGTTCTCGAATTTATCACGGTTAAAACATTAGAGAGGGTCCGTCTGAGTTTCCTTCAAAGAATAAATATGTGCATTTAAGAAAACAGACGAGTAATTGAACATGTGTTTTAAAAGACGTCTTAACTGGCTGAGTTCTAAGAGTCTTCCCTTGATTGGGCGGACTCGTTGCCTTGCCTTGACTGGCTGGGTGCTATGAGTCTTCTCTTGACTGGGCGAACTCGTTGCCTTGACCTTGACTGGCTGCGTATCAACAATCTTTCATTAACTGGGTGGACTCCATGCCTTGCCTTGACCGGCTAGGTATTAAGATACTTCCCTTAAATAGGTAGACCTCATGTCTTCCCTCGTTTGAATTTCGGCGTTTAAATTACGGGTTTCCATTTAAAAAAATTACCTTGACTTTGAAGTGACCTTGAAGGTCATGGTCAAGGTCATATTCGGACGCAAAGTTTTCCGCTTTTTCCATTTCCGTCGTCGAAAGTAGGGGTTCTTATTCAAAAAAACTAACTTTACCTACAAATGGTCTGGAAGGTCAATGTGAAGGTCACAGTAATGATTACCATTGGATGTCCACCTTAAAACCCTAGAACTTATGTTAAAATATTTTTTTCTAAAGGACATATTTTCAGAGTTATTTGCTTGGGACATCCTGTATATATGTATATACAGGGTGGGCCATATTAATTTCTCTACCTAAATATCTCAGAATCTAAGCAAAATACGGAAAAAAGTTTAAGATAAAAGTTGAAGATGATATAGAGGAACAGATAACAGTGATTTAAAGCTTGACCTTGGAGTTGACCTTTAAGGTCAGTTAAAGGTTAACTTCTTTTTTCTAGATGTCAACCCCTATTTTTTATGCTGAAATCGGAAAGAGAGAAAAATTCTGCATTAAATTTGTTTCAAACAAAATTTTGCTTTATGATCTCCAAGAGGTTAAAAAGAAGGTCAAATATCTTAAAGCGTTTTTTGCAATTTCGATGCATTACCATGGTTTTAACGAAAAATAAACTAATTTATTATCAATCTAAAGCACTATCAATACTTACCCTACTAACCCTAAGCCCGACCTTTACATATTACCCCCCATCTCCCCCCCCCCACAACCCCCTTCCTCTAGAGATTAAGGGAAGGTTTACCTTTTTATTGACCAAAACAACAGTTTTTTTTTTTTTTTTTTATAGAAGGAAATTAATAAACAACTCAAATTGTTTGCTACTTGTTGAATACAATAAAAAGTACAAAAAAAAAATTTTTTTATGACAAAATATCGTGACGGTAATTAATGGCACGCCCCGTAAAATGACCATCTCCGAAAAAGGTGGCCCGCTCTAGATCCGACGAATTTCGTAAGACAACTGCTTCAAAGTGTATGTGCGTCTTCCACGAAGCTTCCGTTTAATATATGCCCACACATTTTTAATAGGGTTTGCATCGGGTGACTGCGACGGCCAATCCAATGTAACGATGCCAGATTGAGTCTTCCACTGAGTACAGAGCTTGCTGCGGTGTTTAGGATCGTTGTCCTCCTGCAGAATCCAATCTTCATTTTTTGTGATCAACCTTCGTTTGGCAGATGGCAGTAAAGCCTTTTTGTAGATTTTTATCATTTTCTCGGCATTTAGGTTGTCAGTAAAGAGGTGCAAAGTGCCGAATCCCTGCTTTGAGAAGCAGCCTCAAAGATGCACCTTTATTCCATGTTTTACGGTCCGCTAAACAAGCCTATTGGTGGAAGTTGACCAGGCTCGCGTGAGGACAGAACGTGCCCATATAGAACATTCATCAGTAAAAATGACATTTTCATAATCTCTATCAATATTCTCATGCGCCCAAGCGAGTCGCTTTGTCACATGTTTTTCAGTCAACAGAGGCTTCTTCATTGTGTTGCGCCATTTCAGATGATGAGTACGAAGATGGGTTCGAATGGTTTCGTAGGATATATCTAAACCTTTTGCCATTAATTTTGCTTGTCCTTGCCGCAGTGATAAAGCAGGATTCCGCGAAAACAGATTCACTATTCTTTTTTCATCTTTTTTGTTCACTTTTCCTATCGAGCCACGTTCTGGTAAATCATCGACATTTTTAGCCACTTTATATCGCTGTATCCACTTCTGTACAAATGCCTTCGACTTTCTCATATGTTTAGCAGCCGCTGATTGCGACATTTTGGGACCTTTCGGGTGGATGCAAAGGAACACAGCCTCGTAGCGCGACGCGTACTTAGCACTCATGGCGTTTAACGTGATTCTCTTTCAAAAGATCAACGACAACTGAATCTTTGTTAACAATACATCAAGGACAAAACTTTTCTCTATTGGCTCGCGAAGAAATTAGAGCAAAATCTTCCATTACCTGTCAATGAAGTCGACCACGCTCTTACTTGACAGACTGTAATAATGGTTCTAGAGGAAAATCATAATAATTATCGTGCTGCGGCAAGACTGTACGCAGAACGCTTTCCTAGTAGAAGACATCCTGATCGTAGAACAATAAGTCAGTTAACAGAAAGAGCTCTTGGTGGACAGCCGGTCCTTTAACGCAGGCGTCATGAATATGACGAAAATGATGTTCGTGTTGTGATTGTTCTTGCAATCATTCATGTTGATCCTCATATTAGCAGTCGCCGAGATGAAAGAGAAATCGGTATACCTAGAAGAACCTTCTTGAGAATCCTTAAAGTCCTTAGATACCATGTCTATCACATAACTTTTGTTCAAGAGTTACAGTTTCATCATTTTAACATCGCATTGTGTTTTGCCAATGAGTTTCGGATATGATAAAAAATAATCCTGATTTTTTCAATTTTGTGATTCTTCATGATGAGGCCAAAATTTAAAGTGATGAGGAGCTCAGTAGGCATCATTGCTATTATTGTTCCGACGAGAATCTTCACTGGCATAGAACAGTCAATCATCAAAGACTTTGGAGTCTTATGGTACGGTGTGGAATTGTAAATGGGTATTTAATTGGTCCTTACTTTTTTGAAGAAAATGTTGATGGGAATACCTATTTACAGTTTATTAGAGATCGTTACCAGTGCAGATGGAAGATGGCGATTTAGAAACGCGTCCAAGAATGTGGTTCCAGCACGATGGTACGCCAGCACATTTTGCACGGATCGTACGAAATTTCTTAAATGAAAACTACAATGGTAGATGTATTGGACGAGGAGGTCCTATAAACGGGCCTACTTGTTCACCTGATATGACATCCTCGGATTTTTTTTTATGGGGCTACATAACAAATGTTATTTTTGAACAGCAGCCTACGACAAGATTGAACATGCTAGACTGCATTAGTCGAGCATGTGCTGCGTTCACAAGGCAAACTTTGCTTAACACCGTGCACCATTTTAAAAGACGTTTGTTTTTGTACCTTGAAGCAGAGGGACGTAACTTTGGACATTTGCTTCGAGGTTAAATTAGTAATCGTTAAACCAGTGAGAGGCTAGATTCCTACTTAAAATCAGCACTCTGAATAGTGAGAGGCGAGGGAACTCACTTTAAACCAGCACCCCATATAGTAAGAGGCGAGAGGGCTTCCTTTAATCTAGCATCTCAAGTAGCAAGAGACAAGGAGACTCACTTTAATCCAGCGCCTCAAAGGAAGCAGAACTTTCTACGTCCACGTCATTGTTTCTGGCAGCTGGACCTGTTTGTACAATCCATGAACCATTGTAATTTTTATCCGAAAAAATTCCACATAATCCATGTAAAATGTACTGGTGAACCATCATTCTGGCAACACAATCTTTGTCGCTTGTCTAAATCAAGATTTTTCATTGGTTCTGGTAACTGATCTCTAACAAACTGTCAATTGTTATTCTTATTAACACTTTGATTAAAAATGTGCAAACTAATTACATATCCGTTAACAATTCTACATCATACCCATAAGGCTCCAATGTTGTGGTGATTTACGGCCCTACATTAGTGAGGATTCTCGCCAATAAAGGTAATTATGACTATTGCTTTCTCAGCCACTTTAAGATTAAGTCTTATCAGAGGAAAAGCATAAAATTTGAATAATCAGAATCATTTTTTATCATCTCTAAGGCCAGTTTGTAAAATACAATGTGACTTCGAAACGATGAAACTTTAACTCATGAACTGAAATTATGTGATAAGCATGTATCTAAGAAATTTAAGAATTCTCAGAAAAGATTCTAATGAAATAATGGATGGATTTGGCTACTGCTTGGTTGCTGATAATATGAGGGTCTACATAAATTATTACAAGAACAGTCAAAATAGGAGTATTGTTATTCTCGTATTCGTAGTAATAACCTATTCAACCCATCTTCACAAACGGATTAAATTTTGAGTAAAGAGCATGAATAAGCATGAAATTTAAGATTAATAGGGTGATATTAGTTCGAAGAGGGTTATGAAGTTATTAATTTATTTTTCCTATAAACCACGGTAATGCAGAGAAAATGGAAGAAACGGCTTAAATATTAGACCTTTATTTTTGAACTCTTGGAGGTCATAAAACAAACTTTTGTATAAAACAAATTTGATGTAGAATTTTTTGCTCTTTCCGATTCCGGCATAAAAAATAGGAGATTTTAATTTGAAAAACTGAAGTTGACCTTCAACTGACTTTAAAGGTCGATTCCTAGGTCAAGCTAAATGTCACTGTTATCTGATCCCCTATGCCTTCTTCAACTTTTGTCGGAAACTTTTTTCCGTATCTTGCTTAGATTATAGGATATTAAGATGGGGAAATGAAAATGGCCCACGTGTATAAACACACACACACACACACACACACACACACACATACACACACGCGCACGCGCTCGCGTATATATATATATACACAAGATGTCAGAAAATTTCCCGAACCTATTTCGGAGCGCTTGTACGAGTGGCGCCACCTCTTAGACGACACCGGTACTATGTTGCTACATCCCTCTGGAGTGTCTAAGAATTTTTTCACCAGTATCCGTTCATTAGTTGCCAAGATAGACCTGCTTCAGTGAACGTGTGTTTAGTACCTCGGTGCAAGCTCTACGATCGATGAGAAATTTAAACATCGTGGCGCAATTAAATTCTGCTATAAACATAAGAAAACTTTCGCGGAAACGAAAAAAATGATTGATTCGGCTTACGGTGAAGGTGTAGTGTCGCGTACAACTGTTTATACGTGGTTCAGTCAGTTGAAGAAGGGTAGAGAGTCGTTAGAACATGACGAGAGAAGCGGCCAGCCGTCAACAGCTGTTACCGACGAAAACGAGGCTCGCGTGCGCACGCTTCTGAAGCAGGATTGCCAAATGTCTCTCAGAATGTTGGCAGACGAACTGAACATGAGCAAGGATAGCGTCGCATTAATTTTGAAAAAAAAAATGAACCGCAGGAAGGTCTGCTCTCAATTTGTTCCGCATTTTGTCACACCAGAGCAGAAAGGAACTTGCATCCAATGTTGTCAAGATTTTATCGAGACTTGTGACACCACTCCGGGCTTTCTTACCTCAATTGTGACTGGAGACGAGACTTGGTGCTTTCAATACAATCCTTCCACGAAGCGCCAGCCATCCGCTTGGCTCAGTCCGGGCCGTGCGAGGCCTCAAAAAGTGCGCCAACAAAAATCACGGGTAAAGACGATGCTCATCGCTTACTTTGACTCCAAAGGCCTAATACACAAAGAATTTGTGCCCCCAAACACCACCGTGAATGCTGCGTATTACTTAGAGGTGTTAAAACGTCTGAAGCGCCAGATTAATCGCATCAGGCCCAAGTACAAGGAACCGGAATCGTGGAGTTGCTGGATGACAATGCGCCTGCTCATTCTTCAAACACTATGAAGCGTTATCTCGCCGAGAATCAGATCCCACGCATCAATCACGCCCCAAACTCGCCAGATCTGGCTCCAGCCGAATTTTTCCCATTTCCCAAGCTATAAATGGCCTTGAATGGACGATTTTTTGAAGATGTACTGAGCATTCAAGCGGCTTGCAACGAGCGTCTCACAGCGATAACTTAAGAGGAGTACCAGAGAGCCTTTGAATCGCTCATGGAGCGCTCAAATGAGTGTATATCTAGGGAAGGGGACTCTGTTGAAAGTTAACTGGAATAAATTTCTTTAGATGTGATTTTCGATTTTTTATTTCAAAAGTTAAGGAACTTTTCCGACACACTGTATATATATATATATATATATATATATACAGCACATCGTTCAATAAGTCCCGAGAATAACCCAGAGATAGTGCTAGTAGTACCAAACTGGCCACGTTTCCATAGAGTGCGAACCTTTACATGAAACGTGTAAAGATTTAACGTCGATGGGATCACAGACAGCAGAGTTATCGAGGTTAGAGTAGAGTTACTTTGTAATTTGTTTGAAAAATGGAAAAAAGCGAGTTTCGCGTGTTGATAAAACATTGTTTTTTAATGGGTAAAAACACCGTAAAAGCCCAGCAATTGCTTGAGAAACCCTACCATGACTTCTCTTTATCGAAACTAACGATTTGTCGTTGGTATGCTGAGTTAAAACGTGGTCGTACGGATACAAACGATGCGGAACGTTCGGGAAGGCCATTGGAAGCCGTTACACAGGAAAATGTAAGTGAAGTGTTAAAAATTGTAATGAAAAATCGCAAAGTGAAGGTCTGTGAGATTGCAGAAATGACACAGATATTATCTAGGAGCGTATTTACAATCCTTCATGAAAAATTAAGCATGAAAATGGTCTTTTTCAAGTATGGGCCGCGATTGCACCAATGCACCATGCCACAAGTTCATGAAAACAATGGCAAAATTGAACGAATTGGGCTTTGATTTGTTTTCCTACCCCCCGTATTCGCCAGATTTAGCCCCCAGCGACTACTGGCTCTTTGCTGATCTCAAAAAAATGCTCCAGGGAAAAAAATTTGGCTCGAATGAGGAGGTCATTGCTGAAACTGAAGCCCATTTTAAAGCAAAGGATAAATACTTTAATAAACATGGTATAGAAATGTTGGAAAGGCGTTGGAAAGATTGTATAACTCTAAAAGGAGATTATATTAATGAATGAAAATGATTTTTGAAAAAAAATGTTGTTTTCGTTGTTAGTCTCGGGACTTATTGAACAATGTGTTATATATATATATACATATATATATATATATATATATATATATATATATATATATATATATATATATATATATTGTCACCGAAAACACTCCGCATTCCGCGCGTGTTTATATTTCGCGATCCGCGAGCCGAGTTTAAATTCGGTAACGTGACGGCCCCGGCCGGGAAAATACGGTACACGGCGACAGATAGAATACTCTTGTGCCGTACAGAAAAAATAGGCAAGTTCAGGCTAGGCAAGCTAGCTTCTTCCCGCGTTTCTAAGGCAGTTCTTTTCCGCCATTTTTACAGTTCAGACGCGTGCCCTCTTCCCGCGTCTCGACAAGTTTTTTTGAAGGACGTTATCACGAGTTTTTGGCGCGCCCCGGTCGTGTTTTTTAGTGCAGGTGCGTAGCTGCAATCTGCAGCACAAAGACCAACGTCACCAGATTACAGGGCCGTAGCAGCAAGGCGACGGCACCAAAAATTTCGTTTGACGGCAGCTGCATCCCGCTACGAGCGGCCTTATTTCAATTTGTGGCGTAAGCGGCTGGCCAGCCACCGTCGTAAGTATATTATAAATTTAATTATTGCGCGGCGTTGCAACGGGTAAGTTGGGTCCAAAGAACGGCTTCTCGTGCCCGGACTCAGGAGCAAGGTCGTCCGAGACTTTAGCTACCTAAAAAAGGGGCGCAACGGGCATATTCGAACCTTTTCGAATTGTGCGTCCCCCGAAGCTAATTGCTCCAGTGGCAGTTGACTTGAAAACCGGCACCCCGTCGCAATATATATATACTACTGTGATCAAAAAGTAAGGTGAAATTGTCATTTAAAACTCCCAGGAATTAGGAAGGCAGGTTAATTTTTTTTCTAGGTTGGAAGGACCGTCTGTAACATTTGCTAAGCGTCGGTTTGTCAAAGGGTTTAATTATCTCCAAGTTACACGTGTTTTTGTAAGCAACCAAAAGTAAATTTTTCGATTTTTACCAAGGGTGATTTTGTTGAGCAAAGAACTTGCATAAAATTTTGTTTGCGGAACGAATATTCTTGTGCGGACACGTTGAAAATGTTGCGGAAGGCCTTTGGTGATCAAACTATGGCACAAAAAAACGTTTATAAGTTGTACAACCAGTTCAAAGCGGGCCGAGAACGCGTTGAAGACGAACCGCGTTCTGGACGACCATCAACGTCTGCCGACGAGGGCCACGTCCAAAAAATCAAAGATTTGGTGCTTAAAAATCAATTGTTGATTAACAATTAGTGACCTCTCTGATAGTGTTGGAATATCATTTGGCTCAGCCCGAACCATTTTTAAGGATGTTTTGTGTCTCAAATGCGTCCAGTCTCGATTGGTGCCAAAATCGCTTAATTTTTTTAAAAAAAGCGTCGCGTTGATGTGTGTGAAACTTTGCTGTCTGACTATCAGGACCACTTGAAATGCATCATTACTGGAGATGAGACTTAGAGTTTCGCATACGACCCTGGAACCACCGAACAATCGAGCGACTATCGTGCAAAAGGTGAAGCAAGACCGTAAAGACCACGGCAAAGTCGATCGAAAATCAAGGTCATGTTGACAGTTTCCTTTGATTATCGTGGTGTGGTGCACTATGAATTCCTTCCGCCAGGCTAAAGTGTCAACAAAAAATTGTATTTCAGCGTTATGCGTCGTTTGCGTAAAGCTATTCGTCTAAAACGGCCGAAATTATGGGCGAACGACTCTTGGTTCCTTCATCACGATGATGCACCATGCGATACTGCATTGGTTCTTCGCGACTTCTTTGCCAAAAACTCGAATAATATCGTTCCGCAACCACTGTATTCGCCTGATTCAGCTCCGTTCGACTTCTGGCTATTCAGCAAACTCAAAAAGCTAATGCGAGGACGCCGTTATCACACGATTAAGGAGATAAAAACCGAATCGAAGAAGGTCTTGAAGACTATACCGGAAAAAGACTATTCCGACTGTTCTGAGGACTGGAAAAAGCGTTGGCAAAAGTACGTTTTATCGGACGGAGATTACTTTGAAGAGGATGAAATTGATTTAGAATAGCAAGTAAAGAATTTACATTTTGTAAACAAATTTACTTTACTTTTTGATCACAATAGTATATATATATATATATATATATATATATATATATATATATATATATATATATATATATATATATATATATACAGGCTGCGTACGGTATTTAAGGACGTGCATAAATGTGACTATAACTTCGCGAATTTTTTTTTTATTCTTTGTCCTTTTCAGATAAGAAATGGCGGACTACAACATCGCTCAAGAAATGAAGAGACATGCTGTCATCATCGCTATATGTGCGAACCATACAGATTTAGAGATCTCTAATTTTCTTAATTGCGCCCGTTCATTCGTGCATAAGGTTCGCCGTGAATTGGAAGCATCAGGAGGCGATACAGAATCGGTTGCAAAACGCAAAAAGCACGAACAACGTTCTGACACGGTCCAATCTGCAGAATTTTCAGAGCAAGTGCAAGCGATCACAGACGAGGACCCTTCAAAATCGCGCACCGAATTTTGTTTTATAGCTTCAATCGACTGAAAATGGGTGCCACGGAGCGGCAATTTAAGTTCTGGGAAGAGGAAGAAGTTACAGGGAGCCAGATTAGGCGCATACGGTGGTTGTTCAAGCGTGTTCGTTGAGTTTTTGGCGAGAAAGTCGGTCACAATCGTAGCTCGGTGAGACGGCGCGTTATCATCGTGCAAAATCCACGAGTTGTTTGCCCACAAATTTGGCCGCTTCTTACGGATACGCTTACGCAAACGTTTCATAACGCCTAGGTAATACTTTTTGTTTACTGTCTGACCCTCTAAAAAGAATTTGTAGTGCACCACGCCACGGATATCGAAGAAAACAATGAGCATCACCTTCACTTTTGAGCGGCTTTGGTGTGGTTTTTTTGGTTTCGGCTCGTTTTTTCCGACCCATTCCGATGCTTGCTGGCTTGTTTGCATATCGTACTCGTACACCCACGTTTCGTCACCAGTTATGATGCATTCCATGAATGTGGGATCAGAATTGGCGCAATCCAGCATGTCCGAAGCGACCTGCTCGCAATAGCGTTTTTGAAAAAAATTAAGCTCTTTTGGAACAAGTCTTGCGGCCACCTTTCTCATGGCCAAAATATTAATTAAAATCGTACGTGTGGACTCGTGGGATATCTCAAGTTCATGTGCTATCTATCTCAAGCTGGTATGACGGTTTTTAAGCACCATTTCCTTAATTTTATCGACGTTATCTGCGGTCGAAGCTGTCGATGGGCGTCCGGAACGAGGCAAGTCTTCGACGACCTCACGACTCTCCTTCAAGGCTTCGTACTATTCATGCGCACGGGTTTTCGATAGTGCTTTATCACCAAAAGCCTTTTGCAACATTTTCAATGCATCGGCATACGGAATTTTATTCGCAACGCAAAATTTTAGTAGAACAAATTCTTTGTTCAACGTAATCACCCATTGTAAAAAATCGGCACGCACTATTGACATCGACTGACCTAACCAGCTACTGTTAACACATTCGTTGAGAGATTTTGCTCAAACTTGGCATAGTCATTAAGGACAGTTGTACCAATCTAGACAAAAAATTGTACCTGCCTAAATTGCCTCGCCAGATTCAAATCGACAACTCTCGGTACTTTTTTGACAGAATGTGTACAAGATACATTACACAATCATAATCTATTAGAGTTATCTAACATAAGAGATAGGAATATAACGAATGTACCATTGATGAACCCCGACGTTAATGGTAGAATCCGAGATAATATTAATAAACAAATAAATAAAAATGACAGGTTAGGTTATAAAGTTTAACCTAATATTTTTGATGGAACATCTCTATTATGTGAATATTTATCAAAATTTAAATTTATTTTCGAAAACAAATGGATGGGATAATACTAGGTTGTTCAAAAAGTTTTTAAAGCGACATCTATAGAGCAGTAGAAGAACCAAAATTTTCACGCCATTTTAATATTTTATCTTTCATATAAACATACCCAAAGTTTCATTCCACTCTGTCAATTTATTGTTTGTTTACAAGCCATTCGACGTTGACGTGTCAGTGTATTTTTTTTACAATGGAAAAAACCGAATATCGTGCAGTGATAAAATTCTTTGTTTTGGAAGGTTTATCAGCAACGGAAATTCATACAAAAATGGTGGAAGTGTTAAAGGAATCTGCTCCTTCATTTCCAACTGCGCATCGATGGGTTTTAGAGTTTAGACGTGGTCAAAAAAGCGTTGAAGACGATCCACGCTCAGGACGTCCAAAAAGTGCATCAACACCAGCATTCATAGCAAAAGTACAGGATATGGTTTTGGAAAATCGTCGATTGACCGAGAAAGATTCAGCAGAGGCCCTAGACACCTTATTAGGCAGTGGGAGTCATATTTTAAATGAAGTTTTGGGTTTCAGAAAGCTCTGTGCACAATGGGTGCCGCATTCGCTCACAATGGAACAAAAACACGTTCGAATGCGACTTTCTGAGCAACATTTGGAGCGTTTTCGGAAGGATAAAAAGGATTTTTTGCGTTGATTCATCACTATGGATGAGACTTGGGTCTACCATCATGACCCTGAATCAAAACAAAAGGCTAAAGAGTGGTGTTAACCAAGCACTTCGGCACCGAAGCGAGTTCGTGTCCGGAAATCGGCGAAGAAGGTGTTAGCGTCAGTTTTTTGGGATGCAAAAGGGATTTTGTTGGTGGATTATCTCCAAACTGGCAAAACAATAAATTCTGAATATTATTGTAACCTTTTGGACCAATTGGATGAAAAAATTAGTGAAAAAAGACCCGGTCTGCACAGAAAAAAATCATTTTTCATCAAGGCAATGCACCCGCTCACACAGCTCAAAAAACCATGACTAAAATAACCGAATTAAAGTACAAATTGTTGCAGCATCCACCTTATTTGCCTGATTAAGCTCCCTCTGACTTCTGGCTGTTTCCACACCTCAAGAAATTCCTTCGTGGGAAGCATTTTTCATCAAACGAAGAGGTTATAGCCGTCGTAGAGGAGTATTTTGCAGGCCTTGCAGAAAGTCACCTCCATGATGGGATAAACAAGTTGGAAGACCGTTGGACCAAGTGTATTGAACTTATGGGAGATTATACTGAGCAATAAAAGTGATTTCACCAACAAAAAAAAGTGTCTTTATTTCCGCTTTCAAAACTTTTTGAACAACCTAGTACATATAATTTGATTGCTTTAGCTTCAAGTTTATGAGGGAAAGCAAGAGTAATTTTTGATAATATAGAAATAGATACAAGTTATGAAGAAATTAAAAAATCTCTTGATTCAAGATTTGGTGAATTTCATACTACACAAACATACTATATACAATTTACTAATCGAAAACAAAAATTCGGAGAAGACTATCCTTCTCTTGGATATGTCTTAGAAAGATTATGTAGATTGACATATCCTGAATATTTAATTAAAATACAAGATAAAATAGCAGGATTGCAATTTATTTTAGCATAATCAGATTTTAATATTTGTCAAACGTTACAAATTGGCAGAATAACTTCTTTAAAAAAAGCGATTATAAGAGCTTTACTATTAAAAGATATTAAGAATAGAAACTTTTTTACCAAAGAAAAATACATACATTCGACATCTTATAATTAAAATTCAAGCTTTAATGAATTCACTCAAAAAAAGTCGATTCCATTTAAAAAAAATACTATAAAATTTAAAAAACTAAAAAATGATATAATTGCGGATCCAAAAAACATTTAAGATATGACTGTCCAAAATTGATCAATAAATAGGGAAACTAGATTTAGTCGAATTAATTGGGATAAGTTCAACTGAACGCGACAAAACCCCATCTAGTCCTTGTTTTATAAATTAAATTTATTAGGGATTTATAAAACAAGAACAACACCATTACACCCTCAATCGAATGGTCAGGTAGAAAGACAACATCAACAAATTTTACACTATTTATCCAAATATATTACACAAAACCAAAAAGATTGGGATAATTGGATTCCATTCTATTTATTAGCTTACAGGTCTTCAACACATTCTTCTACCGGTGTCACACCTGCAGAAATGTTAACTGGCGCTGATCTTCGACTTCCATTGGACTTACTACGAGGACATCCATCAGGAATCGAGAATAGATCAAGTCGTGAATACCTTAGAAAATTATATGATAAATTAGATAAAATCCACAAATTTGCCCGAAAACATATGCAAATGATATCAAATTAAGTAAAGAAATATTATGATCAAAAAGCTCGAACAGTTATTTATAATAAAGGACAAAAAGTTTGGTTTTATAACTCACAAAGAAGAAAAGGAAAATCAACCAAACTTCAAAATAACTGGAGAGGACCTTATGTAATCATTAAGAGAATAAATAATGTTGTATATTGTATTAAAAAATCTAATTAACATAAAAATAAGATAGTATTAGATTGCTGCAACATGGAAGTAAATCAGAAACGGCTACTTTTACTATACAAATTTAAATTAGAGCACAACGCAATGGAAGCAGCGACGAATATCAACAGCGCATTTGGGCCTGATACAGTTAGCGAACGAACCACTCGGCGGTGGTTCGAAAAATTTTGATCCAGAGATGTGGACCTTGGAAATGAGCCACGTGGACACCCAGGACCATCGATTGATAACGACAAGCTGCGTGTATTAGTGAAGTCTGACCCCCGCCAAAACATAAGGGATCTTGCCGAGAAATTAGGCGTTCACAATTCGACAGTTTGCCGCCACTTGCAACAACTTGGAAAAGTGAAAAAGCTTGACAAATTGGTTCCGCATGATCTTACCGAGCAAAACATGACGTGTCGAATGGAGATTTCAAGTTCTCTTCTTTCTCGCAACAAAAAGGAACCGTTCTTGCACCGAATTGTGACCTGCGATGGAAAGTGGATTTTATACAATAATCGTCACCGATCGGTCCAATGGCTAGATGCTGATGAAGCGCCAAGACACATGCCGAAACCAAGCCTTCATCCAAAGAAAATAATGGTAACTGTTTGGTGGTTTGTAGCTGGAGTTATCCACTATTCGTTCCTGCAACCTGGCGAAACCATTAATGCTGAAAAATACTGTGCTTAACTGGATAAAATGCATCAGAAATTGATAGTCCAACGACTGAGGCTTGTCAACAGGGATGGTGTGATACTACTTCATGATAACGCACGACCTCATGTATCGAGAACAACGGTCCAAAAATTAAACGAGTTGTGCTATGAGACTCTTCCTCACCCTCCATATTCACGAGACCTCTCACCAACAGATTACCATTTTTTTAAACATTTGGATCACTTTTTGACAGGAAAAAGATTTAATAATGGAGCTGCTGTCAAAAATGCCTTCGAGGAGTTTCTTCGAACCAGAAACTCGGACTTCTACAAAACTGGAATAAATGTACTTGTATCTCGTTGGAAAAAGTGTGTTGCATCTATTGGTACCTATTTTGATTAAATAAATTGCCTTTATAAGAAGTTACAGCTGTTTAAAAATTTATTACTAAATCGGCCATTTCATCTGCAGCAACCTTATACATATAGATAGACTCGCAATATTTACAGAAAGAAGACTATTCTAATTACTCTGTTCATGGTTATTTTGGCTGTGGTTTTTCCCATGAACCGAAAGGCGAATGCCAAAGTAAGATAGATGTGGTTCCACAGCAAATAATATTATATTTCACCACTTGTATCTAAAAATAATCATCAAGATAAATATCGAACATAATGAATAAAAAATTATCATTACCTCCTGATTTTTAAGAATTTATCAAGATGAAAGAAGACAATCTTTTAATTAGAAAAAGTTATTTGATGGGATTTAAATCTTCGTATCGCACAAGATTCCCTGAAGTCGTCTAACTTGGTATATGATTTGCAGAAGAAAGACGAGGTTCAAAAGTATATACTGCAATATACAGAGGAACATGGTCACTTCAAGATATTTCAAGATAATATTTAAGTTAAAAAAATAAAATTGTCTTTATTGTCGGGACGACAATTTAAAAGAGGAGGGGGAAATGTTTTATCCTGCAAAAATGTAATTTCGCACGGTTATGTGAGGAATCATGTCATATACATATTACAAGAAATGCACATCAACAACGCTTGACGACGCGCATAGTTTTTGACAAACAAGTTAGTTTATCTCAAGATTTGATAGTGAATAGATGTATTATTAATTTGTTATGTCTTTTAAATTGTTGTATTGAATTAATAAATTTAATCTTCTATATTTTTAAATAAATTGTTTATTCTATTATATGAATGTAACAATATACATAACACATCGTTCAATAAGTCCCGAGACTAAGAACAAAAACAACATTTTTTTTCAAAAATCATTTTTATTCATCAATATAATCTCCTTTTAGAGTGATACAATCTTTCCAACGCCTTTCCAACATTTCTATACCATGTTTATAGAAGGATTTATACTTTGCTTCAAAATAGGCTTCAGTTTCGGCAATGATTTTCTCATTTGAGCCAAATTTTTTTCCCTGGAGCATTTTTTTGAGATCAGCAAAGAGCCAGTAGTCGCTGGGGGCTAAATCTGGCGAATACGGGGAATGGGGAAGCAAATCAAAGCTCAATTCGTTCAATTTTGCCATTGTTTTCATGGACTTGTGGCATGGTGCATTGTCTTGGTGAAAAAGGATTTTTTTCTTCTTCATGTGCGGTCGTTTTGCTGCGATCTCCTCCTTCAAACGTACCAACAAGTCAATATAATAATCACTCTTGATTGATCTACCTTTTTCCAGGTAGTCAATTAAAATCACGCCATATGTATCCCAAAAAACAGACGCCATGACTTTGCCAGCAGACTGCTGCGTTTTTGGACGCTTTGGGCGGCTTTCGCCAGCCATGCGCCACTCAGATGATTGCCGATTTGACTCCGGAGTGAAATGATGTATTTATGTTTCATCCATGGTCACGTATTGACGCAGGAAATCCTTTTTATTGCGAGTAAATAGCGATAAACAGCTCTCTAAATCATCGACTCGTTGCTGTTTTTGTTCCACTGAAAGAAATCGCGGCACCCACTTGGAAAAACCTTTTTCATGCTCAATTTTTCATGAAGGATTGTAAATACGCTTCCAGATGATATCTGTGTCATTTCTGCAATCTCATAGACCTTCACTTTGCGATTTTTCATTACAATTTTTAACACTTCACTCACATTTTCCTGTGTAACGGCTTCCAATGGCTTACCCGAACGTTCGGCATCGTTTGTGTCCGTACGACCACGTTTAAACTCAGCATACCAACGACAAATCGTTGGTTTGGATGGAGAGGAGTCTGGGTAATGTTTTTCAAGCTATTGCTGGGAGTCTACGGTGTTTTTACCCATTAAAAAACAATGTTTTATCAACACGCGAAACTCGCTTTTTTCCATTTTCCAAACAAATTACAAAGTAACTTTACTCTAACCTCGATAACTCTGCTGTCTGTGATCTGATCGACGTGAAATTTTCACACGTTTCATATAAAGGTTCGCACTCTATGAAAACTTGGCAAGTTTGGTACTACCAGCACCATCTCTGGGTTAGTCTCGGGACTTATTGAACGATGTCTTATATACAGAGTGGTTTGTTTTAATCTATTGGTCGAAATAACTTCAAAGGGAGATGGTTATATAAAAAATTTTAAGACAAGTTGTAGGAGTTGAAAGGCGTCGTCCAACGCTGACCTTGGCGTTAACCTCGAGGTCAAATTTGAAGGTTATTTGAGGATCAAATCGCGAACTTTAAATCGAAATCCCAATTTGTTATTACAGATTCTGATTCTGCGCTGAAAAATATAAAAGTTTTGTTTCAAAAATTTTTTTCGATGCGTGACAGATGGCGCTGTAATCGACTGTTTTAATCTGTCGATGCAAATATCTCAAGAACTACGCATATGCAAAGATAGAATAGGAAAATTTGTTAATCTGGATAGTGGACATGCAATTACACTACAATCGACCCCCCCCCCCCCCCCTAACTCTCGTATGGAGCGGTTTCAGCTTAAAAATCTGAAATGGGTACCTTAATTTTATATTGCGGATTCTGATTCAGCGTCGAAAAATATTGAAATTTTGTTCGGAACATTTTTTAGATTCGTGACATATGTCGCTGTAATCGACAAAATTAAAAATGCGTACAAAAATCGTTACCAAATTAGAATTTCTCGAGGAATACACATCGTATTCTGCAAATTAAAATTCTGTGGATAAATACGTTTAAAAAAAATCTGTTTTGATGAAAATGTCTATTCTACTTTTAGCGTTACCTGGGAACAACAGATTCTTTTTATCCAAAATAACGTATAACACATCGTTCAATAAGTCTCGAGACTAACCCAGAGATGGTGCTAGTAGTACAAAACTGGCTACGATAATAAAAAGGGCCATTTTAATTGAATTTTGATATTGAAATCAAAAAAACAACTTTAAGAACGTTTTCATACTTGGATTCGGTATTTATCACAAAGGTTTTTTTCCTATGATTATTCCGCCAGAAAATTTAAAAAAATAGCCGTCACTTTTCATTTTTCAATTTTTCACCTTAAAATGATCTTTACAAGGTTATGAAAAGAATTTCAATAATATTATTCAAAACGTAAAATTTTCCACTCTTTTCAAAACTAAATTCAAAAATAGGGGTTTCTGTATAAAAAAATTGAGTTGACCTTTTAATGTCTTTGAAAATGAAGTCCAAGGTCAAAACTATTTGTACAGATAGATGGCCTTCTTTGTCATAAGTAACTTTTGTATAAGCCATTTTTATTACCTATTAGAATTTGAGAAATTCAGATGCATCGATTAATATAGCCTACCTTGTATACATAAAGGAACACGACGACGGCAGCACTACGCCGGTCGAGAAGGACCGCATGTGTGCGTACTCCTTCTTGATATATGACAAAGTTTCGTGAGAGAAATTCGGGGTGAGGAGCCAAAAACTTTTTCTCAGACGATAGTAAAAACGTCATCGTATTTCAATGATTTTTGTTTAAATAGAAAAAATGAAAGTTTTAAAAATATAAAAAAATTAAAATCAATAAGCGAACGCTGTCGTCACTATGGGAAATTGTAGTAATGATAAACTCGAGAACTACTCTTATGAATTTTTGAATTCAACACATTGTTATAAAGACAATTATCAAAATTGTAAAATGTTAAGATATTATAAGTGTAAAATATTATAGAAGTTGATATTCAAATATTTGTTTTCTTTTGTTTAAATTTGATAAGAATAATTATCGTGAGAGATTTCCCAGAGAGGTTAGGTAACCTGCCATGATGCGGTCATAATGAAAATTCGCGAATTAACTGCATGAAGAGCAATTGATTACCGAATCGCTAGCAGCACGCGAAATCAATATCAAGCAAGTTGACGCCTCGGCGACAACGCACGTGCGAAAGCGACAATGAGAGATTTACCGAGTTCCGAGGATATTTCGCCGCATTATCAATAATAAAAGTTAGTGGCTAGTTATTCCCCGCGTGCTTGCTCGCCAAGTTACGTCCACTACACTTAATTATTTTTATTTATTATTGTTGTGCGTTGTGGGCGAATGACAGGTTACTTTCTTCACTCACACATAGCTATTAGTTCGTGTGTGTACGCGTGCGAGGTTGTACGCGCGTAGCCTTCTTGTTGGCCGCAAGAGGTCGTGACCAACTAGTACACCAGTGTGCAAGCACAAGAGTATTGCTTTCGCGCCTTTGCTGCCAGAGCGCAGTGAGAAAACAGCAGGTCCAGATAACCGAACTGCGGCTGGTGTTCAGAACGCATGCACAGAGAGTGCCTTACGTATAGTAATTGCATATAACTAGATTTTAATCTTGCGATCCGCTGTGAAGGGTTTTTAAGCCTAAAATTGTAAATAAATGGCCAAATGTGCTAAACGGGTGTGCATTACGATTCATTTTCACCTTCTCGAGTCCCTTTCCCGAATTGACGCCACCACCACAGGCGTGTTAGCAGAAGGTTGACACTCATATTAAGTGGCTTAACCTGGCCAAGGATGGAGCAGGCCCCAAGCGTAAGGGTAAAACCTAACACAGCAGATAGAAAATAGGATCCGAGAAGAATTTATCTTAGTCAACAGATTGGCACTAAATAAGAGTGCCATTGCACGACGGCTTACGCCCGTCGGCACTAAAGGCCGCATCTAGGAATTTAGCAAACTATGCAGTGCGCACGTCAAAAGAAAACATCTGCACGTGCGCATTTTAACTTAGTAAAAATCAACCTGCCAGAAAATATAATAGAATAATATTTAAAGTTCAAAGAGCATAACTAAAAGAATTATTTAGTAACAAAAATATTTTCGTTAAAATAACATTTTTTATCGGTAAAAAAGAATTTTATTTAAATCATAAAAATATGAAATACACGAAGGAAATAATAAAAAACAAAGAAAAGACAAAAAAAACACAAAAATTTTTATTTGATAGACACAAGGCATAGAAAAAAGTTTCAAAAGTTGATACAAATCACTTGTCAGTAGCAAATATCAAAAAAATAAATTAAGACATTAAGGACAGGTTTACCTTTTTCTGAACCAAAAAATCGATTTTTTTTTTTTAGATTTTTTTGTAGTTAATTACGTGTAGAATATATTTCCAAAACCGTTTAGTCGTATATATATTTTTTTCAAAGCTATGGAACAAAAACGAGACCGACGTTAACACAGATTAATCGTTAATCAAATCTTTAAACGCGTTTTTCTCGAATCCACGTTTTTCGAATTGTTGGCCACGATTACTAAAAAACTACTCATTGGATCACCTTTTTTTTTTTTTTTTTAATTATTAAAGTATTTTTTGGAAAGTGGACTACAATTAAGATGATACATGCATTATTTTTATTTTTAGAGTACTTTAAAGAGTGAAAAAAAACTCAATAATGAAAAAAAAAAATTCAAATGCCCGCCATTTTGTTAATTTTTGATTTTTAGCGATGATTGTAGTTTAGATGCCGACTACACTCATATATTTTATAAAAATTATTTGATTTTTAATTTTCGTTCATTTTTGCTGGTGCTAGAGTGGCCAACAGTGGGCCACCTTTTTTGGAGATGGTCACTTTACGGGGCGTGCCATTAATTACCGTCACGATATTTTGTCAGGCAGAAAATTTTTTTTTGTACTTTTTATTGTATTAAACAAGTAGCAAACAATTTGAATTCTTTATTCATTTTCTTCTATGAAAAAAAAAATCCAAAAAAAACCGTTGTTTTGGTCAATAAAAAGGTAAACCTTCCCTAAAAGAATAATTTTAATCATTAATAATTTAATTAATCTTTAATAATATAATTTATAATTTATTTCTAAATGGTAATAAACTTCGGAATTATTGGGTATACAACTTTGCTTCCGCCGTTTTGCAATAGATGGCTGTAGCGGTAAGTGGTAGTTGAAATAAATAGATCATAGATGTCATACAATAAGCTTAGGTATTTGTAAACATAACGCCATCGAAATATTAGTCGATTTGTGTCTACATCATAAAGTTATTCTCGATTAAACATGTCAGCTTACGAGCCAAATTCTCGTCATTTGCGGGAGGTTTTAGTTTTCTGCTTTAATATGAAGAAATCTGCGACTGAGGATCATCGAATGCTCTCAAATACCTATAGTAAGGCCGCTATTAGTAAAAGAACGTGCCGAGAGTGGTTTCAACGCTTCAAGAACGACGATTTTAACGTCAAAGACAAGCATGGCGGTGGAAGAAAGGAAGTTTTCGAAGATGCAGAATTAGAGGCATTACTTGATTAAGACTCGTGTCAAACGCAACAAAACTTGGCAGGATCATTGGTAGTGACGCAACAAGCCATTTCAAAACGCCTGAGAGTCATGGGAATGATTCAGAAACAAGGAAATTGGGTGCCGTACGAGTTGAAGCCAAAAGATGTTGAACCGCGTTTGTGTGTTTGTGAACAGCTGCTTGCAAGGCAAAGACGGAAGGGATTTCTGCATCGCATTGTGACTCGGGACGAAAATGGGTTCACTACAATAATCCCAAGCGCAGAAAATTATGGGGATATCCCGGCCATGCTTCCACGTCGACGGCCAAACCGAATATTCACGGTTCCAAGGTCATGCTCAGTATTTGGTGGGACCAGCTCGGCGTAGTGTATTATGAGTTGTTAAAACCGACTGAAACAATCACAGGCGATTGTTATCGAACGCAATTAATGCGTTTGAGCTGAGCATTAAAAGACAAACGGCCGCAATACAACGAGAGACATGATAAAGTGATTTTACAGCATGACAATGCGCGACCCCATGTTGCGAAAGTGGTCAAGACATACTTGGAATGTTTGAAATGGGAAGTCCTACCCCACCCGCCGTATTCTCCAGACGTTGCTCCCTCGGACTATTACTTGTTTCGATCAATGGCACACGGCCTGGCTGACCAGCACTTCCGGTCTTATGAAGAAGTAAAAAATTGGATCGATTCGTGGATCAATTCAAAAGATGACCAGTTCTTTCAACGCGGGATTCGTATGCTGCCCGAAGATGGAAGAAAGTAGTGGCCAGCGATGGACAATACTTTAAATCATAAATGTATAACCAGTTTCTTACAATAAAGCCTCGAATTTCGGAAAAAAACGGCGGAAACAAAGTTGTACACCTAATAATAAAATCTTTTCTGAAATCTAATACAATAAAAGATATTAAAACGATAACGTAGGTAAATAAAGAAAGAGTCAGTCATCAAAAATTGGCTTGATTCGTGGTTAGCTTCAAAAGACGAACTCTTTTATCGTAACGGTATTCAAACTCTGCGAGAAAGATGAGGCAAAGCTATAACTAGCGATGGGCAATACTTTGAATGATTTATTTGTAACCATTTTTTTACAATAAAGTTGCATTTTTACGAAGAAAAGCAGCGAGAACTTAGTTGTGCACCTGATACATATTTTAATACTACAACTTTCGAATAATATATTTTTTACACAAACTCAAGTTTTCAAGTCATTCGACATCATTCAGTTTTGACTGATTTTGATCAGAATCCAATTAATCTATAAGTTACCTTCAGGAGTAAACCATATTTTACACTAAAATACATATCTTAATGTAGAATTTTTCGCTCCTTTCAATTATGGAATACAAAATATTCCAGTCTTCTGTTAAAAAGTTTTTCACAAAATTTTCTTGAAAATGTCCTACAACTTTTATCAATAATATTTTTCATCACATCGCACCCTTTTGAAGTATTCAGTTGTGTAAATTAAAATGGAATATTTTATTTATACTTTTGACGAATATCATGTGTACATATATTTTTTATATTTTTACATTATTTATGTTTGACATAATTTCCTAGATATTCAATATACTCACATTAATGACTGCGAATACATTCTGAAATGTCATATTAGTTAAAAAAATGAATAATGCGCCATTAATATTCATTGCTCCATCTTGATCAAGTTTTTGATTATAATACATAATACCAATTAAAATTGCTACCATCTGCAACAATAATTATAAAGTTTTATTAAAATTTCTTAATAATATTATAAGTGTAAAAATGTGTTCATTTATCTATTTGTGTGACTGTATTCACGCCGTAACAAAGTAGCGGATTAGTCAGAATTTTTGCACAGATATAAAAAGGGAGTAATGATAAACTTTGGTTATCTTTTAATGTAGGAAAATAACATAAAAAATCCCATAAAAAAAAAGAATTATTATATAATATTTTTAGCACTACTTTGGTTGTATTTGTAATTATGTTGCTTATCTATCAAATATCCTCCCTCTTCTTCTCCCTCATCTGCTCCTTCTCCCTATATATATATATAGATATACAGTGGCTTATTTTAATTGAAGAATCTAAATATCTTTGTTGATAAGTCTAATGCAAGACAATTATTTTAATTAAAGTTGTTCAGGATATTGGGGGTCATCTTTTGTAATATTAGCTTTAATCTCAACATCAATTTTCAAGATTATTTTAAGGTCCAAGTTATTTTTCTAATAGAAACTCCTGTTTTTGAAGCTGGGCTTAAGAAGAGCGGAAAATTTTACATTCAGAAAGAGAGTTTATAATTTTTTAAAGGACCCTTATCCAGATCAAATCTAGGTCAAATGTTAAAAATTATCCCAAAAACTAGTGATAGTAGTAATAATAATATTAGACATCACTTCATTCTAAATTTCAGAAAAAATGTGTTGCCTCTTTCGATATTCTGACCTTTTTTAAAGCAGCAAACGGTTTAAATCGGTTAATTATTGTTGGTAACGTGTAGTATTAACCGTTTTCCCAGGTTTAAATAGCTCATAATAGACCACGCCGCATATGTCTAAGCTAAATTTACTATATGTCTAAGCTTGCTTAATGACGTTTTGGATGTCGAAATCGATAAGCACTAACTGCTGGAGCCATGTATTGGCAAACAGCGGGAATTTAGTTGCGCACCTAATAATATAAGTGAGAGGTAAGTTAACTCACGTAGAATAAGCACCTTAAACGTGAGAGGTAAGGGAACTTACGTTAAACAATCAAGTATCCTAAGTGAAACAGAACTCACTAGGTTATCATCGTTCGTTCTGCATACTGCTACAAATAAGATTAACAACAGAAGTAAAATTTTTCATTTAAAATATGACTTCACATGGTTTTTTTAGCTAAAAGCAAAAATATAAGGCAAAATCGTCAATGTCCTAGGCTCCCTAGCATATTGAACTATTTTTTGACCATAAACCTTTCAAAATTAAAAAAAAAACAGCTTTTCACATAATTTTTAATATTTGATTATGATTTGATTCTGCCAAAGTCCCTCTGAAAAATTACAAGCACTCCTTCTGAATGTAAAATGTTCGCTCTTTCCTAATCCGGTGACGAAAACAAGGATTTCGATTAAAAAAAATTATTTTGACCTTCAAATGACCTTGAAAATTTATCCCAAGATCAAAAACAATATTAAAGAAAGATTTTTTGTATTCGGCTCATCAACGCAACTATTTGGGTGCGTCGATTAAATTGTGCTATGGTGAATGAATATATAGAGGGTGTCCAAAACCACCCGTACACCCCTTCTGGATCAAATAAAAATATTTTTTGCCTATCTAAGTGTTTTATATGAAGTAAATCACGTATGTTCCGCCGATTGGTGATATTTTTAACGTCCTATTTCAACCGGGAGTAGGAAATATTGACCGGAAGTCGATTTTTCAAATGGAACATGCCAATTTTTATTGCAAAAATTTTGTTAAAAATTTTTCAAAAAAATGAAATTTTTGGCTTATTATTTTCTTGTAAATACGGCTCTATTAGTCTCTTAGTAATGTTACACATAATATATAGACAACTTTTCAGCTCAATCGATAGAAGTTACTAAGAAAAACTGATTTAAAATGCTTAGTTACTCACCTTGTATTTATATATGAAATAAGTGTAAATATTTACATTAATAACTAGTGGTTCCGCCTCGCTTTGCCGAATAATATTTAACGTCCATTGGTATCATTAGGCAGTCTAATAATTTCATTAAAGTGGTAATAGTTTTTAAATAGATTTTTGCTGCTCAACCAGGGGAAGTTCAGGTAAATATCTTAATTTTTTCATTGATGTAACTTTTCATGTTCAATAGATTTTGCTTCCAAGAGTTAATATCAAATAACACCAGTACTTGTTTGAAACACTTGAGTAGATAATGTAACATCTAAATTTACCGACTAATTTTTTTTTACAAATCTATTTGTATGATTTTCTTCCACATTGATTCACAGGTATTTTTTTATTAGTAGATTAGTAGATCAAATTACAGCAATGATGTATTCTAATGAAGAGGCTTATGACGTGCTTCATATTTTGTTCATGACTGGGTCATTCTCTGCTACTGCGAGATTATGGCATGAAACTTATCCCAAAAGAACTCCTCATACACGTGTTTGGAACGTGTTATCTCGTCTTGTGATAAGAGTAAGAAATGAGAGAATAGTTGAACCTAATCATAACAAAGGCAAGACAATCCGTCGGCGAGTTCAAGACGAGAAAGCAGTAGATATTCTTGCTTAAGCTAGCGTTAAACGCGAATGTTCACTAAGGTGGAGAGAAATGGAATCTAGCATTAGTCGAGGCATGATTAATAATATTCTAAAGAGTAACAAATTTCATCCCTACAGAATGCTATTGCATCAGGAATTCAATGGACATGATATTTAACAACATCTTACTTTTTGTAATTGGTTGAATGTACTTTCGAAAGTGATGGATCAGTCAATACGTGAAACTGTCGTTACTGGGCACCTGAAAATCTCCTTTGGTTAAGAACAATAGATCACCAACATATTTGGAAAATTAATGCATGGTGTGCCATTATCAATAACCAAATTGTAGGCCCTGTTTTTTTTTTAAATAAGTTAAACAACCATAAATATGTAGAGTTGCTGGAAACCGATCTGCCAGCGCATTAGAAGACGAACCTCTTAACATACGTCAGATATGTGGTTTCAGCAAGATGGATGTAGAGCTCATACAGCACACATAAGTCGCAACTGTTTATATAAAAACTTTCCCAATAAATGGATAGGAAAGCATGGCACGGTTAATTGGCACCACGTTCTCCTGATCTCGTGGTACTTGATTATTATTTATGGGGTAGAGTGAAAGATTTGGTGTATCGTGAAAAAACAACCACAAGGGCTAACATGATTCACAGAATAGAACAGGCAATTTTGTCACTTAAAGCTGAAGAAATTAGACGGGCTGTAGATAATTTTTAAAGTCGTGTACAAACCTGGATTCATAAAGGCGGAGCTCACTTCGAGCACTTAGAAATCAAATATTTATCAATTATTTTTATTGTATTCGACCTTCTTTGTAAATAAGTTTTTTTTTACAAAATAAATTATTAGTTTATTTGATTATTATGCAATCTTAAATTTAAAAATCAAACTACAGAAATTGTTATTCGTTTTAAACATTTTCGAATGAAAATAATATTTTGAGTTTTAAATATTTAGTTTAATTTTAATTTAATTAAATTTATGTATTTGATTATTAAATATTATGTAACACATATAAAATATGTTGTATTGAAATATCCATGCTGTCAGTATAACTAATAAGTTGTAATAAATATTTTCTCTTTTGAGTTATGTTTTATTATTTTGTAACGTCGGTGCATGACCTCCGTTTCTTTTTGTGTTTTGTTAGCCGAAAAGTTCTTTACTGTCTTCCCTGACACAATAATCCCCTCTACAACCTACGCGACGCACTCCCCACTGACGTAAACCATTGAGAAACTCAACCAAAGCTAAACCGAGAGTTGAATAGCCGCTCTCGTTAAACTCAGTTTTACTACGATGCAATTTTTACAAACAATCGCACACATATCATCATAATATAAAATTCTTCCTTTTAAGTGAGGAAATAACTAGATCGCAAAGTCGGTCAATACAAATTTCATTGACATTCGACATACAAATTCTTGCAAGGTAGTCTTTCTTGTAGAGTAATTTGGAACATCGCGCAATAATCCGGAATGTCCTGAATTCTTGTAATATACTCGAAATAATTTTTTTTTAATAAATAAATAATTAATTAAATAAAAATTTTTAAATAAGTAATTAATTAATTAAGCGAATTAAAATAAATAATTAATTAACTGCAATAGGCCAACGTTCAACTGTTATTAATTTCTCTAGTTTAATTTTTAATTTCAGCGACAATTCAACGATCCTAATTATTACTATTTCACTATTTGATAAAATAAAATAATAGTCCACGACTAGCTACATTATTTTATTTTTTAAAACAAAACTGTACAAAAAGAAATTGCATGAATAATTACATTTTGTGATCAAAATGATTATTAATAGTAGAAATTTCAATATAAATTTACAATCATACTAGCAAATATTTACTTAATAACTTTTTGAAAATGAAGATAATCAAACAAGTACTCCTGCAGCAGTCCTTAACGAATAATTAGAAATTAATTAAAAATGATTATTTAAGCTATTATCTTACTTCTATTTTCTTTTCGCTAACCTAAGGATATCATTCGTATCCATAGTAGCAATCTTTTTTTTTTATTATTTAAATAATCATTGTTTATTTAAAAATCACTATATAAATTAATCACTTAAAATGCGACAAAACACTTCATTCTTTTTATAAAATGCGTTAATTTTAAATGGAACACGATTATACAATTTAAATTAACATAATTTTATTCTAAATAGTAAATAATAAACCTATGTAAAAATTTCGCAAAAATGGATCATCTCTCTCTTTCTCTAATTCTCACTCCCCCTCTCTCTAGCCGAGAAGCCCGCCAGGAAGAGGGGGCCCGAGAAACTTGGCCTCTCCCCGAATTTCCCGGCCAAAGAAGGAATTTGCTGAGTAGTTTCTCCAACGCATTCAAATATGGCACAAAATGTTCACCAAGCAGCAGACCTCAGGCAGCACTCTAGGGAAACATTACTACGCATCATTTACACGAGCAAACCACAGGCAGCACTTGAGGGAAACATTACTACGCATCATTTACACGAGCAAACCTCAGGCAGCACTCGAGGGAAACATTACTACGCATCACTACGAGCAGACCTCAAGCAGCTACAAGGAAACTACTAGGAAGCAACTACGAAGCAGCTACGACAAGTAGACGATTCAATTTTTCGAATAAATAAGAAGAAGAAGACGACGAGAAGTCAACCACAGTAACAGAGAGAGAGAGAGAGAGTAAGAGAGAGAGAGAGAGAGAGAGAGAGAGGATTTGTCGTGCACCACTAAATTCTTAAATAAAAAGTGAGTTCGGATTTAAATGTTTTAAAATATTTTCTTTATCTCAAAATCCTCCAATAGAATTATTAGCCGAAACGCGGCCGACTATTCTGCTATCCACTATCACCTTAGTAGGACCTTATCCAGAGCAGAGCTCGAGGCTGATTCCAATTTCAGGAACCGAGCCTCCTGCATCTGCTTAATCCTGGAAACACACACCTCTCCCAAACAAACGTTTACAAACTATATCATCCGCTGCCCCAAGCCCATAAGCTTCAATGTTTAGGCTCAAAAACGGCAAAATAGCAGTGTAGCTTAACCATAGCTAAACGAGTAACACCCGACGTTACATAATAAATTTTTCTAACCATTGAGTTTCTCAATGGTTAACGTCAGTGGGGAGTGCGTCGCGTAGGTCGTAGAGGGGATTATTGTGTCCGGAAAGACAGTAAAGAACTTTTCGGCTGACAAAACACAAAAAAAAAAACGGAGGTCGTGCACCAACGTTACAATTTGCTTGCTCTTAATGTAATAAATGTTAAAATACTTCGTATCGTGAACTTATCAAAAATTAATTTTCTTCATTTCAAGTTAACAATCAAGTATTTTTTTTATGAACATTCACTTTTCGAGATAGTCTTCATTGACTTCAGACGTAATCGTAATTGTTTTCATAGTTACCATTAAGATATGTCTGACAATACAGCCAATGAAATCGTTAACATTCTTTTTATCTTGGGAGAATGTCAACGCAATCATGGTCAAGCGACAATGCTGTTTGCTATTATAATAGATTTCTGAATAGGCAACATCGCAATGCTATGGTAATTTGGAATATCGAATGGTAGGGCCAAACAGGAAATTTTTCTCAAAAAGGTACAAACGAAATGGAAAAGATTATGAAAATAATCGTCGATGAGTTGAGGTATTAGCTATGGTGCATTTGGATCTTTATGTTAGCGTACGTGATATTTAACGAGATTAAAGAATTCTGAGATCGACAGTTAGCAGATTCTTAAGAAACGTAAAGTATCATCCTCATTATATGTCGTTAAACCAGGCCTTAACTACTGCCGACTGTCAAAAGAGAGTAACTTTTTGCCAATAGGCAGCGCAGAAAATCATTAACGATGAAAATTTCGTCACATACGTTAAGTTTAATGATAAGACCACGTTTCACAGTACTGGTGTTTTGAATCGTTATTGTTGTTATTAATTGTCTTCAATAAACTCTCATTGGATGCAAGAAGTTGACTATCAATATCGCTGGAGTGTAAATGTTTGGTGCGGCATAGTCAATAAGTATTTAGTTGGTCTTTATTTTCTTTGAAGGTTCAGTAAATAGGCAAAATAACTTGCAATTTATTAGGAATGAATTACCGACTTTATTTGAAGAGGCTGACTTCAATATCAGAAATCGAATGTGGCTGCAACAAGATGGTGCCTCTTCTGATTTTAGTTAATGCCTGAGAATCTATCTCAATCAGAGATTAAACTATCGATGGATAGGTAAAAGAGGTCCGGTAAAGTGGCCTTCTCGGTTATCAGATCTAATCTTGTTACATTTTTATTAATGGGGCTTTTTGAAGAATGTGGGATATTAAAATCGACCGACTACGAGACATGATAATGAGAATCCAGGATGTGTTTCAAAATATTCTACGTGCTGTACTATTAGCAGTTACTAGTTTTCAGAAACCAATCAATAGCTGTTTACAAGTTGATGTAGCAACTTTTAAATACCGTTGAGCCATAATCTCTGATCTTGCCTTAACTAGCTAGGTCCTTTAGACATTTTGCCTTGACTGACCGGCTTCTCTAGTGATTTTGCTTTGACTGGCCGATTTTTTATATGTTAGAACTAACTCAGTAGCCCTTTGAAAGATAAAAGTAACCTTGAAAAAATCTGGAATGTTAAGGTCATAATCAAGATCATATTTAGACATAAAATTTTTTGCTTTGTCCATTTTCGGAATTAAATGTGTAGATTCCTATTTAAAAGAATAAATTAAATCTTGAAATGACTTAGAAGATCATAGTCAAGCTAAACGTTCAATGTCCTCTACTATAACTTTAACTCAAAACTCTTCTGTAAGAGACTCTAATTTTAAGATTTTTAGGTTAATTGATTATAATGACTTTGTGAGTCATAGTTTCAATTCTGGTTAATATCATGTTCAAGGTCATATCCGAATGTAAAATTGTCCGTTTTTTCCATTTGAAATGAGTCAAAAATAGGAGTTTCCATTTTAAAAAATTGATTTGATCTTAAAATGACCTATATGATCATGATCAAGGTCATGATCAAGATCACCATGAGCTTTTTCCTTTGGAACCTTCCAACTTTTTTTAATAAAATTTTCCTCTTCCGTTCTGCAGATCAGAAACATTTGCATATATTTCTTAAAATGGGACACCCATATATATATATATATATATAAAATAAATATAATATATAAAATAATATATATATATATATATATATATATATATATATATATATATATATATATATATATATATATATATATATATATATATATATATCTATATTGGGTGTACAACTTTGCTTCCGCCGTTTTGCAATAGACGGCTGTAGCGGTAAGTAGTAGTTGAAATAAATAGATCATAGATTTCATATAATAAGCTTAGGTATTTGTTAATATAACGCCATCGAAATATGAGTCGATTTGTGTCTGCATCATTAAGTTATTCTCGATTAAACATGTCTGCTTACGAGCCAAATTCTCGTCATTTGCGGGAGGTTTTAATTTTCTGCTTTAATATGAAGAAATCTGCGACTGAGGCTTATCGAATGCTCTCAAATACCTATGGTGAGGCCGCTATTAGTAAAAGAACGTGCCGAGAGTGGTTTCAAAGCTTCAAGAACGGCGATTTTAACGTCGAACACCAGCATGGCGGTGGAAGAAAGAAGGTTTTGGAAGATGCAGAATTGGAGGTATTACTTAATCAAGACTCGTGTCAAACGCAACAAAAAATGGCAGGATCATTGGGAGTGACGCAAAAAGCCATTTCAAAACGCCTAAGAGTCATGGGAATGATTCAGAAACAAGGAAATTAGGTGCCGTACGAGTTGAAGCCAAGAGATGTTGAACGGCGTTTGTGTGTTTGTAAACAGCTGCTTGCAAGGCAAAAACGGAAGAAATTTCTGCATCGCATTGTGACTGGGGACGAAAAATGGGTTCACTACGATAATCCCAAGCGCAGAAAATCATAGGGATATCCCGGCCATGCTTCTACGTCGACGGCCAAACCAAATATTCACGGTTCCAAGGTCATGCTCAGTATTTGGTGGGACCAGCTCAGCGTTGAGTATTATGAGCTGTTAAAACCGACTGAAACAATCACAGGCGATCGCTATCGAACGCAATTAATGCGTTTGAGCCGAGCATTGAAAGACAAACGGCCGCAATACAGCGAGAGACATGATAGTGATTTTACAGCATGATAATGCTCGACCGCATGTTGCGAAAGTGGTCAAGACATACTTGGAAACTTTGAAATGAGAAGTCCTGCCCCACCCGCCGTATTCTCCAGACGTTGCTCCCTCGGACTATCACTTGTATTGATCAATGGCACACGGCCTGGCTGACCAGTACTTCCGGTCTTATGAAGAAGTAAAAAATTGGATTGATTCGTGGATCGATTCAAAAGATGACCAGTTTTTTCAACGCGGGATTCGTATGCTGCCCGAAATATGGAAGAAAGTAGTGGCCAGCGATGGACAATACTTTGAACCATAAATGTATAACCAGTTTACAATAAAGCCTCGAATTTCGGAAAGAAACGGTGGAAGCAAAGTTGTGCACCCTATATACTATATATAAATATATATACAAAAAAGCTATCAAAAATCGATCCATTCTTTAGTATCTTCGTACGAATGGAAGCGCTGCTTAGCCAGATCATGTGCCATCGAACGGAATAGGTGAGAATCGGAAGGAGCTATGTCAGGAGAATACTATGTCTGGGTGAGGTAGAACTTCCCATTAAAGTGTTTTTAGATAGGATTTCACTGATTTTGCAACATGAGGCTGAGCGTTGTCGTCTAACATAATCACTTCGTCGTGTTTCTGCTCGTAAAATAGCCGTTTTTCTTTTATGGCTCGAGTTAAATGCATCAATTAAAGTTGATAGAAATCTTCCGGGATAGTCTCATTTGGTTCGAGCAGCTCATGATCAATAACACCCTGTTGATCCCACCGAATGTAGAGATGAAGCTTCGAACCACGGATATTTGGTTTTGCGGACGATATTGATGCATAGCCGGGCTTACCCCGCGATTTTCTACGCTTTGTATTATCGCAGTGTAATCACTTTTCATCGCAAGTCACAGTAGAGTGCAAAAAATCTTTTCTTTTCGGCTGTTGAAGCAGTAGATCACATGTGACAAAACGCCGTTCGACGTTTCTCGGCTTCAATTCATATGGCACCTAATGTCCTTGCTTCTGCATCATTCCTAACACTTTAAACGTTTTGAAACTGTTGACTCATCAACTTGTCATATTTTTTTAAGTTCTGCTAGCGTCTGACATTGGTTTTGATCAAGTAATTCTTCTAATTATTTGTCTTAAAATTTTTTCGATGCACCAGAACGTTCTTTATCCTCAAGTTTAAAATCATTATTTCTGAAGCGTCGAAACCAGTCTCTGCATGTTGTATCCGACATAGCATCTCACCATAAGTCTCAATTCGAATTCGATGCGCTTCAGCAGCAGATTTCTTTTGAATAAAATAGTGCAAAAAATTCACCGAAAATATCCTTTATTTGTCACAAAAGTAGACATTTTCAGAGCCAATGAAAAATTACTTTGTTTATACTAAAATGACCTATCATACACTGAAATTTAAGGTTAGATACAGTACTTTGATACAGTACTTCCTTCCAGGTGCGTCACCATTCGAAATTCCATGCACGGAGTATTGCTACTGTCATCTTCATCATGAAGAAACAGCGAGAAAATTATTTAACCCTTTACCGCCCAAAGTCTCTCTCCGCAAACGTAAACTTTAGCCCCTTCAAAATATGACTAATTCATCTATTTTTTTCTGAAAAATACCTCACCCACTATTTTCGAATATGCTCTTTCAAAATCTGCTATCAGAAATTCAAAAAAATGCACTTAAATATTATTTTTTTTTTCGATTTAACTTAAAGAATGACAATTTGACCTCTTTTTTTATAAATTCCATATTTTCTATAAATTCTAATATCTTCAAATAAAAACAATTTATATCATGAGTGATCTCAATCTCTTGCCTTTCTGATGCGACCTTCCGTTTTTAAAAAGCTATAACGGCCGCTTCAAACTGGCCGTTTAAACATTGCAGTGTAAAATAAAACTTCGACAGTTACTTACGAGAACAGAATCAACTCAACGAAAAAATGTTATAGAACAAAAAGTGCTTAGAAATAACCAAAGAATACGTGTGAATTTTTTCAAAATTTTTTGAGACGTTTTTGAATTTTTGGACTTGGCCACTTCAAAAAATCCCAAAAATGTCTCAAAAAATTCTGAAAAAATTTACACGTATTCTTTAACCGATTCTAAGCATTTTTGTATAAGTAAAATTTTTTCAAAAAGTTTTCATAGTTGGTTTCATCACACTCAACTTCACTCTCATCGCTTTCATCTTCGTCTTCAATAGAAATGCCCGATTCACCCGAATCATCAGCATTAGGTATTACAACATAATTATCGTCTTCTGTGATTTCGACTAAATACTTTTGTCTTTCACTTCTTCTAACAGGGCCAGAATCCGACTTTCTTTTAGGCATAGTGATAAGGATAAATAAAAAATTATAACTTATTTATGATTTTAGCAAATTCACGTAGTTGTGATTACTTGAGAGTAAATGAAATGATATGTACTATGGATATAGTAGTATATTTGAAATGCCCGAAAACGAATAGTCTCAGAATTGAAACAAGAAATACATATATTATTTTGTTAAAATTTAGTTATCAGAGGAGGAAAAGCAATATAAGCGTAACTGTATGAGCCATATACGAGTACATTCTGTCAAAAAAGTACCGGGAATTATCGATTTAAATCTGGTAGGGCAATTTAGGCAGATAAAATTTTTTTTTCTTGGTTAGTACAACTGTCCTTAATGACCATGCCGAATTTGAGCGGAATCTGTCAACGTGTGTGTTTACAGTAGCTGTTTAAGTCAGTGGCCTTCAGCTCGGGCGCCAAATTTTGTTTTATGGCTTCAATCAACTGAAAACGGGTGCCACGGAGCGGCAATTAAAGTTTTGGAAAGAGGAAGAAGTCACAGGGAGCCAAATCCGGCGAATACGGTGGTTGTTCAAGCGTGTTCGTTGAGTTTTTGGCGAGAAAGTCGGTCACAATCGTAGCTCGATGAGACGGCGCGTTATTGTGTCTTGCGGCAACCTTTCTCACGCCCAAAATATCAATTTAAATCGTACGTGTGGACTCGTGGAATATCTCAAGTTCATGTGCTATCTCTCCCAAGCTGGTATGACGGTTTGCGAGCACCGTTTCCTTAATATTATCGACGCTATCTGCGGTCGAAGCCATCGATGGGCGTCCCGAACGAGGCAAGTCTTCGACGACTCCACGACCCTCCTTGAAGGCTTTGTACCCCTCATACGCACGGGTTTTCGATAGTGCTTTATCATCAAAAGCCTTTTGCAACATTTTTAATACATCGGCACACGAAATTTCATTCGCAACACAAAATTTTAGACGAATTCTTTGTTCAACGTAATCACCCATTGTAAAAGATCGGCACGCACTATTGACATCGACTGACTTAACCAGCTACTTTAAACACACTCGTTGACAGATTCTGCTTAAACTTGGAATAGTCATTTAGGACAGTTGTACCAACCTAGAAAAAAAAATTTACCTGCCTAAATTGCCCCGCCAGATTTAAATCGACAATTCCCGGTACTTTTTTGACAGAATGTATGCGTAACGTCATCAACTGATTTTGTGGTCTCTTTACTCAAGGAGAATTAACTTTTTGCAAAAATTTTTACAATTGCAAAAATGCTCAGAATCAGTTAAAGAATGAGTTTAAATTTTTTTTAGAATTTTTTGAGACATGTTTGGGATTTTTCGAAGTGGCCAAGTCCAAAAATTCAAAAACGTCTCAAAAAATTTTGAAAAAATTCACACGTATTTTTTGCTTGGTAACATTTTTTTGTTTAGTTAAATCTGTTCTCGTAAATAACTGTCGAAGTTTTATTTAACACTGCATTGTTTAAACGGCTATTTTGAAGCGACCGTTACAGCTTTTTGAAAACGGAAGGTCGCATTAGAAAGGCAAAAGGTTGAGATAACTCATAATTGAAATTTTTTTATTTAAAGATATTATAATTTATACAAAATATGAAATTTATAAAAAAAGAGGTCAATTGTCATTTTTCAAGTTAAATCGAAAAAAAATAATATTTAAGTGCATTTTCTTGAATTTTTGATAGTATATTCTGAAAGAGCACACCCGGAAATAGTGGGCAAGATACTTTTCAGAAAAAAAATAGATGAATTAGTCATATTTTGAAGGGGCTAAAGTTTACGTTCGTGGAGAGAGACTTTGGCCGGTAAAGGGTTAAGGTCTTTATACATATTTATATATATATACTACTATGATCAAAAAATAAGACCAATTTCTTAAATTTTTTTCTAATTCTTTATTTATTCTTTCAAATCTATTTCGTCACCTTGAAAGTAGTTCCCGCCCGACACAATAAACTTATGCCAACGTTTTTTCCAATCCTCGAAACAGTCCAAAAAGTCCTTTTCAGAATCGCCTTTAATTGCGATTCACGTTTAATTTCCTCAATTGAGTCAAAACAATGTCCATGAAGTAGTCTTTTGAGTTGATTGAACAGCCAGAAGTCACATCGCGCTAAATCTAGCGAATACAGTAGTTGTGGAACCATATGAGTTGAATTTTCGGCCAAAAAGTCGCGAATAATCAATGCGGCGTGAGACGGTGCATTATCGTGATGCAAAAACCATGAGTTGTTATTCCACGATTCCGACCTCTTTTTGCGAATAGTTTCACGCGAACGACGCATAACACTCAAATAATATTCGTTGTTAATAGTTAGGCCCAGCAGGAGAAATTTATTTATAGAAAAGGTATTTAGAAAGCATCTCTTCGCACACATTAACACGACGCTCTTTTGCAAAAAAATGAGTGTTTTTAGAACCCATCGAGATTAGATGCGTTTGAAACCTAAATATTGCTTAAGTCGATCCACATAAAATGCCAACAGAATCAACAAGATCTCTAATTGTTAATCGACGATCTTTGAGCACAAAGTATTCGATTGCTTTGATGTGTTTCTCATTAGTTGATGTCGATAGTCGTCCTGGACGCCGTTTATCTTGGACGCTGTCTCGCCTTCTTTGAACTGTTTGTACTACTTGTAAGCATTTCTTTCCGACAAAGTCTGCTCGTGAAGGCCTTTTGCAACATTCTGAATGTTTGTGCGCAAGAAATTTCATTCCAAAGGCAAAATTTAATGCAACTTCTTTGCTCACTAAATCTGTCATTCTAAAAATCGCTGAAATCACTTTTTTATGTCCACAAAAACCGGCGTCACTTGCAAATTAAAGAATGCATTGACATGAAATTTAATACAGATGTCTCACAGTGCTACCAACTTCAAAAAAAAAGTTTTGTCAAATCGATAAACCCGAAAAATTTAAATTGAAAATTGATCTTACTTTTTGATCATAGTATATGTATATATCTATAGATATACATATTTTTTTTTTTTTTTTCTAATGCAAAAGAATTATGTTTACATTGCTTGGCAACAAAAGAAAATGTTAAATACTCGACCATCAGAAAGTACTAAAGTACTAAATTACAAAAGTATTAAGCTAGAAAGTTTTTTTCTCTAAAAGATAATAGTAAGCATTGTATAAAGGATATAAATCTTTTTTAAGATCAATCCAGGAGATTATATGTATAGTTAATAAAGACTTTCATGCATTCGTCATTTTGGTCGGGTAGCAGAACTGCTTCTTAGTCGATCGTACCTTTGGAATCTTATATACATTTTAATTTATAATAAATTATAAGATAATAAATAAATTAAAATGTAGTAAAGTAGGGCACATTCTACACACTAATTTATTTAGAATTTAATTGATTTTTAAAATATAATTAATATTATTCAAAAGACTATGATTTATCAAATATTTTCTATTTTTAGTAATTTAAGACCCTATGGCTTTTTTATGATAAAAATTATATTTTATCAAATTTAAAAAATTTTCTAAGTATTGGGTGTACAACTTATCTTCCGCCTTTTTTTTCGGAAATTCGAGGCTTTATTGTAAACAACTGGTTATACATTAAGGATTCAGAGTATTGTCCATCGCTGGCTACTACTTTCTCCCATCTTTCGGGCAGCATACGGATCCTGCGTTAAAAACTAGTCATCTTTTGAATCGATCCACGAATCGATCCAATTTCTTACTTCTTCATAAGACCGGAAGTGCTGGTCAGCCAGGCCGTGTGCCATTGATCAAAACAAGTGATAGTCCGTGGAAGCAACGTCTGAAGAATACGGCGGGTGGGGTAGGACTTCCCATTTCAAAGTTTCCAAGTATGTCTTAACCACTTTCGCAACATGGGGTCGAGCATTGTCATGCTGTAGAATCACATTATCATGTCTCTCGTTGTATTGCGGCCGTTTGTCTTTCAATGCTCGGCTCAAACGCATTAACTGCGTTCGATAACGATCGCCTGTGATTGTTTCAGTCGGTTTTAACAACTCATCATACACTACGCCGAGCTGGTCCCACCAAATACTAAGCATGACCTTGGAACCGTGAATATTCGGTTTGGCCGTCGACGTGAAAGCATGGCCGGAATATCTCCATGATTTTCTGCGCTTGGGATTATCGTAGTAAGCCCATTTTTCGTCCCCAGTCACAATGCGATGCAGAAATCCCTTCCGTCTTTGCCTCGCAAGCAGCTGTTCACAAACACACAAACGCCGTTTAACATCTCTCGGCTTCAACTCGTATAGCACCCAATTTCCTTGTTTCTGAATCATTCCCATGACTTTCAGGCGTTTTGAAATGGCTTGTTGCGTCAATCCCAATGATCCTGCCAATTCTTGTTGCGTTTGACACGAGTCTTGATCAAGTAATGCCTCCAATTCTGCATCTTTTAAAACCTTCTTTCTTCTACCGCCATACTGGTGTTCAACGTTAAAGTCGCCGTTCTTGAAGCGTTGAAACCACTCTCGAAACGTTCTTTAACTAATAGCGGCCTCACCATAGGTATTTAAGAGCATTCGATGAGCCTCAGTCGCAGATTTCTTCATATTAAAGCAAAAATTTAAAACCTCCCGCAAATTACGAGAATTTGGCTCGTAAGCAGACATGTTTAATCGAGAATAACTTTATGATGCAGACACAAATCGACTAATATTTTGATGGCGTTATGTTTACAAATACCTAAGCTTATTGCATGACATCTATGATCTATTTATTTTAACTACCACTTACCGCTACAGCCATCTATTGCAAAACGGCGGGAGCAAAGTTGTACACTCAATAGTTTAAAACTTTTGTTTTGATTACAGGGTGCGTAAGGTATTTGAGGACAACTTGAGAGTAAAATTAATTAGCTTGTATTTTTAATAAAATTTAATAAAATTTGAGGAATTTTTTATACAACTTTAAATTAATATATGGCTATAAAGTTATTCAATCAAATCGCCATTAGCAGCAATAACCTCTTAGATCCAGGTCCGGAAACGATTACATGCGCGAATCAAATGCTCCTTGTTCATATTGACCATAACGGCATTAATAGCAGTCTTCAGCGAAGAAGTGGTGTTATGAGGATTGCTTATTGGTCTCACGCACAACTACGCCCCATACGTAATAATCCAAAGGATTAAGGTCTGGGAAGCTAGGCGGCCATAGGTTCGGTGTTATGTGGTCATGAAAATTTTCAGCCATCCAATCTTGTGTCGCCATCGCTTTATGTGAAGGAGCAGAGTTTTGTTGAAAAATGTATGGTCTGCCTCCGCTTACATTGTCTATCCAGGGTTTTACTACCGTCTCTAAAACCTCGATGTATGCAGCAGAGTCCACTCAAAGTCCTTGAGTAAAAAAGTGTGGTGGCATAACATGTCCTTCGTTGCTGACAACACCTAAAATCATAACAGTGGCTGGAAATTTTGTGTGCATAACAACAGGAACCTCCGTAGGATTTGAACATAGCCATCTGTCATTTCTGCGATTGGTCTTTTGATCTTGGTCAAAATTTTTTTCGTCGGAAAGAAACCATAACATTTTGGGCGCCTCAGGGTGTTTGATTTTGTTTAAAAGACGTTTTGATCGGAGAACTCTCTGTTCCCGTGTTCGTCCCGACATGAACTGTCCTCTGCGCATCACGTAAAACTCATACCGAAGGTCTTCGTGGACAACTCTACGAATAAGGCGCTCAGAAACATAAAGCTCACTCGCAAGGACCCTTATTGATTTTGAAGAGTCCTCGTCTATGATCGCTTGCACTTGCTCTAAAAATTCTGCAGATCAGACAGTGTCAGAACGTTGTTCGTGCTTTTTGCGTTTTGCAACCGATTCTGTATCGCCTCCTGATGCTTCCTATTCACGGCGAACCTTATGCACGAATGAACGGGCGCAATTAAGAAAATAAGAGATCTCTAAATCTGTATGGTTCGCACATATAGCGACTATGACAGCATGTCTCTTCATTTCTTGAGTGATGTTGTAGTCCGCCATTTCTTATCTAAAAAGGAAAAAAAATTAAAACAAAATTCGCGAAGTTATAGTCTCATTTATGCATGTTCTCAAATACCGTACGCACCCTGTATTTTTTAAATCGATTTAAAATATTTTTGCAAAGTATTCTTATATCCATAAATTTAAAAATAATGTAATACCAGGTGTACAAGTATGAAATCCGGATTTTAGACAACAGATGGTGTACTAATGCAGTTTAAGCTGTTATGATTTGACACTGCGCCATTTTATTGTGTCATCAACAAGTTCAGACGCGCATTAGTGATAGACTAAAAAAGTGTGTGCATCGTGTTGTATTGTTGTAATCAATATGTTAAAATTTATACCAAACAAAGAGCATTCGTGGACAGCATTAAATTTTTGTTTTCATTCAAAGAAAACTGCTGCTGAATCCTTACGGTTACTACGAGAAGCTTATGGTGAACATGCTCTATCGCAAGATACATGTAAACGATGGTTTTAGCGTTTCAAAAAATGTGACTTCGACGTTGCAAACAAAGAACATGGAAAACCGCCAAAAAAATTCGAAGATATGGGTTTGCAATTATTGTTGGACGAAGATGATTCGCAAACACAAAAACAACTCGCACAGCACTTGGGAGTTTCCCAACAAGCTGTTTCCAATCGCCTACAAGCGATCGGGAAAATTTAAAAGAGCGGTAGATGTGTACTACATGAGTTGAATGACAGGCAACTAGAAAGTCGCAAAATCACATGTGAAATTTTGCTCGCTCGGTACAAAAGGAAATCGTTTTTGTATCGAATAGTAACAGGGGATGGAAAGTGGATTTATTTTAAAAATCCGAAACGCAAGAAATCATGGGTAAACCCAGGAGCACGATCCACATCGATCGCAAGACGAAATCATTTTGGCAGAAAGACGATGCTCTGTGTTTGGTAGGACCAGAGGCACGTGGTCTATTATGAGCTATTGAAACCTGGGAAAACGGTTAATACTACACGTTACCAACAACAATCAACCATTTTAAACTGTTTGCTGCTTGAAAAAGGCCAAAATACCGAAAGAGGCAACACAAAGTATTAAGTTGCTGCAGATAAAATAGCCGATTTAGCAATGTCATAAAGTTGGCTGCAATTTTAGTGTATTATGTTAGCATAAGGCAGCGCAAACGATATGACATATTAAAGTATAAATACTGCGTCCTTGGTTTATAAAGTCATTTCTGTTTTGCACTTCATAGTGATCGTAAAAACGAAAAGAGAAAGTAAACATGGAAGTGAATTAAAAACGGCTTCTTTTACTATACGAATTTAATTTAGAGCACAACGCAACGGAAGAAACGAGGGATATCGACAGCGCATTTGGGCCTGATACAGTTAGCGAACGAACCACTCGGTGGTGGTTCGAAAAATTTCGATCCGGAGATATGGACCTTGGAATTAAGCCACGTGGACACCCAGGACCATCGATCGATAACGACGAGCTGCGTGCATTAGTGGAGTCTGACCTTCGCCAAACCATAAGGGTTCTTGCTGAGAAATTAGTCGTTCACAATTCGACAGTTTGCCGCCACTTGCAACAACTTGGAAAAGTGAAAAAGCTTGACAAATGGGTTCCGCATGATCTTACCGAGCAAAACATGACGCGTTGAATGGAGATTTTAAGTTCTCTTCTCTCCCGCAACAATAAGGAAGCGTTCTTGCACCGAATTTTGACCTGCGATGAAAAGTGGATTTTATACGATAATCGTCGCCGATCGGCCCAATGGCTAGATGCTGATGAAGCGCCAAGACACATGCCGAAATCAAGCCTTCATCTAAAGAAAATACTGGTGACTGTTTGGTGGTCTGTAGCTGGAGTTATCCACTATTAGTTCCTGCATTCTGGCGAAACCATCAATGCTGAGAAATACTGTGCTCAACTGGATGAAATGCATCAGAAATTGATAGTCCAACGACCTAGGCTTGTCAACAGGGATGGAGTGATACTGCTTCATGATAACGCACAACCTCATGTATCAAGAACAACGGTCCAAAAATTAAACGAATTGTGCTATGAGACTCTTCCTCACCCTCCATATTCACCAGACCTCTCACAAACAGATTAAAATTTCTTTAAACATTTGGATCACTTTTTGACAGGAAAAAGATTTAATAATAAAGCTGCTGTCAAAAATGCCTTTGAGGAGTTTCTTCGAATCAGAAACTCGGGCTTCTACAAAACTGGAATAAATGTACTTGTATCTCGTTGGGAAAAGTGTGTTGCATCTATTGGTACCTATTTTGATTAAATAAATTGTCTTTATAAAAAGTTACAGCTGTTTAAAAGTTTATTACTAAATCGGCCATTTCATCTGCAGCAACCTCATAGAAGAAAAAGCACAGGTACTTTTTTTGGCAATTTCACCAATCCAATAGTAAGCTTGATGCTACATAGCCTAGATTCGGCTTAGGATTTGACTGGTTAATCGTATAGTTATTTGATTTACATATCTTTGTTAACCTTCTGACTAATTATTTTAATTTTGTTCCCAGATCTGGAATATAATAATAATAAGAAAAGAATAAATAGTTTACGAATCTCTAGTATTAAAGGTTATGATTACTTATTACATACAGGGTAACAAATGCCAAGTTGCCTGAAGTATATGCATCTCTTTCCCCCTCTACTATATCGTATAAGGCTGGGCCAACCTAGGTACATTCTAGAATGTTGTCAGGTTCTATTGAGACGCCGTAAAGAGCAATACGTGTACCTCAAAATGAGTGACCTTACGAACGAAGAAAAGGTGTAGCTCATCGAGTGCTTTTATTTAAGAGGTAAAAACTATACTGAAGCGTATAGAGGTTTTTGTACTAAGTTTGGAAGTAAAAAAGTAGCCAGTCAAAATACTCTTAGAAGGTAAGAATGAAAAAAATTATGTTTGACTTTATCGTATGACCGCATTTTTTCAAAAAGTTTTCAAATTTATTCTTACTTCTTTCCTAGAGTCATTGAGAACTTCATCAATTATTATACTCTTGACGATTGTTGTCATGATCTTCCTGGTCCTTCATACACAGTTACAACAGAAGACAAGGTTGCCTAAATCGAAGAACATTTTAAGAATAATCGAACGGATTTAATAAAAAAAGCTGCAGCAGCTTTAATACTGAATCGAGAGACACTAAGATTAATAATAAAAAATTTAATTAAGTTACATCCTTACGAAATTTTTTCCTTTTGTTAAGAAACGTGGATTAGTCAGAAACTATTATTTTATGCAAGATGGTGCTACGCCGCATAGAACTCAAGAGGTATTTAAAGCTTTCGACGAAGTTCATGGTGAATGCGTCATCGGTTTAGGATATCCCAAGTTTGCACACGCAGGTATAGAATGGTCCCCTTATTTACTGGACTTAAACCCGTGTGATTTTTTCTTATGGGGCTATCTGAAAGATTACTGTTATGCGGAAAAATCCAAGACCAAAGATGATTTGAGAGAAGCTATTAGAAAAGGAATTTTTAGTATTTTTTTATCTAAAATTGAACAAGTTTTTTATAGTTTCCAAAAACGGCTTGATTATTGTGCAAGTTGAGATGGGGATCACTTCGAAAATATTTACCATTAATAGTTATTCCCTAGCCAGGTTTCGTCATTTTTTTAAAAACGTAATATATGTCTCTTAAAAAGTTCGATTAAACTAAAACCTATTTCAAATAAAAATGACCACTTTACTGATTTACTATGTATTTCTATTATTTTTTTCCCTGCACTTATCTTAAAATTATAAGTTATTACTTTAGGCAACTTCCCATTTGTCACCCTGTATATTACACCATTAGTTAAAATTAGATAAATGGTACAATTTGTGTGTGTCTCGTGGCGTTGTAAGTAGATGTAGTGATTCAGAAAACAACATTAGAAATATCAAAGGCTTGAAAAATTGACGGTGTCCAGCCTTGTACCAGTCAGCTTAATGAATTAAGGCCGGCGGGCCAATTAGACGACCCGAATTCAGCCGTTTTTGGGAAGCGTTGTTGGACGGGAAAAAAAATAATTAGTTAAATAAACTTTTGAGGATAGTTGTATATATATCTATACATATAATACTAAAAAAAAAAAAAATTTGTGCAATCTTCAGAAAAAAAATGTTCATTTGCTATTAACAATTATCTGATGATTTTTCAGGCAAATGTTCCACTTTCTACTTTAAAAGTGCGCCATTACAGGAGCTGTTTGTCCGGCCGTGGATCCTGAGAAAACGGAGACGTCATCGGAAAAACGCTGCACAGTCGCCATTCTGAAATTAACTGCTTCAACAAATTTTGCTATACAGTCATTGATATGTATAAAAAATACTCTTTATTGAAATCTCGATTTATTTTGTAGTATTTCTGTATAAAGAATCCTAAAAAAGCCTATTTTTTTTGGCCTCTAGAGTAGCCTAACCCCTTAAGTCGCGTTCAAGTTGCTTGAATTCATGCGGTTGGATAGATAAGCTATGCGCAAGAACATTTGAATTCTTTTTTTTTTTGTGTTATTCCAGATTAATGATATGAATAACAGTGGGTGAAACTATGATCGTCGTCCGCTTCATTTTATAATAGTTTCTGATTTAATAAGCAAGTGATGTGAAATGTGAATAAAACTAGTGTAAGTAAAAAAAATTTTAAGTAAAACAAGAAGAATAATTAAAAATCACGATGTAAACAAATAGATAAAACAAATCGAGTCATTGTGGGACGCCTGACAGATGCTAAACATAATTTATTATTGATTTATATAAAATTAAAACAAAGATTAATAATTTCTAAAAATATATAATTTTCTGTGTAAAAATGTGTGCATCAGTATTACAAAAATATAAATGTATTAAAAGGCAATATATGTTATGCAATTGGAACAAAAAGGCTTTTATTAAATATAATTTAACGTACACTCTGACAAAAAAGTATCCGGAAATTTGAAATAAAACGCAAAAATATTAAACTTCTTCAATATTTATTGAATCTCCTTCAAAATATGCTCCATTTGAAGTGATACACATGTGCCGACGTTTTTTCCAATCATGGAAACATTTTTTATAGGCGCTTTCAGGGATGGCCTTCAGCTCCTTCTGCGAATTTTCTTTTATGGCGTCTATAGAGTCAAATCTGGTTCCCCGGAGCGGTAATTTCAGTCTGAAGTAAATAAAAAAGTCTCACGGAACTAGATCAGGCAAATAAGGTGGCTGGTCGATGGTTTTTATCGAGTGTTTGGTCTTAAAATCGTTAATAATCGTGGCTCGATGAGATGGTGCGTTATCGTCATGCAAAATCCACGAATTGTTTTGCCACCAATACGGCCGTTTACGGCGAATATTTTCACGCAAACGTCTCAAAACAGTTAAATAGAAGTCCTTATTGACCGTTTGACCTTGCGGAACGAATTCATGATGAACCACACCACGAATATCGAAAAAAACAATAAGCATCGTCTTGATTTTCGAACGACTTTTGCGAGGTTTTTCCGGTTTCGGCTCATTTTTTCCCACCCATTCCGATGATTGTTGGCTCGTTTGTGTGTCGTATTTATAGACCCATGTCTCATCACCAGTTATGATCCGTCCCATGAACGTGGGATCAGAATTCGCACGATCCAGCATGTCAGCAGCTACCTGCATCCGGTACTGTTTTTGAAGAAAATTCAGCTCTAACGGAACGAGCCGAGCGGCGACGCGCTGCATGCCCAATTGGTTCACCAAAATCAAACGAGCGGTTTCACGAGAGATGTTAAGATCACGAGATATCTCTCTAACACTGGCATGACGATTTTCGAGCACGATTTCCTTGATTTTTTCGACGTTATCGTTGGTTGAAGAGGTCGACGGTCGTCCTAAACGAGACAAATCTTCGACGATCTCCCGACCATTTTTAAAGGCTTTATACCATTCGTACACTTGGGTTTTTGATAAAACAGAGTCTCCATAAGCCTTTTCCAGCATTCGCAACGAGTCAGCACACGAAATTTCGTTCAAAACACAAAATTTGAGACAAACTCTTTGTTCAATATTTTTTTCCATTGTAACATTCGCAGACTACCACTGAGGTCGACTGGTTTCAACAGCTGTCGTAAACAAACTTGTTGACAGACCGCACTCATGTTTGGCATAGTAATTACGGACAGTCCTACCAACATACAGAAACTTCAAATACTTAAAAATACTTAACGCGGGCAATTTAAATGAGAATTTCCGGATACTTTTTTGTCAGAGTGTATGTAAAAAATAAATTTTATCATTCATAATCAAATCATCCGTTATAGCGGTAGTACAGCTCATCAAAGTTGTCGTAATTATTCTAGAGGACAGCATAAACGAAATATCAAAATAATGTTAAGATTATTCCTGACAGCTTAAAAGCATTTTTATATGTGCTCGGATCATAAAAATCATAGATTTTTATACTGGTGCATATAATATATGGATGACGAAGTAGACCCAATAATTATTATTATACATCAAGCCGGTAATATTGGGTTTACATTGGCGGACTGGACGCTCTAGATGCGTTAAGATCAAGAAGCTGGTACACTTAACCCATTAATGACAAAAGAACACTTTTTAGATATTTTTTTCAGCGACATAATTAACTATGAAATGATTAGTGAGAAACATCGAAAAATATCATTTCCGATGTAGAATTTCCTGATTTTTCGATTAGCGGAGTCAGAATTTCAAAAAAAATGCATATTAAAAAAGTTGTAATTGTTTATTTAACAAAAAACACGAAATTTCGATAAAAAAAAATGTTTCGTTCTATATTTTCGCATCGACAGTGGAAGCCAATATTTTCAAACTGTGCATTTTTTGCGTCCATGGTCCTTAACCTTCAAAATCCTCCATAAGGTTTTTTGAAATTAAACATGGCGGTATCCAATATGGTGGCTTAAAGATAAAATTTTTTTGCTTATTCTAGTATTTTTGAATCAAACTACTTTTTTGGGTTACTGATCATGAATCTGCTATTAGTTTTTTTAAATTCGAAATGGCGGCTAAAAATTTTCAAAATTATTCAAATTTTATGAAAATTGGTATATAGAGGTTTTTTGGGTCGCTGATTATGAATTTGGTAATTATTTTTCCAAATTCAAGAAGGCAGATCCAATACGGCGATGGTTAATGCTAAAAACCATTTTTATAATATAAAAATTAGAATGTAGGAGTTTTTACGATCACCAATTCTATGAAAATATCGTCTTTTAGCCGTAAATTTACGTTGCCCAGCTCTTACAACGTGGAGGTAAACGACAAAACTAAGAGCCTCTTTTTTCTTTTTTTTTTTAGATTTTATATTTTTTAATTTTTTTGTATTTTTTATTATTATTTATGTAATAAATTATTGGTGTAAAGGTAGAAAACATGAGGAACATACATGGACTTTGCAGTCTTTACACATTTTTTTTGTTCTGGGAGAGCATCTTTTGAAATTTTGACAATTTTTTCTCAAACAAACAGTTATAGATGTGTGTAATTTACTTATTTTTGCTTTCGCAAGGTAATATTTTGCAATCTTCATAGCGAGATCTTTTGTACCAAGTTTTTTTTTATGTACGTAATTCCGAAGAACTGTTGCAATAGCCATCGTAGATTGAATGAATCTCATAAATATCGGCCAAGTCCATTTCTTTGCTTTTATACTTGGCATCAAATTACTGCAATGTAAATTATGTAAATCAACACCACCCATAAGTAAATTATAAATTTTAAAGGCATAAAGAAATAATATAGCAATTTAAAAAAATGCGCTTCCAGAACAACAAAAATGTGTAAAGACTGCAAAGTCTATGTATGTTCCTTATGTTTTCTACCTTTACACCAATAAATTATAACATAAATAATAATAAAAATACAAAAAAAAAAAACAAACAAAAATTAAAAAATATAAAAACTAAAAAAAAAGAAAAGAAAATAGAGGCTTTCAGTTTTGTCGTTTACCTCCACGTGGTAAGAGCTGGGCAACGTGAATTCACAGCTAAAAGACGATATTTTCATAGAATTCGTGATCGTAAGAACTCCTACATTCTAATTTTTATAAAATAAGAATAGTTTTCAGCATAAACCATCGCCGTATTGGATCTGCCTTCTTGAATTTGGAAAAATAATTATCAAATTCATAATCAGTGACCCAAAAAAACCCTATATACCAATTTTCATGAAATTTGAATTATTTTGAAAATGTTTAGCCACTATATTGACTCCACCATTCTGAATTTAAATAAACTAATAGCAGATTCATGATCAGTAACCCAAAGAACCCCTATGAACTAATTTTCACGAACATCCATCACAAAAAAGTTGTTTTATTCAAAAATACTAGAATAAGCAAAAAAATGTTATCTTTAAGCCGCCTTATTGGATACCGCCATATTTAATTTTAAAAACCTTATGGAGGATTTTAAAGATCAAGGTCCATGAATGCAAAAAATGCACAGTTTGAAAATATTGGCTTTCAGTTTCGATGCGAAAATATAGAACGAAACATTTTTTTTTATCGAAATTTCGTGTTTTTTGTCAAATAAACAATAACAACTTTTTTAATATGCATTTTTTTTTAATTCTGACTCCTCTAATCGAAAGATCAGGAAATTCTACATCGGAAATGATATTTTTCGATGTTTTACACAAACGATTTCATAGTTAGTTATGTCGCTGAAAAAAATATCTAAAAAGTGTCCTTTTGTCCTTAATGGGTTAAGCAATTGCCGCCGGAATACGCTATCGCAGATTGTTAAGTGGATTTTCAAACGCTCATTTTCAAAACGCTCCTGCTGGTCCAAGCATCGGATCAATTGTGTGGCACTTTTGATTTTTCTTTTTATAATTCATAAAATTAATAAAATTCATGAAAATTATTTAAAATAAATTGATGGAAACGTATAATAAGGAAGTAAAGTTAAAGTATATTTCAAATCAAATTTCCACAAAAATTCGTAGTGTCATATTTTTGTTGATTCATTAATAATTATTCTATTTATGTTTCTATTATTTCATCTACAAATGCATGACAGCAGATTTAATAAGCATGTGTTTTAATTAATATGTTATAATTTAGAAATCATTAAAATTTATTAAAAATATTATAATTATTTAAAGTCTCACAGGTTAATTACTTTTTAGTAACTACTATTTGTAAAATTGTAGTTGCTACCATTTATTTATACTACTTTGTATAAATAATATTATTTTATGTTAATATAAACTAAGCTTATTTTTATTTCTGAAAACAATGTGTTGGTAGTACAAATTAGTCTGGTCCGTTTTCAAAAGATGGCTCTGGCTATTATGAATGTAACAGCTGAAGTCGGTAGTTTCAGAGAGTTTAGACATCTGTCAATAATATTTAGTTTATATCGCCTCGAGTTTGATAAAAAAAATCTTGTTTCCAACTGTGTTAAATATGTCCAATTTTGTGTTAACTAAGCAGCATTTGCGGGAGGTTTTATTTTTCTGTTTTAATTGGAAAAAAAGTGCAGTTGAAGCGCATCGAATGCTTGTGGAAGTTTATGGTGTCAATGCTCCAAATGATATATCTTGTAGGGAATGGTTACGGCGTTTCAAGAATAAAGATTTCAGCGTTTAAGACAAGCCTCGCTCTGGACAGCCAAAAAAATTCGAAGACAAAAAGTTGAAGGCATTACTCGATGAAGATCCGAGTCAAACACAAGAGGAGCTTGCAGAATTATTGGAAGTGACTCAACAAGCAGTTTCTGTACGTTTAAAATCCATGGAAATGATTAAAAAGCAAGGCAATTGGGTACTGTATGAACTAAAACCGAGAGACATTGACAGGCGATTTTTCTGTTGCGAGCAGCTGATTCAAAGGGAACAAAGAAAAGGTTTTTTACATAGAATTGTTACTGGGGATGAAAAATGGATATTCTTTGATAACCCCAAGAAGAAAAATACTACGCTATGCCCAGTCAATCGTTGCCATCGACCTCAACTTCAACACCAAAGCCGAATATTCATGGTTCGAAGACCATGTTGTGTATCTGGTGAGACCAAAAGGGTGTTGTGTACTATGAGCGGCTACAACCTGGCAATACCATAACGGCCGATCGGTATAGGCTGAGAGGGAACTGCTCTCTCTATATCCGTCGGCCATAAACTACACGTGTGTGTGAAGCCTGCGCGTGCGCAGTGCGCACCTCGAGAATTAGTATTGCGCGTAAGGCAATACTAATTGCTCTTCGCGTAAACGGACCTCTCCGCAATAATTCGAGTACTTCGTATTACTTTTATTGTTTTATTCATTAAATAAGCATTAAGCACAGAGCCGGTGTCTTTCTTATTTTAATTCCCTACAGCTTCCCTATCCCGAATACCGCCGCCTCCGCAGGTGTGCTAATCTAGCATTGGCACACAAACTGAGTAGCCGAGCCCGGTGGCAGCAACACCGGTAGCAGGGCCATAGGCAAGGTTCCACACACAAGAAAGAACAAAAGCAGGACCAGAGGAAGGTTCTGCGTTGCTAGCGAGACGTAAATAAATACACCCCGTTACAATCTGCGTTTTATTTGTTTTACTTGTTACTTATTTAATTACTTTATTTCGTAGAATGCGTATTCTTTATTTATTTTATTCATTTAATTATTTTATTATTTATTAATAATAAAAGAAATATAATAAGTATTAAATTTCCTATAATTTTGAAGTTAATTTTTAAATTTAAAAAAAATTAATAAATATGGAAAAAATAATTAATATAATATATTTTTAGCAAAGAAACAGTTAGACGGTGGATGTGGACCCTGCGGCTCGTCACTTCCACGATATTTGAAGACTCCAAACCACTCCAACCGCCTTACACTGTGTGTATGCGCGCGCACACGAAACAGTGAGACAGAGGATGTGGACCCCGCGGCTCGTTACTTCCGCGGTATTTAAAGACTCCAAACTATTCCAACTGCCTTACACTGTGTGTGCGCGTGCATACGCAACAGTAAGACGAAGGATGTGGACTCCTCGGCTCGTCACTTGCGCGGTATTTAAAGACTCCAAACCACTCCAACCGCTCTACACTGTGTGTGTATATGGGTGCGAAGAATTAGTCGAATAGATATACGCTAATAAATGTAGATGGAGATCTATTAAACCAATTCTTCTGCATCTACGATATGATCTTGCGCTAATACGTTTCAGAATTGCGCGATGGCATCAAAGAATGCGTCAATTCGCTGAGGACGAGGGTACATTCTTCCAAAAAAGTACCGGTAATTGTCGATTTAAATCTGGCGGGGCAATTTAGGCAGGTAAAATTTTTTTTTCTAGGTTGGTACAACTGTCCTTAATGACTAAGCCAAGTTTGAGCGAAACCTGTCAACGAGTGTATTTACAGTAGCTGGTTAAGTCAGTCGATATCAATAGTGCGTGCCGATTTTTCACAATGGGTGATTACGTTGAACAAAGAATTTGTCTAAAATTTTGTGTTGTGAATGAAATTTCGTGTGCCAATGCATTGAAAATGTTGCAAAAGGCTTTTGGTGATAAAGCCCTATCGAAAACCCGTGCGTATGAGTGGTACAAAGCCTTCGAGGAGGGTGGTGAAGTCGTCGAAGACTTGCCGCATTCCTGACGCCCATCGACGGCTTCTACCGCTGATAACGTCGATAAAATTAAGGAAATGGTGCTGGAAAACCGTCATACCAGCTTGAGAGAGATAGCACATGAACTTGAGATATCCCACGAGTCAACACGTACGATTTTAATTGATATTTTGGGCATTAGAAAGGTGCCCGCCAGACACGATAACGCGCCGTCTCACCGAGCTATGATTGCGACCGACTTTCTCGCCAAAAACTCAATAAACACGTTTGAACAACCACCGTATTCGCCGGATTTGGCTCCCTGTGACTTCTTCCTCTTCCCAAAACTTAAATTGCCGCTCCGTGGCACCCGTTTTCAGTCGATTGAAGCCATAAAACAAAATTCGGCGTGCGAGCTGAAGGCCACTGACTTAACCAGCTACTGTAAACACACTCGTTGACAGATTCCGCTCAAACTTAGCATAGTCATTAAGGACAGTTGTACCAACCTAGAAAAATAAATTTACCTGCCTAAATTGCCCCGCCAGATTTAAATCGACAATTCCCGGTACTTCTTTGACAGAATGTATGCCCGCTTGAACAAATATTTGGCTAAATGAGACACCAAATGCTAAATGTTCTTCGCAAACCCCACACTTAGAGGTGTTAGCCCGCACCTCTCGCCAAGTACGCTCAATTATTTGGGTATGAGCACCACTCGCGGGGTCAACAAAATTGACGCTATGGTTTACAGATTCGTGAACATAGCGTTTTTTGTCGGATAGATTACGATACGCTTTTAAAGCAAGATCCACTGTTCGATAAAATTTATCAAGATGTCAGCTATTCGGTCTTCGACGGGCATAATAAAGACATTTTCTGTACCCTGTTCGATTTTACCAAATATCCACTTGCTGGTAACGAGACGCCCGCAATTATACTTTCGCTTGCCAAATTTTGCCTCGTCAATCTTTGCTACGACGCCGGGTCCCTCGAGTTTTTTGGAGTTATGTTCCATCCAATAAACACATACTTTACGACAGAAGCTGCTTTAATCGACCAGAGTGTTTGAGCCTACATTTAGGTCGTCGAGTATATATCCCCATCGAGGGACCGGCAGCCATAGGAAGTGGGCGAAAAATTTGAGACCAGTGGGATGTGGTAGCCGTATATTTTAAAACCACGTTCCTGTTTTAGCGCTTTCATAAAAATTGCATCGTTTTATTTTTTTCTCTTTTTGGGATCGGCAATGTTGCGCGATTTGCGGCAGCGGAATGCCAATGTTCTGCGGTCCAGTGTCAGTTTATTCCCGCAATCAGAGCACATCATCGTGTCTTTAATAATGCGTTTATCAATTAAAAATTAAACGCACCACTCATCATTGTGCGCATTGTGTGTGACTGACGCATTCGAAACATTTGCAGTCATTTTTGCAATTGGAGATTCCGAATTGTAAAGACAACCGCTTGAACCAAACCTTGTCAAATTGGCCATTGTATCGTTATTCCTTAGTACAATGCAACTATGGCGAATGTTATATTTTCCGGTGATCTGAATCACCCTACTCGTCTCCGAAAATACCTTGAGCACTCTGCTCGTCTCCGACAATATCCTCATACAGACATGGTGCCAGGAGATATTTAATACGATTGGCTGTTTATTGTATGAAAGCACTATTTTGAGAAACTAATACCGACCCATATACGGAATAAATTCAAGTATGCAACGTTTAAACACGAGGCGGTAATAGATTTTGTAAATATTTGTTACCAAAATCGAATACCGTTGTACCAGTTACAATATGCGATATTCGCGATGAATTGCTCATACGTATCTTTGGTATCGTAACAATGCGTCGAATATTTTCACGCATTGAGTACATTCTCAAATCTGCACCGTGGGCAATACGCCTGTTATTAGCACAGGCGAAGAATGATACCTCGAACGGACATGGGGTCATCGGTCTGTTTCCGGTCCGTTTCTACACACACACGCGCGCGCGCACATACACTCTAGAGAAAAAATGACTTTTTCGCCATTTTCTAGGTCAAAGAGGTCTGACCGCCATCTTTTATTGTTCTATTCGTGATCAGCGGGTCAAAGTAAGTAAGACAACGGTCTTCCCGACCCTAATTTCGCATAGGTAGCTCATCGCAAGATTTACTATCTTTTTTTTTCGTTTATTTTATTCATTTATTTATTTATTCACTTGTTTTATTCGTTCATTTCTTCATTTATTTTATTCGTTTATTTATATTTCTTCTATTTACTTATTATTTATTTCGTTATTATTTCATTTATTTACTTATTATTTCTTAATGTTTGGGATTTATTTATTCCTTTGATCATTCATTTTTCATTTTATTATTTGTCTCTTCTTATTGCATTTCGTTTTGGTTGCATCCTTTAATTTTTTTAGGAAACCATTTATTATTATTTACTTCTTTATTTATCGCTCATTTTAATTTATTTATTTCTTTTAATTTTTTTATTTACTATTTATTTTAATTTCGCAACTTATCGTCTTCATTTTATTCATCGTTATTTCATTTTATTTTTGCATTATTTTATTTCCATATTCCTTGTTCCATTTTATCATTTTTCATTTTATTGGATTATCCTTTGTTTCATGTTATCTTATTTATTTTACTTTTACTTTTTATTTAATTTTTATTTTATTGCCTGTTATTATTTATTTCCCAAATTTTTCAAAAATTTTTATTTTAAAAATTATATAGATTTATTATTTGTTTTTAATAAGAGTTTTTATTATTTATCTCTTTGTTTTTTTACTTATTTTATTATTTTTTTATTTATCTATTTATATATTTATTTAGTAATTTACCTTATTATTTGATTTATTATTTATTGTTTAAATTTTAACTCTCTTTTTTTTACCTCCTTATCTATTATTTAATTCATTATCATTTATTCATCCTTGTTTATTTTAATTTGTGTCTTTATTATTTTATTTTACATATTTATCTTTATCAAGGGGCCTGCCAGCGCCCCGCGGTAAGTATTGGTACTAACCACGGGCGCCTGGCACACCCATTTATACATTAAATTGATGCATGAAAAAATCAAAAAATTTTTTTTGATTATACATTTTAATATTTAATAAAATGTAATCTATAACCTTTGCTTTTTTTATGTTTTTTCAAATAAAAAATAAAGCATTAAGATTCGTGCATTCGTGACGAAGATATGATGTGCGCCCCCAAATTTTCATCAAATCGCTCTTCAAGCATTTCGTCTAATATTTAGATTCATATTAAGATAAGATAATCTGAACAAGATGATATCTTGTTTTTATCTCATTATCTCTTTATATGTGTGTATATATATATATATATATATATATATATATATATATATATATATATATATTAGGTGTAGTTAAAAGAAATCCATTATTTTTGCATTAAATTGAAGTAGAGAATGCAATCTCGTTCTCGCGAGATCTTGTTCTCACAAGATCTCGGCCTTTTTTAGCGAGATTGATCTCGGACGAAAAAACGGCGAGATCTCGCGAGTTTAACGAGATTGCACTCGAGCATAAAAACGTCTTATTCGAAGCGCGGACTGACACGGACGGAGTTGCGATCTGTCGGTTTCGTTCGGTGCGTTTCGGTCGCGGGACGAGGTGTCTCTTAGATTCGTTCGTGCGTGCAATTGGTCGAAAATTGAGCCAGTGTGCAGCGTCATCAGCGCGCATTTGTTTTGTTTACTTATAGTTGTTGCTAGCTAACGTGATTGAGTTTAATTGCATTCAAGTATTTTTTTAGTTATTTATGCAAAAGAAAGTTTCTTATGTAATTGACGAGTAGAATAACGAACGATGTCGGCGAATATAGTTTATAAAGACTATGAGAGTGTGTCGGAAGCATGGAAATACTTTTTGAGAGCGGAAAATGGATTGAGTGCTAAGTGCAAACTTTGTAAGAAGATTCTTAAAACCAAAGATCGATCTCCGCATGGCTTACATGTGCATTTGAAATCGATTCATAAAATTGACACGAAAACGAAGAATGTCATACCACCCCCACTGTTGCCGCCACCATCATCAAATACTGGGGCTACTAATCAAAACATGGAATTAGTAACAGCATCCGCATGTACGTCGAATGTTAGTCAAGAATCGCCAGGATCGTTGGTACCAGTGCCACCAGCAAGGAAGAAGAGGCAAAAAATTACTGATCATTTTCTTCCGGTTGAAGATACTTCTATGGAGAAAAAAATATCAAGAATGGTAGCCAAAGATGGACTACCTTTCCGTGTTTTCTGTTCTTCCAAAGATATGAGAGATCTCTTCAATTCTTTGGGACACAAACTGCCTATGTCCCCAAACACAATTAAACTTATAGTTATGAATTATGGCATGACATTGAAAATGGAAATAATGCGTGGATTGGCTCAACTGAAAGAGAATGATCACAGATTTACGCTAACATTTGATGAGTGGACTTCTTCTATGAACAAGCGATACATGAATGTAAACGTACACACATTTTTGAACGGCAATCCTATGTTTTGGAACTTGGGGCTGATTCGCGTCTTTGGAAGTACGCCTGCTGAAAGTGGTGTCAGTATTTTGAAAACAAAGTTAATCGAATTTGGCCTTATTCTGGAAAAAGATATTATCAATATTACTACAGATGGGGCAAGTGTGATGAAAAAGTTGGGTCGATTGATATCACTTTTACATCAGCTCTGCTATGCCCATGGAGTTCAACTTGGCATAATAGATACTATTTATAAAAAACAAACTGATGTTGAGGAACCTGTGATAGAATCTGAAAATGAGGAAAACGACGATGAGATTCCTTTGGAAATGGACGAAATTTCTAGTACAGGCTCAGACTCAGAAGATGATGTTTTTCATTGCTCTATGCCCAGAATAGAAGTAGACCTAGATGCAGAATATGCGGGTATTATTGAGTAAGTTGGAAGATTGGTGAAACTTTTTAAAAGATCACCTACTAAAAATGATACTCTGCAAATATACGTAAAGCAAGAATTTGGAAAAGATATTAAGTTACAACTTGATTGTAAAACTCGATGGTCGAGCCTAGCAGACATGATTTCTACATTTGTTAGAATCAAGCTGTGTGTCAGCAAAGCCTAGATCGACCTTAGCCTGGAAGCTGATCCGAACTACTCTTTGAATGCGAAAGAACATGCGGTTTTAGCGAACTTAGACAAGGCATTTCAACCTGTAAAACTGGCTGTGGAGGTGTTATGTCGTCAAGATACAAACTTGGCTATCGCAGAAACAATACTTAGGTTTATGATTCGCAAACTGGAAGAGCTAAAAACTCCATTGGCAGAAAAACTAGCTGGCTCCTTGAGAAAGCGCATTGTTGAGAGTCGGATGAATTTGACAGCATGCTTGTTGTATATAAGAGATCCAGCTAAATACCAAGCAGATAAAGAAGAGTTTGCGAAAGACGAAACATTTTAATTGCCTCCAAAAAATGTGATTCGAACTGAAATTAAATCACTTATAGAGCGTTTGCATCCGCAATACAATCTGACTAATTTACAGACACAGACAAATTCAGATCCATCTTGGTCGATCGCATCAACATCAGCTGCCACCGCTAATGATATAGCTGAATTTGAGGATGACGATAATAAACAGCTTTCATTTCTTTCTGAGACACGCAAGAGTATTTCATTGCAAGAAGAACTTCAGGAAACATTGACTGCTGCGTTCAAAGAACCTAGAGACAGAAAACCAACTACGAATTCTCTGGAGGCATTAATCAAAAAGGAAATGAATTTATACGAGTCCGGGGGGTCAAAAGGCGAACTTTAAAAGTTCGTGGATAACTGCCTGAGATCTGTGGTTCCAACTAGCGTTGAATCCGAAAGGACCTTCTCAGCGGCTGGTTATCTGGCCAACAAAATAAAAAGCCGTTTAGCAGATGATTCCTTGGACATTTTGTGCTTCTTAAGAAGCTACTTTCAAAATAATTCGTAATAATGGCTCGTGATTTGAACTGAACAAATCTTTCATTTGATTGGTATATTTTGTTAATTAATCTGTAATTTCTAATAGTCTGACTAATTGGTATATTTTGTTAATTAATCTGTAATATCTTATGGTTCTACTGAGAAGATATAGTTTTATTTAATTGATAATAATATCTCAGTTTAATAGTCAACTCAACTTAGATAATAAGTTTCATTTTTTTGACTTCTCGTTGTTTTGTTTGTTATAAAAGAACTGTTTTATTACTAAAAGATTTTTGTTTGATATTAGAAAAGATGACTGGTTGTTTCTTTTATATGTTATTTGATAGATACGTACGTCAAAGTTTACTACTTAGAAGTTTATTAAAAGATTATATACAGATACGTCAAACAATGTTTGATGCATAAAAGTCTATTGAAAAAATTCGTAAAAATAAATGTTTATCTCATAATACTTATAATTTTTTTCCTAATTTATTCAAATATTGTGATTATTTGCAAAAAAAAACATAAAACTAATAATCTCGCGAGATCTCGAAATTGGCGAGATCTCGCAGTATTGTTATTAATAAACTCGCGAGATCTCGCTTGAGCCCCGATCTCGCAAGATTTGCATTCCCTAAATTGAAGGTTTTATTTAGCATAGATAGAATAATACGATTTAGGTCAAATATGCACCGTTTTGTTCGATAACTTGTTGCCATTTTGAAGGTAATTTCATAATGCCTCTCTCGTAGTAACCCTTGTCCCTATTGTCAAAAAACTAGGACAGTCGATTTTCACAATCTTCTCTTGAGGCGAATTTTTCACCTGCAAAATCATTCGTCATAGACAGGAACAAGTAGTAATCACTTGGTGCGAGGTCCGAACTATAAGGTGAATGCATAAGAACTTTTCAACCAAGCTCCCGAAGCTTCTGGCGAGTCACTATCGATGTATGCGGCCTGGCGTTGTCCTGATGTAACACAATTCCTCTCCTATTGGCCAAAGCTGGCCGCTTCTGGGCGATTGCTTCCTATAAACGGTCCAATTGTTGACGGTACAGGTCCGAATTAAGAGTTCTGACGTAGGGGAGCAGCTCATAGTAGATGATTCTCTGCCAGTCCCAGCAAACACACAGCAAAACCTTCCTGACTGTCAATCCTGGCTTGGCCGCCGTTTGCGCCGGCTCACCGCGATTTGATCACGACCGTTGTCGCTTGACATTGTCGTAAGTGACCCACTTTTCATCACCAGTAACCATCCACTTTAGAAATGGATCGATATTGTTGCGATTCAGCAGCGATTAGTAGATGGAATTTCGGTCCATGAGGTTTCTTTGCGATAACTCGTGTGGCACCTATACATCGAACTTCTTTTTGTATCCAGCCTTATTTAAGTGGTTCCAAACGGTTTTTTGTGCAATGTTTAGCTCCTGGGCAATCGAAACAGTGCTTACGTGACGGTCGGACTTGACGATTTCCATTATTTTATCGACATTTTCGACAATTGGCCTTCCAGAGCGTGGTGCATCTTTGACGTCAAAATTACCGGAACGGAATCGACGAAACTAAAATTGCGCGTGATTGGCTGTTACAGTATTAGGACCATAAACACTATTCATTTTTTCAGCTGCCTGTCTTGCGTTTTCGCCTTTATCGAAGAAAAACTGTAAAACATGGCGTATTTTCTCTTTGTTGGTGTCCATCTTTGACGCGTGCTAAAAAAATACTAAGTCTAGCAATCGCAAAACTGTATTAGAAGCTTTTTTAGTACGAAATCTCATCTTTCTAACGCCATCTAATGTAACCTGATCGCATTATTACAACGGGAGATACACACTACTAAAGCCATCTATTGGCAAAATAATGAATTACTTTTCACTACACCTAGTATATATATATATACAGGGTGCGTACGGTATTCAAGGACAACTTGAGAGTAAAATTAATTAGCTTGTATTTTTAATAATATTTAACGAAATCTTAGGAATTTTTTTTACAACGTTAAATTAATATAATATGGCTATGAAGTTATTTAATAAAATCACCATTAGCAGCAATAACCTCTTCGATCCGAGACCAGAAACGATTACATGCCCAAATTAAATGCTCCTTGTTCATATTGACCATAACGGCATTAATAGCAGTCTTCAGCGAAAAAGTGGTGTTATGAGGATTGCTTATTGGTCTCACGCACAACTACGCCCCATACGTAATTATCCAAAGGATTAAGGTCTGGGAAGCTAGGCGGCCATAGGTTCGGTGTTATGTTGTCATGAAAATTTTCGGCCATCCAATCTTGTGTCGCCATCGCTTTATGTGAAGGAGCAGAGTCTTGTTGAAAAATGTATGGTCTGCATCCGCTTACATTGTCCATCCAGGGTTTCACTACCGTCTCCAAAACCTCGACGTATGCAGCAGAGTTCACTCGAAGTCCTTGAGTAAAAAAGTGTGGTGGCATAACATGTCCTTCGTAACTGACAACACCTAAAACCATAACAGTGGCTGGAAATTTTGTGTGCATAACAACAGGAACCTCCGTAGGATTTGAACATAGCCATCTGTCATTTCTGCGATTGGTCTTTTGATCTTGGTCAAAATTTTTTTCGTCGAAAAAAAAACATAACCTTTTGGGCGCCTCAGGGTGTTTAATTTTGTTTAAAAGACATTTTGATCGGAGAACTCTCTGTTCCCGTTTTCGTTCCGACATAAACTGTCCTTTGCGCATCATGTAAGACTTATACCAAAGGTCTTCGTGGACAACTCTCCGAATAAGGCGCTCAGAAACATGAAGCTCACTCGCAAGGACCCTTATTGATTTTGAAGGGTCCTCGTCCATGATTGCTTGTACTTGCTCTGAAAATTCTGCAGATCGGACAGTGTCAGAACGTTGTTTGTGCTTTTTGCGTTTTGCAACTGATTCTGTATCGCCTCCTGATGCTTCCTATTCACGGCGAACCTTATGCACGAATGAACGGGCGCAATTAAAGAAATTAGAGATCTCTAAATCTGTATGGTTCGCTCATACACTCTGACAAGAAAGTATCCGGAAATTCTCATTTAAATTGCCCGCGTTGAGTATTTTTAAGTATTTGAAGTTTCTGTATGTTGGTAGGACTGTCCGTAATTACTTTGCCAAACATGAGTGCGGTCTGTCAACTAGTTTGTTTACGACAGCTGTTGAAACCAGTCGACCTCAGTGGTAGTCTGCGAATGTTACAATGGAAAAAAATATTGAACAAAGAGTTTGTCTCAAATTTTGTGTTTTGAACGAAATTTCGTGTGCTGACTCGTTGCGAATGCTGGAAAAAGCTTATGAAGACTCTGTTCTATCGAAAACCCAAGTGTACAAATGCTACAAAGCCTTTACAAACGGTCGGAAGATCGTCGAAGATTTGCCTCGTTCAGGACGACCGTCGATCTCTTCAACCAACGATAACGTCAAAAAAATCAAGGAAATTGTGCTCGAAAATCGTCATGCCAGTGTTAAAGAGATAGCTCGTGATCTCAACATCTCTCGTGAAACCACTCATTTGATTTTGGTGAACCAATTGGGCATGCAGCGCGCCGCCGCTCGGTTCTTTCCGTTAGAGCTGAATTTTCTTCAAAAACAGTACCGGATGCAGGTAGCTGCAGACATGCTGGATCGTGCGAATTCTGATCCCACGTTCATGGGACGGATCATAACTGGTGACGAGACATGAGTCTATGAATACGACACACAAACGAGCCAACAATCTTCGAAATGGGTGGGAAAAAATGACACGAAACCGAATAAACCTCGCAAAAGTCGTTCGAAAATCAAGACGATGCTTATTGTTTTCTTTGATATTCGTGGTGTGGTTTATCATAAATTCGTTTCGCAAGGTCAAACGGTCAGTAAGGACTTCTATTTAACTGTTTTGAGACGTTTGCGTGAAAATATTCGCCGTAAACGGCCGGATTTGTGGCAAAACAATTCGTGGATTTTGCATGACGATAACGCACCATCTCATCGAGCCACGATTATTTACGATTTTAAGACCAATCACTCGATAAATACCATCGACCAGCCACCTTATTTGCCTGATCTAGCTCCGTGTGACTTTTTTCTTTTCTCCAGACTGAAATTACTGCTCCGGGGAACCAGATTTGACTTCATAGACGCCATAAAAGAAAATTCGCAGAAGGAGCTGAAGGCCATCCCTGAAAGCGCCTATGAAAAATGTTTTTATGATTGGAAAAAACGTTGGCACATGTGTATCGCTTCAAATGGAGCATATTTTAAAGGAGATTTAATAAATATTAAAGAAGTTTAATATTTTTGCGTTTTATTTCAAAGTTCCGGATACTTGTTTGTCTGAGTGTATAGCGACGATGACAGCATGTTTCTTCATTTCTTGAGTGATGTTGTAGTCTGCCGTTTCTTATTTGAAAAGGAAAAAAAATAAAAAAAAAAATTCGCAAAGTTATAGTCACATTTATGCATGTTTTCAAATACCGTACGCACCCTGTATATATATAGATATTATTATTATTACAAGAAGAATTTTACAGTAATTACTGCGATAATGTTTGACTATTGTAAATCTTATAACAACTTAAAAATGGTAAGAGGCCTGACCATGTTCTTTTTCGCTTTTAGAATAAGAATCTTTCTATCGTTTCTTCAAAATAGCCCTTTGATAAGTCTGTCAATATGAATTTTAGATGGTAAGAAAGGAACCCCAGTCTAAAAATTATCTCCAGTTACTGAAGGCGCTGTGAACGTTATTAATATCAGTAATCCACATTTTTGCAAGGTAGCTTTTTTTCGCTAAGACATAGGAAAATAAGCGTCTCCGCCACGAGTTGAGACGTCGCGAGATCACAGCGTTTTTGTTCTCACTCTAAATGCTGAGTATTATTTTTATAGTACACTCTTAATAAAAATTTTAATACACGAATTTAATAAATAATTTAAAATAATATTAAAAAGCCTACGATTATACCAAGATTATCAATAATAATAATGCAGTACTCATATTAATCATAATTATATTTTTATTTTGCTTATTTATAGTTTAGTTTTCAGTTTTATTTATTTATTTATTTTTTGTTGAGTTTATTTTAGTATAGTTTAGTTTTTAGTTTTAAGTTATAATATCTTTTGTTAAATCTGCTTTACCTCATACAACAAAATGTATATTAATAAATAATTATCTATCTATTTATTTATCTCTCTTGGTCTGCTTGCGTGCGCCAGTCTAGCGAAAAACTTCGTAGTTTGATGAACGAATGACGAGTCTTGATTAGGAAGAGAAGAAAGAATCATGGCGAGTCTGGCAAGTCCAGCAAAACCGATCTCAGCCGGTGAATCTTCTTTTTTTATACATTTGTAAAGAGATAACTTTGTACCCATTCGATTATTTGAAATTAGCGCGGGGTGGACGCTACTACTTTATCTTGAAGGCGTTCCGTTTGAGTGGGAGAGTTAAAATTAGAGAGAGATGATCCTTTTTTGCATAATTCTTACACATGTTTATTTTTTATTATTTATTATAAACTACGTTAAATTAATTTACATGATCATTTTTCATTTAAAATTTAGCTCATATTACAATAAAGAAGTTTTTCGTCGCATTTTGCGCAATTAATTTACACGAGGATAGTTAAATAAAGAATAATTATTAAATAATAAAACAAATGATCGCCACTAAGAATACGTGTGATATCCCTGGAATAACCAAGTAATTTATAATTATAAAACGGTTGAAATTAAAAAAAATAATTGCAGAATAATAGTTTAAATAATTATCCTTTAGAAATTACATTTTTCAATTTATTCGTTGGTTATCGCTATCAACTGTCGCTAACTTTTGGTTAAACCAAGAGTTATTTAATTAATATTTATTAAGGTTTTTGTGTTACTACGTTACTTCAACTAAATTAATTAAGGAATCTAGAACAATTAACTGTTGCGCATTAACAATTATTATTATATGTTGAAATTAAGACATTGCAAAATGTAATTAATAGTATAGTAATGATTAACGTAACTATTCTTATAAATTTTGCTTATAATTAATTTAACATATTGCAAAAAGAAATAGAATAATAGAAAAAAAAATAATCAATAGGTAAATACACAGTATGTCGGAAAAGTTCCCGAACTTTTGAAATAAAAAATCGAAAATTACATGTAAAAAAATTTATTCCAGTTAACTTTCAACATAGTCCCCTTCCCTAGATATACACTTATTTGAGCGCTCCATGAGTGATTCGAAGGCTCTCTGGTACTCCTCTGAAGTTATCGCTATGAGACGCTTGGTGCAAGCCGCTTGAATGCTCGGTACATCTTCAAAAAATCGTCCTTTCAAGCCCATATTTAGCTTGGGAAATAGGAAAAAGTCGGCTGGAGCCAGATCTGGCGAGTATGGGGCGTGATTGATGCGTGGGATCTGATTTTCGGCGAGATAACGCTTCACAATGTCCGAAGAATAAGCAGGCGCATTGTCATCCAGCGAACTCCACGATCCCGGTTCCTTGTACTCGGGCCTGATGCGATTAATCCGGCGCTTCAGACGTATTAACGCCTCTACGTAATACGCAGCATTCACGGTGGTGTTTGGGGGCACAAATTCTTTGAGTATCAGGCTTTTGGAGTCAAAGTAAGCGATGAGCATCGTCTTTACCCGTGATTTTTGTTGGCGCACTTTTTGAGGCCTTGCACGGCCCGGACTGAGCCAAGCGGATGACTGGCGCTTCGTGAAAGGATCGTATTGGAAGCACCAAGTCTCGTCTCCAGTCACAATTAAGGTTAGAAATTCCGGAAAGGTGTCTCAAGTCTCAATAAAATCTTGACAACATTGGATGCGAGTTTCTTTCTGCTCTGGTGTGAGAAAGTGCTGAACAAATCGAGAGCAGACCTTCCTGCGGTTCATTTTTTCTTTCAAAATTAACGCGACGCTATCCTTGCTCATGTTCAGTTCGTTTGCCAACATTCTAAGAGATATGTGGCAATCCTGCTTCAGTAGCGCGCGCACGCGAGCCTCGTTTTCGTCGGTAACAGCTGTTGACGGCCGGCCGCTTCTCTCGTCATCTTCTAACGACTCTCTACCCTTCTTGAACCGACTGAACCACGTGTAAACAGTTGTACGCGATACTACACCTTCACCGTAAGCCAAATCGATCATTTTTTTCGTTTCCACGAAAGTTTTTTTAAGTTTATAGCAGAATTTAATTGCGCCACGATGTTCAAATTTCTCATGCATCGTAGAGCTTGCACCAGGGTACTAAACACACGTTCACTCAAGCAAGTCTATCTCGGCAACTAATGAAAGGATTGAAAAAATTCTCAGACACTCCAGAGGGATGTAGCAACATAGTACCGGTGTCGTCCAAAAGGTGGCGCCACTCGTACAAGCGCTACAAAATAAGTTAGGGAACTTTTCCGACATACTGTGTAGTTATAAAAAATTGAAATATTTAGCGCTATAATTTGTCCTCGCAAAGTAAGATAAGTACAGCCGTAGAATTAAAGTTACATGGATATAAAATATATATAGGTGAGAATATATCAGCGTTAAACATTAATATAATATTAACGAATTAAAATAATAATTATAACTGTCATTGGAGGAAAAAGTTACAAAGTGAAATTAATATCCCAGAATTAATAAGAAATTATGATTAATATAAGTACGGCATTATTATTATTAATAATCTTGGTATAATCGCAGGCTTTTTAATATTATTTTAAATTAATTATTAAATTTGTGTATTGAAATTTTTATTAAGAGTGTACTATAAAAATAATACTCGGCATTTAGAGTGAGAACGGAAACGCTGTAATCTCGCGACGTTTCAAATCGTGGCGGAGACGCTCATTTTCCTATGTCTTAGCGAAAAAAAGCTACCTTGCAAAAATGTGAATTACTGATATTAATAACGTTTACAGCACCGTCAGTAACTGGAGATAATTTTCAGACTGGGGTTTCTTTCTTACCATCTAAAATTCATATTGACAGACTTATCGACCGGGCTATTTTGAAAAAACGATAAAAAGATTCTTATTCTAAGAGCGAAAAAAAACATGGTCAGGCCTCTTACCATTTTTAAGTTGTTATGAGATTTATAATAGTCAAACATTATCGCAGTAATTACTGTAAAATTCTTCTTGTAATAATAATAATATCTATATATATACAGGGTGCGTACGGTATTTAAGGACATGCATAAATGTGACTATAACTGTGCGAATTTTTTTTTTTATTTTTTTTCCGTTTCAGATAAGAAATGGCAAACTACAACATCACACAAGAAATTAAGAAACATGCTGTCATCGTCGCTATACACACTGACAAACAAGTATCCGGAACTTTAAAATAAAACGCAAAAATATTAAACTTCTTTAATATTTATTAAATCTCCTTCAAAATATGCTCCATTTGAAGCGATACACATGTGCCAACGTTTTTTCCAATCATGGAAACATTTTTTATAGGCGCTTTCAAGGATGGCCTTCAGCTCCTTCTGCGAATTTTCTTTTATGGCGTCTATGGAGTCAAATCTGGTTCCCTGGAGCGGTAATTTCAGTCTGGAGAAAAGAAAAAAGTCACACGGAGCTAGATCAGGCGAATAAGGTGGCTGGTCGATGGTATTTATCGAGTGATTGGTCTTAAAATCGTAAATAATTGTGGCTTGATGAGATGGTGCGTTATCGTCATGCAAAATCTACGAATTGTTTTGCCACAAATCCGGCCGTTTACGGCGAATATTTTCACGCAAACGTCTCAAAACAGTTAAATAGAAGTCCTTATTGACCGTTTGACCTTGCGGAACGAATTTATGATAAACCACACCACGAATATCGAAGAAAACAATAAGCATCGTCTTGATTTTCAAACGACTTTTGCGAGGTTTATTCGGTTTCGTGTCATTTTTTCCCACCCATTTCGAAGATTGTTGGCTCGTTTGTGTGTCGTATTCATAGACTCATGTCTCGTCACCAGTTATGATCCGTCCCATGAACGTGGGATCAGAATTCGCACGATCCAGCATGTCTGCAGCTACCTGCATCCGGTACTGTTTTTGAAGAAAATTCAGCTCTAACGGAAAGAACCGAGCGGCGGCGCGCTGCATGCCCAATTGGTTCACCAAAATCAAATGAGTGGTTTCACGAGAGATGTTGAGATCACGAGCTATCTCTTTAACACTGGCATGACGATTTTCGAGCACAATTTCCTTGATTTTTTTGACGTTATCGTTGGTTGAAGAGATCGACGGTCGTCCTGAACGAGGCAAATCTTCGACGATCTCCCGACCATTTGTAAAGGCTTTGTAGCATTTGTACACTTGGGTTTTCGATAGAACAGAGTCTTCATAAGCTTTTTCCAGCATTCGCAACGAGTCAGCACACGAAATTTCGTTCAAAACACAAAATTTGAGACAAACTCTTTGTTCAATATTTTTTTCCATTGTAACATTCGCAGACTACCACTGAGGTCGACTGGTTTCAACAGCTGTCGTAAACAAACTAGTTGACAGACCGCACTCATGTTTGGCAAAGTAATTACGGACAGTCCTACCAACATACAGAAACTTCAAATACTTAAAAATACTCAACGCGGGCAATTTAAATGAGATTTTCCGGATACTTTCTTGTCAGAGTGTATAGCAGAGTTGATGACAGAGAGAAAGAGAGAGAGAGAGAGAGAAAGAAGATTTAAGCACCCAGATTTATATTCAAATGAAAAGTGAGTTGAAGTAATTCTTATATCGTGAATCCCATTATTTTTTTTCTCTCCACCTTCTTTCTTCTTTTATCTATTCATATATATTTTATTTTCCAAAAAGGTAGAGTTGGCCTGAGTTTTGGCTAACTACCTTAATCCATAAATCAATGGGTAGGACCTCCTCCAGAGTGGCGTAGCTGGCCTGAGTTTCGGCCTAGACGCACGCTTAGTCCCGCATTTCACTACCTTTTCCTTAGTAAAGCCAATGAAAATAAGGCAGAAACATTCTTCCGCCATCTCGAGCCCGTAAACTTGAATGCTTAGGCTCGAAAAGGCAAATACGAGTTGTGTTGCATTAAGTTAACGCACTGTAACACCACTCCGACGTTACACTCTTCTAAAGATTTTAAGGAAAATTAATTTCTTTTTTTTCCTTTATCCCTTCGGGCCCTCCAAAAATTAAATTATGTAGCGTTGATGGTTACTCTTTAGCCATGCTTTAGCTATACTGCTATTTTGCCGTTTTTGAGCTTAAGCATCGAAGCTTATGGGCTTGGGGTGGCGGAGGATATAGTTTGTAAGTGTTTTTTTTTTATTTTTTTTAAGAGGTAAGAGTTTCAGGATCGGGCAGATGCAGAAGGCTCGGTTCTGAAATTAGAATCAGCTTCGAGCCCTGCTCTGGATAAGGTCCTATTAGAAGTGATATTGGATAACAAAGTTATCGGCCGCGTTTCGGCCAAAAATTCTCTCGGAGGATTTTAAGATGAGAAGAAAAGATTTAAATCATTTTTAAATTCGAACTCACTTTTATTGGAGATACTGGTGACAAATCCTCTCTCTCTTTCGCTTTCTCTCTCTCTGCAGTTTACTGTCGTCCTCGATGTCTTCTTCTTGTTTTAAGTCTATGTATGTGTGGCTCTGGAACTGATGCTTGGCGAAGTGCTGCGGCTCTGGATGCTTTATTCCTTAGTAATGTTTCCGTAGTAATGTTTGTAACTTGATCCTTAGTAATGTTTCCCTCGAGTGCTGCCTGAGTTCTGCTGAGGCGAATCCAAGACTCAGGGTGAGCCCAAGACTCCGGGCGAGCCCGAGATTCTGGGTGGAGTCCTAGTGTGACTCCGAGACTGTCCTCTGCGGATTGACCGCGCCATTTTATACACTTATGCGGAAATGCCTTTGTGCCAATCCGATTGTCCGAAAATTAGCGCGGGGTGGACGCTAATTGTTATTGCGAAGGTGTGCTTCTTGGGAGGGAGAGCGAGTAAGAGAGAGAGAGAGAGAGATGATCCATTTTTGCGAAATTTTTACATAGGTTTATTATTTACTATTTACACTAAAATTATGTTAATTTAAATTGTATAATCGTGTTCTATTTAAAATTTAACGCATATTACAAAAAAGAACGAAGTTTTTCGTTGCATTTTAAGTGATTAATAAAAAATGATTATTTAAATAATAAAAAAAAGATTACTACTATGAACAAAAATGATATCTTTAGGCTGGCGAGAAAGAAATAATCATTTTTAATTAATTTATTATAGACTGTTGGAGAAGTACTTATTTGATTAGCTTTATTTTCAAAGAGTAATTAAGAAAATATTTGCTAATACGATTTTAAATTGATATTGGAAATAATATGAAAATAATCATTCGGTTGGACATTAATCAAAGAATTAATTTTAATTACAAAACGTAAGTTATAACGCAATTATTTTTGTACAATTTTACTTATAAAAATGAAATAATGTCGCATGTCGCGGATAATTATTGCAAATATAAGATTTTTATTCAATAAAATGTAAGAGCGGTGAAATAATAATAATTTAGGATAGTTGAATTGTCGCTGAATAATAAAAAAATTAATAGGTGCGTGTGACAGCTGAACATTAGCCTAATGCAATTAATTTAATTTAGTTATTTATTTTAATAATAACTTTTTTTTATTTAATTAATTAATTATTTATTTCGAAAATTATTAGGAGTGTATGATAAGAGGAATTCGTGACATTCCAGGTTGTTGCGCGATGTCCCAAATTTCGCTATAGATTTTTACTAAAAAAAAGAATTACCTTGCAAAAATTTGTGTTACGAATGTCAATAAAAATTCGTATTGACCGACTTAGCGATCTAGCCATTTCCTCAATTTGAAAGGAGAACATTATTTTCAGCTGTGTTAGTACGATTTAATAAATACTTGTGTGCGATTACGTGGTGGACAATATGCTTCGATGTCACATAGTTTTGTTTGTAAGCGATTGTATTGTAATCAAATTAAGTCTAACGAGAGCGGCTATGTGTTTTTTGTGTCATTTATGTATTCAACTCTTGGCTAGGGTTGAGTATGTCAGTGGAGAGTGTGTCGAGTAGGTTGTGGTGGGGGCTTTATTGTAGTAAGAAAGGCAGGGAAGAAACTTATCGGCTAACAAAAAACGGAGGTCATTTACCGACGTTACAGAAATTTTAATTCACAACATAGTTAGTAAATTTTGTTGTTCTAATTTTTAAAGTAGTCAATTAGATGTTTTCATCGTTTAAGACTCAACTTGCGTTTTAGAATCGCTCTAGTCTGTGCGAGGATATGATGGCAGATGTGTCCCACAATTGCTTGATCTACCTTGTGTTGCGCTCCACCGTGTGTTGCGCACCTTGCCTAAACTATTGTATATTATTCATTTGTATATTCTTGATTTAAGTGTGTGTTTGTGCGGCTCTGAAACTGATGCTTGGCGAAGTGCTGCGGCTCTGAATGCTTTGTTTCTTAGTAATGTTTCCGTGGTAATGTTTAAAACTTGATCATTAGTAATGTTTCCCTAGTATTGTATATTAATCATTATTTTTATAATAAATTATTAATAATTTAATATTGCTTACTCGCTGTTTTTAGCTGAGCTGCTTAAATAACGTTCTTGATTTAATTGATATTCCCTCGTGTTGTGAACGGAGCTCAATATTTGTACGATCAGCTGTGAATAAACCGTCGACTTATTTGAATTTTTAATAACAAATATGAATATTTACTGACCTTCAGCTATGCGCCAATAAAAATAATTGTTTTTAATTAACTTGGCAACGTGTGCAAATTATTTTAATAATTATTTTTGTTTGTTTAGCACGTTGCACTATTGACTAATTCTATAGGGATATTTTTGCACGTTGTTAAAGGGACGTAATCTCCGTGCGATCAGCTGTTAATAATCATTTGATTTTTACACATTAATAATAAATATTTAATAACAATTAGGCTATGCGCTTATTGTAATAATTGTTTATGAACGTTTTTATAAGGTGTGCAAATTAATTTGACAATTATTTTTGCTTATTTAGCGTGTTGCACTATTACTTTATTCTATAGGGATATTTTCGCACGTTGTAAGCGGGATATAATCTCAGTTCGATTAAGTGTTAACAATTATTTGATTTTTACACATTAATAATGAACTTTCAATAACAATGAGGCTATGTGCAAATTGGAATAATTGTTTATAAAAGTTTCTAAAAGGCGTGCAAATTAATTTAACAATTAATTTCGTTTGTTTAGCGTGTTGCACTATTACCTGATTCTATAGGGATATCTCGCACGTTGTAAGCGGGACATAATCTCCGTTCGATAAGCTGTTAACGATCATTTGATTTTCACACATTAATAATGAATATTTACTAACAATTGGGCTATGTGCAAATTGTAATAATTGCTTATAAACGTTTTTAAAAGGTGTGCAAATTAATGTAACAATTACACAATGTGTCCCATGGGAAACGAAACTCTTTCAAAATAAAGACAAAAACTCAATATTCCGGCAAATCTCATTTATTTTATTCAAAATAGTCTCCTTCCGCATCAATACAACGTTTTGCACGATCAATTAACATATCGAATGAGTTTTTGAGATCATTTTTATCCATCGACTTTAGTATGTCGGTCGTCGCTCTTTGGATGGCCTCTACGTCGGCATAACGTTTTCCTTTCATAGGCAAGTGCAATTTGGAGAACAATTAGAAGTAGCACGGAGCCAAATCCGGCAAGTACGGTGAATGGTTGATGGTTAAAATGGAATTTTTGATCGAAAAATCCGTGATCGAGTTCGATCGATGAGACGGGGCATTATCATGCAACAAACGCCAGCTCCCTTTTTCACGGTATTGTGGCCGCACATGACGAATACGGCTGAGCAAACGCTTCACAACACTAAGATAAAATACAGCAGTAATCGTTTGACCAGGTGGAACGAATTCACGATGGATAATACCCTCCGAATCGTAGAAACAAATCAACATTGTCTCCACTTTTGACTTTTTAAGACGACTTTTTTTCGGATTGGGCTCGGTTGGGTGCTTCCATTCAGCACTTTGACGCTTGGTTTCGGGATCATATTGAAAACACCATGTCTCGTCACCAGTCACAATTGAATATTTCAAGTTTGGGTCCTTTTTTGACTCTTTAATCAAATCCTTACAATGTTGAATTCGGAGCAATTTTTCGTAATCGGTCAATTTGTGTGGAACAAAGCGTGCACACACCTTCCGTAGATTCAAATGATCAGTTAAAATGCGATGAATTGAATTTTTGGACATATTCAATTCCATTTCCATGTATCGCAATGAAGATTTTGGCTCATTTTTTACAAATTCACGCACTTTTTCAATGTTACTTTGAGTAACCACGGTATTCGAAGGACCTGGATGTTCGTCGTCCTAAATGTCTTCACGACCTTCTTGTAACCGCTTATATCTCTCATACACTCTGGTACGGGATAGACAATTATCGCCATAAACTTGTTTCAGCAAATTATGCGTCTCAGTAAAGGATTTACCGAGTTTAAAACAGAACTTAATATTTGCTCTTTGTTCGAAGTTCATTTTTTGACTGATGCCACAAACACACTGTCACTTTGAGCGTGATATTTTGGTTTTTATTGAACCAAATGTCATACAATTTCGACAGGATGTCAGTTAAGAATGGACCTTTCCATTGCTAACATTCACCAATAGGTGGCGCCAATATAAATCGATGTTTTGAAAAAGTTCCGTTTTCCATGGGACACACTGTGTATTTTCATTTATATAACGTGTTCTGTTATTGTAATATTTGAATGTTATACTTCTTGCGCGTTTTATCGCAAGGTCGCAGGTAGACATACGTCTGTGCGCATGCGCACAATTTAAAATTTTGGGAAAAGTTCTTTTTACGCTGTTTTCTCTATAATAATTAACAATTTATAAAATTTTTAAGTGTGCAAATTGAAATGATCAATTATTCATAATTTAACGTGGTATGCAAATTAACAGAGGTCATATTTTTTTAGATATTGTCATTTCAATGTATACATGTGTTGCACTTGTGCTTTTTGTAAAAAAAAAATATAAGAAGTGTGCTAATTAAATAATTGGCATAATGAAAATATGCAAATTAAAAGACGTGACTTAACATAGTTTTTTATTGCTAAATGCACAATTTGCAGGCTGGGGTATAGTAGGTGCAACATGCATACATTATGTACATCTACTACTGTACCAATAAATCATGGAATAATAGAAATAGCATGCGTAGACTAGAAATATCTTTTATACCATGAAATCAAATACTTAAAAGATAAATGTACTGTCTGTAAAAAAAGTACCGGGAATTTTAAATTAAAACAACATTTTTACGTTTAATAATTAAAATTTATTGGGTCGCCATCAAAATAGGCTCCATTTGCTCCGATACATCTATGCCAACGGCACTTCCAATCATCGAAACATTTTTACAGGCGCTTTCCGGGATGGCCTTCAGCTCGCGCGCCGAATTTTGTTTTATGGCTTCAATTGACTGGAAACGGGTGCTACGAAACGGCAATTTAAGTTTTGGGAAGAGAAAGAAGTCACAGGGAGCCAGATTAGGCGCATACGGTGGTTGTTCAAGCGTGTTCGTTGAGTTTTTGGTGAGAAAGTCGGTCACAATCGTAGCTTGGTGAGACGGCGCGTTATCATCGTGCAAAATCCACGAGTTGTTTGCCCACAAATTTGGCCGCTTCTTACGGATACGCTTACGCAAACGTTTCATAACGCCTAGGTAATACTTTTTGTTTACTGTCTGACCCTCTAAAAAGAATTTGTAGTGCACCACGCCACGGATATCGAAGAAAACAATGAGGATTACCTTCACTTTTGAGCGGGTTTGGTATGGTTTTTTCGGTTTCGGCTCGTTTTTTCCCACCCGTTCCGATGCTTGCTGGCTTGTTTGCATATCGTACCCGCACACCCACGTTTCGTCACCAGTTATGATGCATTCCATGAATGCGGAATCGGAATTGGCGCGATCCAGCATGTCCGAAGCGACCTGTTCGCGATAGCGTTATTGAAGAAAATTAAGCTCTTTTGGAACGAGTCTTGCGGCCACCTTTCTCATGCCAAAAATATTAATTAAAATCGTACGTGTGAACTCTTGGGATATCTCAAGTTTATGTGCTATCTCTCTTAAGCTGGTATGATGGTTTTCAAGCACCATTTCTTCAATTTTATCGACGTTATCTGCGGTCGAAGCCGTCGATGGGCGTCCGGAACGAGGCAAATCTTCGACGACTTCACGACCCTCCTTGAAGGCTTTGTACTATTCATACGCACGGGCTTTCGATAGTGCTTTATCACCAAAAGCCTTTTGCAACATTTTCAATGCATCAGCACACGAAATTTCATTCGCAACACAAAATTTTAAACAAATTCTTTGTTCAACGTAATCACCCATTGTAAAAAATCGGCATGCACTATTGACATCGATTGACTTAACCAGCTACTGTCAGCATACTTGTTGACAGATTCCGCTCAAACTTGGCATAGTCATTAAGAACAGTTGTACCAACCTAGAAAGAAAATTTTACCTGCTTAAATTGCCCCGCCAGATTTAAATCGACAATTCCCGGTACTTTTTTGACAGAATGTAAACGATAGGAAATAGATACCATTCAGACATTAGATAGTGTTTATTGGGATATTGTTTGTTGGAATAAGTGTTTATCGGGATAGAATGTAAAGTATATTTACGAAGTTTGAGAGTGAAACAAAGGATCGAGAAAGTTTTATGCATCCTGGAAAGACATTTATTCATTATTATTACTTTGTTATTTGTTAAATTAGTAAAACCAATATTTTCTTTTATTATAATTATAACATTCTAATTGTAAGTAAATTAGATTTACTTTAAAACACAATAGTTTTTTTTTTTTGTTAAAATCATTCAAAAAACTATTTTATTTAAGACAAATAAATTATAGTTAAGACAAAATAAATCTATCGCACAAAAATATAGTTAGTTGAATATTTATAATTTAAAATTCAGCGATTTTGTATGCACGACGCAAACTAACGTCAAATATAACATTAAATTTAAAGCAAGTAAACGTGACATGGTTGCGTGGCCGATAGATAGATAGATAGATAGATAGATAGATGTTTATTTGTGTATAGATACAAAATATGGTTCATAAAAGTATATAAAAATATAATTTCTTAAAACATAAAAATATTGCACTGTTACGTCCATACATTAACATTAAGATATATATAGCCTTATAGAAAATAGAATGCGTTGCCTCTGGCGGTAGATAAGAAATCATCTAAGGCAACTTAAATTACCAAGCTCGCACTTAATGTATAACTAGCTCCGAAGACCGTTTTAAGCTTTACTTTTTTCTTTCTTCGTGCAGGAAACAAACAGCTTGCGTAATGTTTATGACTACTCGAAAGAAAGGCGATACAATCGGGCAAGCGATGTAATAGAATATTATCCGGATGTAAAGAACGTGCTTTTTTTTTTTTACTATCTTCTCTTTGTACTTTACCATTCCCGAAAATAGCAAGGTTGCCGATGTTTCTTTTCTTTTATTTAATTTATTTAAAATTATTTATAATCTATTTCTAATTTTTATTGATCCTAAGGAAAATCTCCCGTTACTAGGATTTGTATTTTTCGATTAACACATTTAGAAAGGTTTAATTATAATTTTTAGCAGTTAATTTAAGTATACAGCGTTATTTACATATCGTCAATATATGAAATAAACAATTAAGGTAATTTTGATTCATATTTCACTCAAGATATAACTTATAATCTCGCACATGCCATTTAATTGTTATTTAGGGATAGCGCTTTGCACAGTTCAATTTATATTTTCCTTATACTATTATAATTTATACATTCCATAATTTTACCTAACAAATAGTTATACATCGCTACCATTATTATATTTAAATATTATTTGAAAATATTGTATAACACAGCTTTAATTTTAGTTTATAGTGTTATTCTAAGAATACTTATATTATATATTGCTTAAAAAATGTTACCTTGACAGTAGTTTTATTTAATTTTTCTACATAAGTTGAGCGGATACAATTATCAAGAAAAAACTTACAATAAGACGTGCGGAATTTAAACTATTGGCATTTGAATATACAATCAATATTTTTTTTAGGGAATATAAACAACTAAATACTAACATAATAAACAACCGCAAATAATAGTTAATTTTAGTACAATCCCTCTTTTCATTTCGCAATAAATAATATCCATGCAATGAGCATCATTAAAAAAAAAAAAATCATAATAGAATACGCGGCGTAAAAAGGATGCATCACCTTGCAGCATGCCCCCCACCACTGCTTACTGGTCCGCGCCGCCGGAAAAGCTCGTCAAACATATATAAGCGCCGAACAATTTAATAAGCGCGCTCAGATCAAATCTTCAGCTTAGATTCACGTTCATCGATTCTGTGACGGAGAATCCGTCATAGGCCGTCGACGAAGAGTGTATGTTATGTACACTCTTACTCGACTGTCGCCTGGTTGCCGGTTGGGAAAGGCCGTTTATAAGGACTTTTCGGAAAGCCGGCAACATCCGAAAATTACGCGATTTTCAAGCTCGCGGCGACGATCGGCGGGAGAATTAGGGAGCCTCGCGGGAGGGGGTGAGAGGGGAAAGCGCAACAGTTTAGTCTAGCTGTGCGCCCCCGAGGAGTAAGTTGGTTTTAGAGAGTGATACGCGAATATTAAATAGAGAATTTTCTTCGTGACAGAAAGAGAGAGGGAGAGAGAGAGAGAGAGTCGGAGTGAGTGAGTGCAGCCAAAGGACGAGGTGTGCGTGGAAGAAGGAGAGTAAGAGTGAAGAAGACGAAGTCGAGGGTGCTGCTCGAGGAAGAGAAGAAACGACGGCGGTCAGCACTTTCGCCGAGAGCCGAGGGACGAGGAGAACGAGAGTCGGCGGGAGGCGACCGGCGGTTGCCACCGCTATCTCCGAAGCCGAGGGTGAGGCGGAGACAGGGAACATCGAGACGAGCATTCAGCGAGGCCCGGCGGCCCTTCTCCTGAGGACGAGTTGCAGGAACGCGGTGCAGCGGTGCCTGAGGGAGCTGCCAGGACGTCAACTGCTAGCGGACGAGCCCCGCAGGTCGCAAGGGTAAGCGCCTTATTTGTTCGTCCGAAGTAGTAAGAGAGAGAGAGAGAGAGAGAGAGAAAGAGAGAGTGAGAGCGCGTGGTGGTGGTTTTGCGTTGAGGGTGGCGAGGAATTGCCACTTCCCTGCCCTGGGGAAGCGATAGGCCTCCATCGGCTGGGAGACAGTCGCGGGCGGCCGGCCTGCAAATTCGCGACATTAGACGAGGGAGATAGAGTGAGAGAGAGTGCGCGAGATTGAAAAATTGCTAAATAGAACATTAAATATAATTTTTTTGTGCAAGGCACTCAAGGCGCACGTAGCTAAATCGGCTACGACGTGGTGCCTACGTCACAATTCTTAATTTATTCTTTGTTCATTTTTGTCTAAATCGGTGCACCAAAGTTCACCACCGCGACCGAGTTTTAACAGTAACCAGCAAGTTCAACATCATAGGCCGGCATATCTTTGTACAGCACCAACTAATATCACCAATAAGAAGTGAGTTTAATTATAAATTTCGTTTTATTGTCGTTTACCTTTTCTACAATCAATTTCCTTTCCAATTCTTTACTAAATCAAAATTACTAATACAGTACAGCCAGGCCTGTAACACAGGCTGGACACTCAATTATTAATAAAGAAAAGAAAAAATATATTTATAATAAATAAAATATTTAAAATTACATACAATCTCCTTCTTAATTCCTTACTAATTCTAATTACCTATAAATATATATATAATCGTATACTAATTTTAATAATAATCTTTATAATTAATAACGGATCAGTGCGGTCCAGGGCTGCAACAGAAGTTGAACACTCGATCATTATTTCTAAAGTTTTATTATTAATATATTGTAACGTGTCGAATTCTCACGTTATAACAAAATTAACAAAAGCGTTTGTTAATTCATATGTATTATAATTTTATTTATTTTATGTGTGCACGTTCGAGTGCTGAACCCCGATTTCGTTGACATTTCCCGTGTGTGTGTGTGTGTGTGTTTTATCTTAATCGAATTTAAAGAAGTTACAATTTAAATTTTATTCATGATCAACCAAGATCCTATTTGTGTTCTTTGTAACAATTGTGTATTTTATTAATTAAATTCCGAGACAAGTGTCTTTCCGACGTTTTGGTTTCATTTCAGTTAAATACAAATTTTTTCAATCATACGACACTGCGTGACGTCTTGGAGAGAGACGTCGCGAGGATCGCCGACCGGCCAATGTTTACGTTTGGCCTTTAAAGAGCTTAATTTTCAGGAAGACTATACCTATGTACTAGCTAGAAAATGCATTATCCCAGCAGACTAATACATAGGCGTTTAAACCAGCCACACTCATTCGATAGTGGAAATCGTGTGCGGTTTATTCTTTTCAATGTTGTTTTTATTTTTTAATATTTTAACACCCAACCCCGGTGCACTCGAACACAATGTCGATATGCCCAAAAGTCTTCGGTTTACTCAAAGATCTTATTTCCTTTTAGAAAATAAACCCCTTGAGTATGAAATTTACAATGTTACCAATACTTAGGCATCTGCAGCACTTGCATAATGCCATCGACTAGAGGTTTTGTAAATCTCTTGTTACTTTGCCTTAATTTCACACATTTATGAAAAAAAACTAAAATCAATTTAAAAGTTGAATTTTAAATTTATTATGAATTGTTCTTACATTTGCTAAGAGTAATCTATGACCGTCTTCTGTGAAAGTCTGAAATCAAGTGTCTTCTGCCTTGTCGAACTCGGCTTTATATACTCTCGCCGCTCCTTGATTGAGGCAAAGTTCTATGGGCTTCTATAGACGATTATTTAATAGTTTAAAATATTTTCGAGAATGTTTTTTTCTTATTTTCTAGCTGAGATGTAGTTGTGTCGTTACATGTATAACAATATCGTGATTTTCGCAAATTTCGAGCTTTTTTATTGTTTACAAGTTTTTTAAATTTTCTTTTTCACTTTTTATGAACAAATAATTTATTTCATTGATTGTTTTTTCAGTCACGATATGTGTACTCTCTTTATCTATGTATTTTTATAAAATCTATTGTCATTCTGTTTTTTATTCATCCAGTAACCCTCATGGAACATCATAGAATTTTAACTCTCTCGAGGTACAGATGTTCTATGAGCTTCTATTTGTAATAACTTCTTTCCTAATTCTAATTTTACATTTTTTTTTTTTTCTATTTGTTTGTCCAATGTGTTATTTGTTATTCTATATGAGATTATTTTGGTGTTCACCTTTTTTCTGTTACTTTTTTATGTTTAAACTTTACTTTGATTTCTTATTAGTCTAACTAGTATAATATACACAGTGTGTCCCATGGAAAACGGAACTTTTTCAAAACATCAATTTATATTGGCGCCACCTATTGGTGAATGTTAGCAATGGAAAGATCCATTCTTAACTGACATCCTGTCAAAATTGTATGACATTTGGTTCAATAAAAACCAAAATATCACGCTCAAAGTGACAGTGTGTTTGTGGCATCGGTCAAAAAATGAACTTCGAACAAAGAGCAAATATTAAGTTCTGTTTTAAACTCGGTAAATCCTTTACTGAGACGCATAATTTGCTGAAACAAGTTTATGGCGATAATTGTCTATCCCGTACCAGAGTGTATGAGAGATATAAGCGGTTACAAGAAGGTCGTGAAGACATTTAGGACGACGAACATCCAGGTCCTTCGAATACCGTATTTACTCAAAGTAACATTGAAAAAGTGCGTGAATTTGTAAAAAATGAGCCAAAATCTTCATTGCGATACATGGAAATGAAATTGAATATGTCCAAAAATTCAATTCATCGCATTTTAACCGATCATTTGAATTTACGGAAGGTGTGTGCACGCTTTGTTCCACACAAATTGACCGATTACGAAAAATTGCTCCGAATTCAACATTGTAAGGATTTGATTAAAGAGTCAAAAAAGGACCCAAACTTGAAATATTCAATTGTGACTGGTGACGAGACATGGTGTTTTCAATATGATCCCGAAACCAAGCGTCAAAGTGCTGAATGGAAGCACCCAACCGAGCCCAATCCGAAAAAAAGTCGTCTTGAAAAGTCAAAAGTGGAGACAATGTTGATTTGTTTCTACGATTCGGAGGGTATTATCCATCGTGAATTCGTTCCGCCTGGTCAAACGATTACTGCTGTGTTTTATCTTAGTGTTGTGAAGCGTTTGCTCAGCCGTATTCGTCGTGTGCGGCCACAATACCGTGAAAAAGGGAGCTGGCGTTTGTTGCATGATAATGCCCCGTCTCATCTATCGAACTCGATCACGGATTTTTCGATCAAAAATTCCATTTTAACCATCAACCATTCACCGTACTTGCCGGATTTGGCTCCGTGCTACTTCTAATTGTTCTCCAAATTGCACTTGCCTATGAAAGGAAAACGTTATGCCGACGTAGAGGCCATCCAAAGAGCGACGACCGACATACTAAAGTCGATGGATAAAAATGATCTCAAAAACTCATTCGATATGTTAATTGATCGTGCAAAACGTTGTATTGATGTGGAAGGAGACTATTTTAAATAAAATAAATGAGATTTGCCGGAATATTGAGTTTTTGTCTTTATTTTGAAAGAGTTCCGTTTTCCATGGGACACACTGTGTATAATATACGGCGTTTGTGGTGACCTTGGAGTTCAATGTCCTTGCTGTTTCGCGGCATTAAATTTATCCGTAATTTATTTTACATTTAAATTTCTTACTCCTATCGCTCTATTTTATATCGTTTTTTACTTCTAACTTTGCTTATAATATTGTAGATTTTATTTATATAAAATTTTCTCTATTTATTGACTTATATAAAATTGTTCATTTTAATTTGTTCTTATAACAAGATACTGAGGTCACAATATATACATAGAATTAAATTTATTTATTAGTAGAATTGAGCGCTAAGTAAAATACCCTTTCCTTAAGACTGACAGGAAGGTATCGATCGAATAGTATAATTAAAATAAGCATGGTAACTCATATTCAGCTATAAGAGTAATATCTTGGCTTAAAAAGAGTTAACTCGCGAATATACTCGTGGTAAAAATTCCCACGAATATAACAAGGATTATGTTCTGCTGCTAATAGTAATTTGGACGTAACAGCACCAATGATATCACAGTCTAACTTAAAACTAATAATACTAATATATGTTATAATACCGGAAGTCAAACAAAAACAAAGTGATATCACAGATAGGTCATAATATGAATAAAAAACAGTGAAAATATATTAAAACTACCAGTCAAAATATGAATAATAATATAAAATAAAATAAAATATAGACGCAATAAAATACAATGATAGAACACATCCACTCCGTCATTTAGTCACTCTTCACTCACTCATCCCTTAAATACAGACATACAGTTAAAAATGGTGTAAAAGGGACAATATATAATAAATAAATAAATAAATGAATTATCACATAAAAATAAATAAATATTACTCAAGTTCGTTAAGGTGTCTCTTAATCGCTTTTTTGATTATACTGAGAGATGAAAGGTTTCGTAAGCTCAGCAGGCAGAGAATAGTGTACCTTGAACCTGAAACGAGCGTTTACTAGTCTCAGTGCACGTCAAGGAAATACTGAATTCTCTTGTCTCTCCTCTCGAAGAACCTCTGGGAACATATTTAGAGACGAGATCCTCGAAATAACTCGGTACATGCATACGCATGATTTTGTACATTAGTACGACCAAAAAGTACTGTCTCCTTGTATCAGTGCGCAGCCAGAGCCTCTGTGAAGCGAGACATGGTCATACCTCCTAAGTCATCAAATACAGAAGTTGTGTAACGTCTGCAAACGATTTCTCTGTTCATGAGAAGCATCCAGCATGATTACTGTGCAATAGCCCATATGAGGAAAGCGCCACGGCAAGCCTCTGACGCAGTTTCTAGGAAGTATACTTCCAAAAGAATTATAAAAAATAAGAGATTCTATTAAACTTTTTAGTAATACTGTCTACGTGAGTTTTCCTTGATAATTTAGAGTCTCAAACCATCCTAAGACTGAAGACAGTGACAGAGAAAGTAATGCAAGCTCCATCTCGAAGATCAATAGAGGGCTGCACCTTATAAAGTTCACTGTTACAACGTGGGGCACCAAAATAGATGGCCTTAATTTTCTCAGTATTAAGCCTTAGCTGCTCATTGAATTGCCTCCCTGCTCTTATCAAGACGCTGGGAAGGAAATTAAGTGTAAATTTGCAGATCGCCTGCATGTAAGACATGCTGAATGCTTCTAGAGTCGAGTACGCCGCATATATTGTTTATGTACAGACCGAATAAAAGAGGTCCAAGGACAGCACCAAGATTGGTGCTTAGCCAGCTAGAGTTGCCGGCTGATGATGTAACTACTGAATGTACTCTACTAGAGAGGTAAAAGTTAAACCACTCAGGAGCCGACGTGGAAAATCCCATAGATGTTAATTTTTCCAGTAATCATATAGGTAGTATAGCGTCGAAAACCTTACTAAAGTTAAATAACAGCAATAGCGTCACCATTTTTTTGTCAATACCATGTCTAATGTCCTTTATTAGTTTTAGTAAGGCAGTTTGCATAGAAAAATAACATCTAAAGCCAGTTTGATAGGAATCAAGGATGCGAGAAACTGCCAGATACTCCTACAATTGTTTATAAGTTAGCTTTTCTAGCACCTTTGACAGAGTACACAAAATCGCGATAAGTCTAAAATCTGATGTTGAGAAAGGTGCTTTGCACTTCTTCAACGCGATAATGTGCGCTCTATTCCATTCGCTAGGAAAAACACCACTTGAGAAAGAGTGATTGAATAGCTTCACCAGGTAGTATCCAATGATAGGGAATGCATTAATGATGACACTTAGCGGAATGTAGTCAGCTCCTCGTGTCTGCGATGAGAAGTGAGAGACTGCAAGAATAACATCATTGATGTTAATATTTTTAAATGAAAAACCTTCTATAGCTGAGCTTTCAATAATTTTTCGACGTTCCACTCCATCATCCCACACAACCAGTTTTCCGTGGGACTTCCCCTGGGAAAATTTAGTACAAATAAAAATAAATATTTAAAATAAATTCGGTAGTAATTTTTGCTGCCTGGCGCTCATCAAACCCCCCTCCCCTCTACCAAGTTAAATTCAATTCACCTATTATTGAGTCAAACTTTCTGAAGCGGGCCACTAAAAATGTACTTGCAGAATATTAAAAGTTTTTTAGCAGATTTTGAAAGGTTTATAGATAAACATAAATGTCCTAAATTTTTTTTTTTTTTATTTTAATTATTTAACAAATTATAAATAAATGAATTTCTGGCCTTCTGTTATCTAATATTGCTATATCTCCATGAATATTAAATTAAAATTAATGAAATTTTAGTGGTAGGTTTAAAAATAATAGTATAATCGAGAAAAAAATTTTTCATTTGAAAAAAATTTTATTTATTAATAAATAATAAATTTTATTATAAACAATTGACAATTTAACTCACTTCTCCTTGTGTTAAAAATTTTTTTTTTTCACCTTTTTATTTGGTAGAGTATACACTAATCACATGTACAAAAACATTTTAGTGCACTCTATCTGATAAAAAGATATGAATTTTTTAACACCGTGGACACGCGAAACTGCAGCTAAAGCAATAGCCAGCGTCGATCAACCGAGCGCTCATGTCTACTTGTGTGCTTATGTTTTCAATTAAATATCTTGTAAAAGGTCTGTTCAATGTTAAAATAACTACAACTACTAATTATTATCTATTCACAGTGATGATTTATTTTTCATTACTTTTACAACTGTAGATTTTAAGTAGTTTAGAAAAACTTTATATTTTAAAGAATTCAGATGAAATGGTTTGTAGCAATGTTATTATTCAAGTAATTAACACAGTTACTTCTTTAAATTAATAATTTCGAGCAACATTTTATTGAAATCTGAATAACTGAACTTATTTTCGAGCTCGTGATACTCTTTATTCTTGATTTTGAGTACAGACGACGTATATAAACAAATGAAAATCGCGTATAACAAACGTCAACCTGGAGAACCGGGATCAAATATTTCTGTAGAAGATCAAGACTATATTTGTAAATCTGTTGACAATGAAAACAAAAGATTTAAACTTGCAGCTGCTGTTCGAGAAGTGATAATGGCTCCTCCTGCGAAAAAAATGCACTTAGATTACAACACTTCGGAGGTGGTGTCATGATTAGAAAAAGGAGACTAATGAAAGCATGCAACAAATGTAAGTTGACGTTTGTTATACGCGATTTTCATTTGTTTATATACGTCGTCTGTACTCAAAATCAAGAATAAAGAGTATCACGAGCTCGAAAATAAGTTCAGTTATTCAGATTTCAATAAAACGTTGCTCGAAATTATTAATTTAAAGAAGTAACTGTGTTAATTACTTGAATAATAATATTGCTAGAAACCATTTCATCTGAATTCTTTAAAATATAAAGTTTTTCTAAACTACTTAATATCTACAGTTGTAAGAGTAATGAAAAATAAATCATCACTGTGAATAGATAATAATTAGTAGTTGTAGTTATTTTAACATTGAACAGACCTTTTACAAGATATGTAATTGAAAACATAAGCCCACAAGTAGACATGAGCGCTCGGTTGATCGGCGCTGGCTCTTGCTTTAGCTGCAGTTTCGCGTGTCCACGGTGTTAAAAAATTCATATCTTTTTATCAGATAGAGTGCACTAAAATGTTTTTGTACATGTGATTAGTGTATACTCTACCAAATAAAAAGGTGAAAAAAAAAAATTTTTAACACAAGGAGAAGTGAGTTAAATTGTCAATTGTTTATAATAAAATTTATTATTTATTAATAAATAAAATTTTTTTCAAATGAAAAATTTTTTTCTCGATTATACTATTATTTTTAAACCTACCACTAAAATTTCATTAATTTTAATTTAATATTCATGGAGATATAGCAATATTAGATAACAGAAGGCCAGAAATTCATTTATTTATAATTTGTTAAATAATTAAAATAAAAAAAAAAAAAATTCAGGACATTTATGTTTATCTATAAACCTTCCAAAATTTGCTAAAAAACTTTTAATATTCTGCAAGTACATTTTTAGTGGCCCGCTTCAGAAAGTTTGACTCATTGTGATGACGGGTTTGCTGCGTCATAAACTAGACTGCATAATTAATTATTAATTTTATTATTAGATTAGTTTTAATTTAAATTTTGAATACATATATAACATCAGAGTTGAATAGGGAGATAGCCAGAGACCGAGAAAAAAAGTAAGTTGATTCCTGCGCGCCAGAAGGTGTTGCCGTCTTATAGTCTAGCAGCGGAAGTAAACGCATGTTAGAGGGAGAAAGAAGATACGCACGTTTTGTGTGAACACGCAAAAATGTGCGAAAACTCTGTAAAGCAGTTTTGAAAAGCCAGGGAAAATGGAATTTTTTTGTTACAAAATCGAAATTCATAACATGTAAAGTTACATTTGTAACTTAAATAAAATTTTTAATAGTAAAAAATATAACAAAATTTATATTTATAAAAAAATTATTATTAAAAATTTCAAATTGAATAAATAAACATAAGTAGAATAAATGAAACTTAAATTTAAAATTTATATAAAAAGTTATTACTTTTTATATAAATTTATAACAGCTATAATTGGGAAATGCACGTACGAGTCTCCTTCTCATACGTGCGCACTACAGTCGGCTCCGGATTGGGCCTGTCAGGTAGCTAAGTCCCTCGATGCGGCTTAGAGTGCCGACGGACGTTAGCCGTCGTGCAATGGCACTCTCGTGCAGTGCCGACCGTTGACAACGTAAGATCCTTCTCGGATCCTACTTTTACTCACGTGTGCGGGGCCTTGCCTTCAGGCCCCACTGTCGGTGCTGCTTCCACTGGGCTTGGCTGCTCAGAGTGTGTGCCAACAATCGGTTGGCATACCCGCGGAGGCGGCGGTATTCGGGATAGGGAAGCTAAATAGGAAGGGCGATAAAAAACGTGCACCCGTTATGCGCTAAAAATTATTTATTGCTAAATAATCACAAAAAATAATAAAAAAATTGGTTATTTATCGCGTAGAGGTTCGGTTACCCTAAACGCAATTAGTATTGCCTAACGCGCAATACTAATTCGCTAGGCGTGAACTGCACATGCGCACCTTCTTCGATTCGCGCGGCTACATACACACCGTGTAGTCTATGACTACGCGAATGAAACAGCGGTTCCATTTCTCGCTTCGCGCGTTCTATGGTCGAACGAGTGACAGCAGTTCCCTCACTCGCTACTCGTAGTATATGGCTATACGAGCGAGAGCGCTTCTCTCGCATTCTACGCTCGTACGAATGAGAGTGGTTTTCTCTCACTTGTGCGCGTACTCTATGGTTGTGCGAGTGAGATCGACTATCTCACTCGCTGCTCGCACAAATACAAACTACAACCGGCAAAAAGAACCGGCCAAAAACCGCGCGTGTAAAAAGAAATATAATGGTATTCTCGCGGATGACTAAAATATCCTAATAAAAGTGGCCACTTACTTTGCTAGGCTAGTTATGGAGGTTCGTCCTCGAAGGAAAGTACTGACTTAAAATCGGCTCGGTGATGGCGGCGGAAATTTTCGCTTTTCTCGATGCGATGCTCACGGCTTGGCAGTTAAGAAGAGAAGGTCGAGGTGAAGTCTCCTCCTTCCCTTCTCGTGTTGCGCCTATTGATTTTCCCGCGTAGCACTATCAATTCTCGCGTCTTCTCCCGCGTCGCGCCATCGATCGCCAGATCGATGGCGCCATGTGTAGTCACGCCGCAAACTCTACCTCGCACCGCATGGCAGGTGGCCTAACCTTGCTTAGCCACCTGTCACAAATTATGAAATATATAGAATAACCGGCACATAATATGACGTGTAATCAACTTATTTACATAATAAATTATTATTTCGAAATAATTATTCAATTCATAAATACATCAGGGGACCATTGAAAAAACAAAATAAGGAGTTACAATAAGAGTTGAATTTAAAACAGAATATAAAAAAATCAAGATGAAATCCACTAAATGACATTTTAATACAAAAATTTAAATGGAATTCTACTGTCTTTTGCAATTATTACATATGTATGCAAAATATACGCAATTTTTGTTGCATTAACTTTTCACGTCAATTTAGAGTTCCTTTTTCTTTCCGTTATAATTTACATAATTTTAATTACTTATTTTGTTTATTTCATGGTCTTTCGATGCGTTAAAGGGTAAAAAAAATAATTTAAAAATAATATATTAGTTTTTAAAGAATAGTTTGTTGCGTCAGTTTTCTTTATACTGATTTAAATTTAATTTTCATTTATTCAATTTATAAATTTGAGTTTTATTTTTTCTTTTTAATGAATTTTTTTATCTTTACAATTTTTTACTCTTTAAAAAGTCATTTCATAATTTACAACATTAGTTACAATTATTTTTATTTAATAATTGTTAATTATAATACTATAATTTAATTGCAAATTGAAAACCAAAATTTTCCCTTAGTTAAATTCACACAGTATCCTTAGCGACAAAAGAAAAAAACCTACATCGACTCAGAGAAAAGCTCAAAACTTTTAAGCAGCTAAGCATAATTCAAAAGTGCGATTATACGTTTTATAAGGATTACAGAGTAACATTCGGGTAAAATAAAAATATCAATTCATAAACTTTTACCTGTAACGTCGGTACACGACCTCCGTTTTTTTTTTGTGTCAGCCGATAAGTTTCTTTCTTTCCTTTCCGACCATGATAAAGCTCCCTCCACAACCTTATCGACGCATTTTCCACCGGCATAGACTATTGTGAAACTCAACCTAAGCATAAGCCGGGAGTTGAGAGTTCCCAAAATACATGAATGACTTATAAAAAAAAAAAAAAAAATAGCCGCTCTCGTTAGAATCAATTTGATTTTAATGCAAGTGTCTTACAAAAATTACAGGAATAACTGCGCTAATATTTCACCTTAAATGCTATTAAAATATTAAAAAAACTGTATGTATTTTTCTATCCTTCTTTCAAATAAAAAAAAACTATGAATTATATTGTCCATCGCGTTATCGCCCACAGGTAATCATAAAATCATGCATACTACAGCTAAAAAAAATGTTCTTTCTAAGTGAGGAAATGGCTAGATCGCTAAGCTGGTCAATACGAATTATATTGACATTCGTAATACAAATTTTTGCAAGGTAGGTTTTTCTTGAATAAGCATCTATAGCGTAATTTGGGACATTGCACAATAACTTAGAATGTCACGAATTTCTCTTGCAATACACTCCTACTAACTAATTTTTTTTATGAAATAAATAATTAATTTAAATTAATTGCAATTAGCCAATTTTCAGCTGTTACATGCACTTATTTGGGATATGATTTAAGTAAAAACATTCCTCTAGTTTTAACTTATAAGTAAAGGCTATTACTCTACGGCAATTTACCTATTCTAATTATTATTATTTCACCCTAAAATTCACCGCTCTTAGAATTTATAGAGAAAGAATCTTATATTTTTAATAATTGCCTACGACATGCTACATTATTTTTATGGTACAAGGATAGTTGCGTTAATACTTGCATTTTGTAATTAAATTAATTCTTTAATCAAGTTCAAACAAAATAAATGTTTCAAGGTTATTAATGATTTCCTGAAAATTATCACTTTGCTAAATCCAATATTAATTTACAATTGCACTAGTGTATCGTATATTTATTGAATAACTTTTTAAAAATAAGGTTAATCAAATAAGTACTTCTTCAACAGTCCATAATAAATACTTAGAAATTAATTGAAAATTATAACTTCTAAAGGATGTTTATTTAAACTATTGATCTACATTTATTTCTTTTTTTTTGTAATTATAAATCACTTTTGCTAACCTAAGAATATCGTTTGTATCCATAGTAGCAATCATTTTTTTATTTAAATAATTATTCTTTATCTAAAAATCGTTATGTAAATGAATCGCTCAAAATGCGACGAAAAACTTTGTTCTTCTTTGTAATATGCGTTAAATTTCTAATAGAACACGTTCGTACAATTCAAATTCACATGTTTTCATTAAAAATAATAAATAACGAACTTATTTAAAAATTTCGCGAAATTAGATCATCTCTATCTCTCTCTCTCCTTCCCAAGGGGCACGCCTTCGCAATAACAATTAGCATCCATCCCGCGCTAATTTTTGAACAATCAAATTGGTACAAAGGCATCTCCGCATAAGTGTATAAAATGGCGTGGTCAATCCACAGAGGACAGTCTCGGACTCACCTTTCAGAGTCACTTGGAATCATCGCGAATTTTTTCTTTATTCCGCGTTCAAGTAGCAACACCTGTCAAACAGTCATCCTAGCAAAATAGAACAAGAGGGAAAGGGAGAGGAAGAGAGAAAGAGATAAACAGATAGATAGATAGATAAAAATTTTTATTGTACAAAAATAGTGTTCAAGGATAGCATAGTAAATTAACAGTAAGACAAGTAAACATTCACAAAAAAAATTAAATAATAATGCATAGCGATTAATAATATAATAAGAGTAATATGACAATATACAATAGATATAAACTAATTATAAAATAAGAAATAAAACATTATGACATACAGTGTAAACAAAGAGCTTAAATTATAATTTAAATTATAGCCTCGATAATAGAGACATTGTATGCTCTCTCTCTCTCAACGGAAAGAAGGTAGGTGAAAATAGTGGATTTAAAGCGGGAAATAGAGGATATAGTATAGTAAGAAGAAGGTAGACTGTTATAGAGTCGAGACGAATAGACAAGAAAAGATCTATCACGGAACTCAGTAGTAGATGACGGTATGGCCAACGGCCTCACATCACCCCGAGAGGGTCTATCTGACTGGCTCCATAAGAAATTTTCAAATAGGTACATAGGATCGTTATGTTTAAATATTTTATGAAGCAGAGTGATGATAAAGTATTTACGCCTATCCGAGGAGGTAAGCCAGTCAAGAGAAACTCTATACGGAGCAATGTGCTCGAGCCTAGTTACACCATAGACATAATGAACACTAGAGTTTATGACTCTCTGCAGCTTGAGATCAAGTTCACCAGAAATATCACAATAAGCGACGCAGCAGTAGTCGACTATAGGGAACAAGAGAGTCTCAATTAAGTGCTTACGGAGAGCGAAGTTAGTGCTCTGACGGAAAAAGTTAAGTCTGTAAAGCAGAGAATTAGCTTTGCGACAAGTGTAAGCAACATGTTCCTATAGTTAAGCTTAGCATCGAGGTAGACACCAAGGTTACGCACAGATTTCTCAAATGGTACAAGAGTATTATTTATCTGAACACCCTTGATTAGAATGACAGTAAGCTTATTTATGTAGAAATAAGAGCCAAAAATTATGGCTTTTGTCTTAGCTACATTAAGATGTAGATGGTTATCATCGGCTCATTGCATGATGAGCTTAGCCTGCCTACCAATTAGTTCAACATATGTTTCGAGGTTGGCCAGGGGAAATTGGACATAAATCTGGAGGTCATCAGCATATGTTAAATGACCGATAGTGGTATCAAACTTGCTGGATACATCATTTATGTAGATTAGGAATAATAATGGCCCAAGCACTGACCCCTGAGGAGCACCGGTGTTGAGACTCACAAACGACGATGGGTTGCCATTTCGATCCAGCACTGCTTGTTTCCTACCAGTAAGGTAAGAAGCGAACCACCGAATAACAGCAGGTGAAAAATCGTAATTTAATAGTTTTTGCAGTAGTGTGACATGACAGACCTTATCGAATGCTTTACTAAAGTCAAATAGCAAGAGTAAGGTAACCAAGCGTCTGTCCATTCCTGTCCTGATGTCATCCGTGAGTTTAATAAGCGCAGTCTGAGTACTATGGTATTGTCGGAAACCAGTCTGAAAAGGGTCGATGAGTTCGCGAGTATGAAGATAATTGTGTACTTGTTGATGAACCAAGCGCTCTAAAACTTTTGACAGGAATGAAAGAAAAGAGATTGGTCGGATGTCACCCATATCACGAGGGGAGGCAACTTTGTTGATGGTTGTTACCAGTGCTATCTTCCAATCAGGGGGTACGTAGGACTCCCGCACAGAGTCATTAAATAGTCGACACAGTAAAGAGCCTATCACTGGAAATGGAGCGACGATTATGGACTGTGGGACTCCATCATAGCCCCGCACCTGAGAGGAAGAATGATGTACAGCACTTCTTACCTCGTCGATAGTAACAGGACAAAAATAAAACTGAGGGTTGAATGTTATGCCAGTGTTAAGAGTGTCCATAAAGGAGTTAACAGTAGGTACACCTGGGTCAAATGCAACACTACCGAAAAAATTATTTAGATCATCTGGAAGAAAATTGTGGAGAGAGTCAGTAGAGGAAGAGCAGAGACCTAAGTGGCGTAGTTCCTTCCATAGGTGATGAGGGTCAGTAAGTCTAGTAAGTCTGTCCTGAAAGTAAAGTAACCGGGCTAATTCAGTTTGTTTGTGGAGGTCGTCGCGTGTTATTCTATACTGTCGAAGGTCAGAGGGCAGTCTAGTACGTTTGTAGCGTCTATATAGCCTGTCTTTGTTTTGTAAGAGATTCGTAAGGGAGGAGGTAAACCAAGGGCAATGTGCTCTCCTTCGAGTGACAACCTTAAGTGTATGATTAAATGTAGTAATAGCGTGTTGTAGATGATCATATAAACAGTGTAGCCGTGAATCCAGAGAAGAGTCACTCGCACATGTAGGACAATTCAAAGAGCGAAAGTAATCAAAAAGAGCTGCAGTGTTTATGGATCTGTAATCACGGAAAGTAAAGCTGCGGAAAGGCGTCGGTCGGGAGATAGAGCACTTAACAGTGGCAGTAAGTAAGTCGTGTCCGTCAATAAAGGGGGTGGTAGTCTTTCAGTAGTCCAGTACAATGTCGTTATCATCAACTAAGCATAGGTCCAGCCAAGTGTTAGTCGTAGAAGTATGATGAGTACTACCATACGGTATAGAAAAAAAGGAGTGCTCATCAATAAAACATTTTAAAAAATTAGCGTCATCGCTATTAGATAGCTGATCAGCATTTAAGTCACCGAGTAGGATTTTCGTACTATAGTCATGCATGATGGTGGAAACAGTTGGTATGAAGTCAGAGTTCGCTAAGAAAGGAGCATGAGGTGCCCTGTATACAATACTGACGAAAATAGGGGGGGAGGTCAGGGATGTAAGTTTACAAAGTAAGTATTCAGGTAAACCAGGTTTACCACTCCAGACATGTGTCAAGGAACAGAAAACAGTGCAGGATAGTGAGCTATGCACAAAACTTGCAACCCCGTTCCCTCTTGTATTGCGATCATGGCGGAAGAGGGTATAATTATCAAGGGCGACAAGAGAGTCACCCACAATGGGACCAAGTTTAGTCTCTGTTACAGCTATTACGTAGAAGTAGGAGCAAGAAGCCAAAAAAAAGTCTTATCATTTCAATGTGCACGAAGAGAGTTTCATTAAAATGACAGACACGAAGACCCCCATCACTAACACCGAGCCTCGTAATAGAGAGAGAAGAAGCGGATGATCGGAGTGAGTTTGTATGAGTAGAAGAAGATAGCAAAGGAGAGAGGGAGAGAGAACATACCTGGTGGACGAGATTCAGTTGTCGTCGGGATGTTGCGTAGAGAATCGATAGCTGTTAAAAAAGCGTTAAGGTCATTCTCAGAGGTGATGAGATGCGGTGAGTCAGTCTTCTTTCTTCTGACATAAATATTGCCATTGCGAATAAACGTAAGAAAATTGTATTTTCTGTCTCTGGATTTCTCCAACACACGCAGCTTCAATTGATGGAGGGCAGGCGGCAGGAATTTATTGACATTGATGAGTGCTCGTGTGATTTGCCCAGTTGGTAGAGCCTTACTAAGTAACGTGGGACAGATCTGCGAAGTATGAAATTTCTTTATACGTATTTTAGCGGTGATAGCAGCTCGAGCGACATTGGCACTTTTGAAGGTAACTAAGAGCGGGACAGTACGTGTAGATAGAGTTACAGTGTCCAGAGTAGCAGTGGCAGATGGTCCAGTTTGTGACGTAACAGTTGGAGGCTTACGTAAAGGACGCACTGATAAAATGTCTCCGTCAGTGATGGTTGCATTCATGGACTGAAATATTGCCGAAGCTGCTAGCTGTAAATTACCGAAATCATTCGGTAGTATGCCACTGAGGACAACCTTGGACGCATGCTCCATACATTCTTGTTGTAGAGCAAACTGCGACACTTTTGCAGTCAGCTTACGATTAGCATTATCCAATAGTTGCAGGTTATCTAAGGCCAACGATGGCTCTGCATTGTTGGTAGTCGCAGCCATTAAGCTGTCAACTTTTGCCTGGAGATTCAGATGATCTTGCTGTAGTTGATCTAGACGTTGCTCACCAGCATCCATACGAAGGTTTAAAGACGTTGACAAGTTCAGCATTTTGGTTTCTAGAGAGTTGAACCTAGTTACCAGCGCGTTCATCTGTGAGCCCATGGTAGTGATTGTTGAATCAATTTTATAAATTTTGGAAATAAGCGCGGTTAAGAGATCGTTGGATGGTGCAAGAGTGGCAGGAGTGGATGGCCTACTATTTCCTGGTGTCTTAGAAACATTACTGTAATTGCTGGAGGAGCCAACAGAGCTGATGCGAGAGCGTCCACCAGCTGTGTTAGCATCATCAAGACACGGTCCGTATGTCTTTATTGTCTTATCATTGCTATCTCTCACCGATGTTAGTTTAGTGCACGTGGTATGGTAGACGTTGAAGCATATCATACATTGCTTTGGCTTGGATGCAGCAGTAAATTCTTTAGTACACAAGTAACAAGAGCTGGATATATTGAAGAAGTTTAAAGTTATAATGTGCCAATTAATATAAATCGGTGTGATAAAATAAGTATAAGTAAAATAAAATAAGTGTAGGTAAAACTAAACGATAGTAGATACAAAGTGCTAATAAGTTATTCTATTAGGAAAAATAAGTAGTGTAATCTACAGGCAAGAGATGGCAGCAGCAACTAGAACAATGCTTATCGACTTATCGATAATAGCAAAGAGGTAGTAACAATAGGCACGTACATATGACAGCACTAGACAGAGAGCTTCCTTACCGGCGTGATGTATAATCAATCAATCAATCAATATGTCCAATTTGAGATGAAAGATGGTAGCACAGATATATAGCTATTGTCTTGTGAGCGTGCTAAAAATTGTTGACAGCAACTTAACCTCAAAGTAGCAGCAACGGAGAAAAATAAGAAATCCAGTTAGTATATCAGCAGGCAGCAGCGTAATAAATAAAAAACAGTAGTTAGCAGAAAGTAGCATGCAATGATCTACAACAGAAAACGCCCGAAGGCAGAAAGCAGCAGTAACAAGTTTAATAGCAAAGAAAGTAATCAAAGCGTCAGTTCTACTCACCAGCGAGAGAGAGAGAGAGAGAGAGAGAGAGAGGATCAAGTCCATACCTTCGAAGCAAATAATAAAGTGAGTTCCACAAATTTTCATAGTGTGAATTATATTTTTCCTTTTTTTCTACCTTTCTTCTCATCTATTTACTTTTTTTATTTTTCAAAAAAGGTAGAGTTAGCCTGAGTTTCGGCTAACTACTTTAATCCATATAAAATTAACTAGGTCTTATCCAGAGCGACGTAGCTAACCTGAGTTTTGACCTAGACATACGCTCAGTCCCGTTTTTCACATCTCTCCCTCAAGAAAGAAAGATAAAGCTCCGAATTTCCTTCGCCATTCCGAGCCCTTGAGCTTGACTGCTTAGGTTCAAGAAGGTGATAACGAGTCTGCGTTACTCAAATTAACGCACTGAAACGTCATTCCGACGTTACACAAAATTATTGGAGGCCCCGAAGGAATATTTTAATTTTTGAGGTAAAAAAAAGAAAAAATAGATTCTTTTCACCTTTAGAAAAGACGAGACTATATCTTTCTTTCCATTCAGTTTTATTTCTTTTTTTTTTAACATAAAATACATATAAAATATAACATTGAAAAAAATATAATGAAAAATTTCTACAAGTGGACGTGGAAAAAAATATGAAAATTGTGACAGGTGGCTTATAGAGGTTAAGCCACCTGCCATAGGCGATAAAGATAGAGTTCGCAACGCGACAATACACGGCGCCATTGATCAAGCGATCGGTGGCTTGACGCGGGAAAAAGGCGCGAGAATCCGCGGCGTAGCGAAACGCGGCGCTATCGATAAAGAATCGATAGCGCTACGCGGGAAAACCGATAGGCATGAGGGGAAGGAAAAGCCCTCCCCTCAAGCCTACTTCTCGTTCCACCAGCCCGACATGCCGCACGTGCTTCGAGCAATCAGCGATCTAAGCGAATCCTTTGAGGGTTTTCCGCAGCGTTTCCGCAGAGTAATAGACGAGATAACACCGCGATTAGCTATTAATTAAGTGAGTGGCCGCTTAATAGTATAATTAGTCCGCGAGTAATAATATTTAGTTTCCTAAAGCGTGTGCGATCGGGTCAGGCATATAACACATCGTTCAATAAGTCCCGAGACTAGCAACGAAAACATTTTTTTTCAAAAATCATTTTTATTTATCAATATAATCTCCTTTTAGAGTAATACAATCTTTCCAACGCCTTTCCAACATTTCTATACCATGTTTATAGAAGGATTTATCCTTTGCTTCAAAATAGGCTTCAGTTTCGGCAATGACCTCCTTATTCGAGCCGAATTTTTTTCCTGGAGCATTTTTTTGAGATCAGCAAAGAGCCAGTTGTCGCTGGGGGCTAAATCTGGTGAATACGGGGAGTAGGGAAGAAAATCACAGCCCAATTCGCTCAATTTTGCCATTGTTTTCATGGACTTGTGGCATGGTGCATTGTTTTGGTGAAAAAGGATTTTTTTCTTCTTCATGTGCGGTCGTTTTGCTGCGATCTCCTCCTTCAAACCTACCAACAAGTCAATATAATAATCACTGTTGATCAATTTACCTTTTTCCAGGTAGTCAATGAAAATCACGCCATGTGTATCCCAAAAAACAGACGCCATGACTTTGTCAGCAGACTGCTGCGTTTTTGGACGCTTTGGGCGGCTTTTGCCAGCCATGCGCCACTGAGATGATTGCCGATTCGACTCTGAAGTAAAATGATGTATCCATGTTTCATCCATGGTCACGTATCGACGCAGGATATCCTTTTTATTGCGAGTAAATAGCGATAAACAGCTCTCTGAATCGTCGACTCGTTGCTGTTTTTGTTCCACTGAAAGCAATCGCATCACCCACTTGGAAAAAACCTTTTTCATGCTCAATTTTTCATGAAGAATTGTAAATACGCTTTTAGATTATATCTGTGTCATTTCTGCAATCTCACGGACCTTGACTTTGCGATTTTTCATTACAATTTTTAACACTTCACTCGGATTTTCCTGTGCAACGGCTTCCAATGGCCTACCAGAACGTTTCGCATCGTTTGTGTCCGTACGACCACGTTTAAACTCAGCATACCAACGACAAATCGTTGGTTTGGATGGAGAGGAGTCCGGGTAATGTTTTTCAAGCAATTGCTGGAATTCTACGGTGTTTTTACCCATGTAAAAACAATGTTTTATCAATAGGCAAAACTCGCTTTTTTCCATTTTTCAAACAAGTTACAAAGTGACCTTACTCTAACCTCGATAACTCTGCTGTCTGTGATCCGATCGACGTGAAATTCTTACACGTTTCACGTGAAGGTTCGCACTCTATGGAAACGTGGCCAGTTTGGTACTACTAGCACCATCTCTGGGTTAATCTCGGGACTTATTTAACGATGTGTTATATAGGTATAGTAGGGTTACGCATGAGACCGCGTATCTCAAAACCGATTAGGACGTGCGAGTGCGAGTGAGAGGATCGATCTCTTACTCACTATCATAAAATAGGCGTACGAGTAAGAGAAAGCCACTCTTACTCGAACAACCTGCGAGCACGCAGTTGAGCGAGAGGAACAAACTCTCTCGCTCAACCATAGACTGCAGCGTCGAGTGAGAGAGAGAGACGCTCTCACTCAGGCAGTCACGGACTACGGCAGTTTAGAGAAGAAACTGCTCTCTCTATATCCGTCGTCCATAAACTACACGTGTTTGTGAAGCCGCGTGAAGCGAAAAGGGTACGCATGCGCAGTGCGCATCTCGATAATTAGTATTGCGTGTGAAGCAATACTAATTGCTCTTCGCATTAACGGACCTCTCCGCAATAATTTATTACTTTTGTATTATTTTTGTTGTTTTGTTTATTAAAGAAGCAATAAGCACTAAGCTGGTGCCTTCTTATTTTTATTCCCTAGAGCTTCCCTATTCCGAATACCGCTGCCTCCGCTGGTATGCCAATCCAGCATTGGCACAGAAACTAAGTAGCCGAGCCCGGTGGGAGCAACACCGGTAGCGGGGCCTGAGACAAGGCCCCACACACACAATTCAAGAGATAAAGCAGGACCAGAGGAAGGTCCTGCGTTGCTAACGGGCGTAGACAAATTTACCCCGTTACAAAATAAATAAATAAATAAAGAGATAAATAATAAAACTCTTATTAAAAATAATTAAAGATCTATATAATTTTTTTAATAAAAAATTAAAGAAAAATTTGAGAAATGAATGAAAACAGGAAATCAAATAAAAATCAAATAAAAAGAATAAGTAGATAAATGAGATACTTAAAACAAAGCATAATACAGTAAAATAAATGATGGAGTGAAAGAAGGAATATGGAAATGAAACAATATAGAAATAAAATGAAAATATAATATAATGACTAAAACAAAGACGATAAGTAGAGAAATTAAAATTAATAGTAAATTAAAAATAATTATAGGAAATAAATAAATTGAAATAAGCAATAAATAAAAAAGTAAATAAAAATAAAAGGCTTTCCAAAAAAATAAAGGATACAACCAAAACGAAATAGAATAAAAAGAGACAAATGTGAGTGATTGAAGAAATAAATAAATCCTAAATATTAAGAAATAATAATTAAACGATTAAATAAATAAAGAAAAAGGAATTACTAAACAAACAAATAAACAATTAAACAAAGGAAAATAAAAGTTTCGAGGAAAAGACGAATTTTATGTTGAATAAGATAATACAAAGTAAATTAATGAATAAAATAAACTATAAATATAAAAGTGGAATAGATAAAAAAGATAAATATACAAATTAAAATGGATAATGCATAAACAAAAAATAAAAAAATGAAAATAAACAAAAAAGAATAAATAACATATATCAATGAATAAATAAAATGATAACTTAAGAATATTAATAAAAATGAAAGACAAAGAAATTATAATGATACAAAGAAATAAATTGACGTAAATAGATAATGAGTAAATAAATAAAAATATTTAAAGTAAATAAACTACATAATAAATAAATGAAATAACCAAATAAATAATAAAATAAAGAAATAAAAAAAGGAAGGAAAAAACTTTTAATTAAAATAATAAACGATACAAACGAATAAATAAAAAAAAAGAAATTGGGTAATTAACGTAATAAGTAAATATTAAATAATAAGAAAAGAAAATGGTTGAACAAATAAAGAAAAAGTAATAAAGTAAGCAAACAAGTAAATAAACAAATAAACAAAATAAAATAGAATATTTTGAAAATCAAAGTAATGAATGATAAAACGAATAACTAAATACATAAATAAATAAGCAAGAAATACACTGAATAAATAAACTGAATTAATAAATTAAATAATGAGGTAAACAAGAAATAAAGTAAGAAAATAAACAAATTAAAAACAAATAAGACGAATAATAAACTAATTAAAAACTTATAGCAATTTTTGCACCACGCGTGGAGAGAAGGAAAATTACGCACAATATAGAGAACAAACAATCAACAACACACATATATATATTAGGTGTAGTAAAAAGAAATCCATTATTTTTGCATTAAATTGAAGGTTTTATTTAGCATAGATAGAATGATACGATTTCGGTCAAACATGCACCGTTTTGTTTGATAACTTGTTGCCATTTTAAAGGTAATTTCATGATTCCTCTCTCGTAGAAACCCTTGTCCCTATTGTCAAAAAACTGGGACAGTCGATTTTCACAATCTTCTCTTGCGGCGAATTTTTCACCTGCAAAATCATTCGTCATAGACAGGAACAGGTAGTAATCACTTAGTGCCAGGCCCGGACTATAAAATGGATGCATAAGAACTTCCCAACCAAGCTCCCGGAGCTTCTGACGAGTCACTTTCGATGTATGCGGCCTGGCGTTGCCCTGATGGAACACAATTTCTCTCCTATTGGCCAAAGCTAGTCGCTTCTGGGAGATTGCTTCTTTCAGACGGTCCAATTGTTGACAGTACAGGTCCGAAATAAGAGTTCGGCCGTAGGGGAGCAGCTGATAGCAGATGATTCCCTGCCAGTCCCACCAAACACACAGCAAAACCTTCCTGACTGTCAATCCTGGCATGGCCACCGTTTGCGCAAGCTCACTGCGATTTGACCACGACCGTTGTCGCTTGACATTGTCGTAAGTGACCCACTTTTCATCACCATCCGCTTCAGAAATGGATCGATATTGTTGCGATTCAGCAGCGATTCGCAGATGGAAATTCGGTCCATGAGGTTTCTTTGCGATAACTCGTGTGGCACCCATACATCGAACTTCTTTTTGTATCCAGCCTCATTTAAGTGGTTCCAAACAATTTTTTGTGCAATGTTTAGCTCCTGGGCAATCGAAACAGTGCTTACGTGACGGTCAGACTCGACGATTTCCATTATTTTATCGACATTTTCGACAATTGGCCTTCCAGAGCGTGGTGAATCTTTGACGTCAAAATTACCGGAACGGAATCGACGAAACCAAAATTGCGCGTGATTGGCTGTTACAGTATCAGGGCCATAAACACTATTCACATTTTCAGCTGCCTGGCTTGCGTTTTCGCATATATCGAAGAAAAACTGTAAAATATGGCGTATTTTCTCTTTGTTGGTGTCCATCTTTTACGCATGCTAAAAAAATACTGAGTTAAGCAATCACAAAACTGTGTCATAAGCTTTTTTAGTACAAAATCTTATCTTTATAACGCCATCTAGTGTAACCCAATCGCACTTTTACAACGGGAGATATAGACTACTAAAGCCATCTATTGCCAAAATAATGGATTACTTTTGACTACACCTAATATATATATATATATATATATATATATATATATCTGTACATGATCTCACTTTGTCACGGAAAATTTAACCAAGAGTTCCCAGAAAATCAAGGATATTTTACCGCAGGTTACGTATAGGCCGAGTGAAAGGAACTCTCTTCTCTGGAGAAGAACGCCAATACGCGGCAGTGGAAACGCTACTTCCGAGCGCTCAAAAAAGCCCGTCAGCAGCCTCGGATTCCAGAGAAGTTTTATGAGAAGAAGCGTGCGAAACGCATCCAGAGTTTGGAGGCGTTCAAGGCCAAACAAACTGAACCTCCAAAGCCTTCTTCGAGCTTGGACGAGAAAATTGAATCTTAGCGTTGTCGGCACGGCAAATTCCTGGCCCTCTGCACCACCTGCATTCACGCAGTGACTTAGAACTACAAAATTCCGAAAAAAAGGAAGGCGAATTCAGAGGAAGAGGAAATAAAGAATATAAATAACGTAGATCCAAAACGACGTTTTGTACTGAGGAAATTTTATATCAGAATAAAAAAAGAAAAAAAATTATTTGCTTTAAATGAGCTTGTTATGTTTTTTCCCTCCGATTTTTTGTATTAGTTTTTTCTTTGATAAACTTTCCTTATTAATAAAAATTCGCTTGTTCCTTCACTTTGTTAAAAAAAAAAGGGAGAATTGCATAGCCTACGAAGTACCTGAGCAACCGATGATGGATAAAAGGCAAACAAGACAACAGGTCGCAAAGAGTAAACAAGATAAGGTCGGCTCCATTGATCCTTTTTGTAGCAAGCCGCTCGTGCCATGTTCTCCTTCAAGCAATAGGTTGGATACAAGCCGTGACGCATCTCTCTCAAGAACACTAACTCCAAGCCACTCGAAAACATAAACGTTACAGCAAAAAAAAAAACCAGAAATGATCGAGTCAAGGGGAAATTTACCAGGACCTAATAGAGGAAGGATGGAGGACAAAGACTAAAAACCGATCTTCCCGAGATCGCTAAAAGATGCCCTTAGCGTAGTCCCTGAATTTAATGGGAAAAGTATTTCACTAAGCAAATTCTTAGAAGGATGTAACAAAACTAGGGAAATACTAGGGCCTCACGATGAGTCGAAGTTGTTCAGGCTGCTTCGAAGTAAAATAAAGGGAGAAGCTCGTGCCGCGATTCTCGAATCATCATTCCCGACGATCGAATCTTTGAAAGACATATACACCAGCACCAAAACCAAGCAACAACTTCTGGGAGAACTCGAAAATGAATATCAGCGGTACAACGAGAATGTCATCGCCTTCGCAAACCGCATGAGGGACCTGGAGGCACAGATTAATGAAGCTCATAGAATAGCAACTAGCACCCCTGATTCAGAATTCAGGACACAGACGGAAGCACACATAGTAGAGTTGTTTAAGCAAGGTCTGGAACCCAAAATAGAAAACCGAATGAAGGCGACAAATAACATCTCGGACATTGCAAAAAACGTGATACTGGCCGAAAGATAACATACCTCTAGGGCTGCTCTTCGCGATAAGCAGCGATGTCACAAAAAGGGTTTTTTTTACACAAGCAAAGAAATCGAAAAATCAGAGTTGAAAAGATCGGCAAATACCCGATTCCAAGCGCGCACAAATAGGATGACAATATGCCGTTTTTGTAACAAACCAGGCTATTCGGAAGAAACTTGTTTCCTCAAAGCAAAAACGTGCCAAATTTGCAGAAAGACAGGCCACACTGCCCACCTCTGTCGAAGTAACGCAGAATGTTAACTATGTGCACAGAGAGGACATGCAGCGGCGCAGTGTAACAAGAACAACCGCATCGTCGACGTTTCTCAGTTATGCAATAAACTTGGACACTCAGCACTGAATTGTTTTAAACGTACCAACAATATGCCTAGAGCAAAGTTGCGGTACTACAAATGCGATATGCCCGGCTATACGGCGGCGGGCTGGCGCCAACAAAAATCCTCTAATGCGTCCAGTGTACCAATTTGCCGCTACTGCCAGACAAAAGGACATGTGGCCACGGAATGTAGGAAGAAGAAATATAACCAACACAAAAATGAGAGGAGTCTCCCCAACAGAGCGCCTCAGGAGAGAGCCCACGAACTCAAGAGTGCTCATCACTACCAATAGAACCGGAGGATTCCTGAGGAGAATTAATGCCATACGAACCTGCAGAACTATCCCGTTCATAAGTCTTAACCTCCTACAGAACAAATTCTCCAACATCTATATGATCGACACAGGATCAGAAGTAAGCTTGCTAAGAGCACATGTTTTGCCAGACCATAAATACTTAATAAATCAGGCCGAATATACCCTCCAAGGCCTAGGAGGCGAGACAGAGGAAGATCTGAGGATAGCAAAGATTAAATTTGGGGAAACCATAATCGAATTCATAGTGGTAGGCAATAATTTTTCTATCCTTTTCGACGGAGTATTAGGAGCGAACTTCTTCGAAACCACCAAAGTGGAACTAGACTTTGAAAATAACTTAATGACGTTAAATAATAAAAACGTTAAGGTTATCTGGGATGACGAAGATCGGCCTCCTTTGATAAAAAATGTACATAACATCTCAAGCGACGTAAAAACTGGTTTACCATTCTTGAAAATTCTTAATTCTCCTACCCTCACCGAGGGGTGATTATTAGTCGATTCAGGGTCAGAAATAAATTTAATAAAATCAAGTCTGATACCGCCCGAAGAGGAAATCGACACATCGGAAAAATACACTATAAGAAGAATTGAAAAAAATACAATACCTACCTGGGGGACAGTGGAGATCTCATTGTTGGGAGGTAAAACGAAATTCTCAGTAGTAAAGGACGACGTATACCTCCCAGGGTACGGTGCACTAGGTTGCGATTTTCTGCGTGACTTCCGAGTGCATCTCGATTACCCTAACCACCAGATGGTATGTAACGGCAATGCACGGCTAATCGAAATCAGCACAACACTCGGTGATACGTATGACAAAGCCAGTGTTATAAAAATGATTAAAAACAAAGAACACTACAGTAGAGTGGCGGTAAAAGACAATTACCTGGCCTCCAAAAACAAGATAGCAACCGACCTTGACTTACCGTTTGAGTCAATCGTCGACTTTGGAGATCCTGGGTCTTTTGAAGAACCGAAGTTAAAGGAAACATCGAAGATTATTTGCGCACTACTCACCTAGACGACCACGAGAAGATATACATAGTCGACCTAGTAATTATCAACAGAGATGTGTTTTACCTACCTGGCGATGAACTCCCGGGAACAGATCTTGTTACACACGAAGTCCCCACAGCTAACGATAATCCGGTGCACATGAAAGAATACCGGTTCCCACACTCGATTAAAGACGAAATAAGTCGACAGGTTAGAGATCTATTAAAGGCAGAAGTCATAAGGAACTCAAACTTACCTCACAACGTCCCGATCTAAGCCGTGTCCAAGAAACCAAACTCACAAGGCCGTCCTGGATGGCGCATGATATTAAACTTCTAGGCCTTGAATGAAAAAACGATAAGCGATTCGTATCCTCTTCCTAATATCGAAGAGATATTTGATCAAGTAGGATCAGCCAAATACTATACAGTGCTCGACTTGGCGTCAGGATCTCACCAGATAAAGATGGATCCGAAAGACGCACATAAGACGGCTTTTAGCACGCCATTCGGCCATTTTGAATTTGTGAGGATGCCCTTTGGATTGAAAAACGCACCCGCTACCTTCCGAAGACTGATGGACAAATTACTAAAAAGCATGCAAGGAATAACATTGTTTGTCTACCTAGACGACATTGTTATTTACTCCAATAATATAGACAAACACCATAAAAAAATAACCGCACTCATGGACAGACGAAGGAAAGCCAAATTTAAATTATAAATCGATAAATGCGAATTTTCAAAACGTGAAGTGGTATATCTAGGTCACATGCTTAACAAGCAAGGACTAAAGCCTGATCCTAAAAAGCTAGGAGCGTAAGATGCTTCCCGAGGCCTAAGAACGTAAAAAACGTTCGCCAATTCTTAGGTTTAGCAGGATACTACTAGAATGTAAGGATTTGCCTACTACTTACCAAAATGAAAGGATTCGCCTACATCTCAAAGTCTCTAACTAAGCTGCTTAAAACGAAAACCACTTTTGAATAGAATGAAAAAACCGAAGAAGCTTTCAATTTATGTAAATAAATGCTATTCAACGCGCCTGTATTAAAATTTCCCGATTTATCTTAGCCCTTCATAATCATCACGGACGTCTCAGGATATGCTGTAGGAGAAGTCCTGTCTGAAGGAGAATTAGAAAAGAATCGGCCCATAGCCTACACTTCCCGCATACTGTGTGGCGCCGAAAGTAATTATGAAGTATACAAAAAGGAAGAATTAGCTATAGTGAACAGTGTGACATTGTTTAGATTCTATGTATATGGGCAAGAATTTTCAATAATTAGAGACCACCAACCGTTAGTATAGTTCAAAACAGCCGACTTCAACACGAGAGTCCAGAAATGGAGATACAAATTATCTAAATACAATTACAAGATAATTTATAAGTCCGGAAAATTAAACGCGAACTCTGAGGCTTTATCGTGCAATCTACTTATGAAGAGCGCCATTAACGTAGTAACAAGCGCGTAACATAAGAAGACTAGCCTTATTGCTGACGAAGACGAAAAAAATTATCAGATAACCCGACGACACAGGCACATAAAAAACCTTCTGGACGACCTAGAAAACTTTGAGAGACCATACCAATTAAGGAAAAGAGAACACCGTGACCCAATGTCGACTAAAAAGAAAGCTAAGATTACGATTCCGACGATTCATGCAACCTAAACCTTTTACGACACCCGCAAGACCCATATCAAGGTCAGACGAAGAATCGGAATCCTCCGATGGATTCGAAGACAACAAAGTAACGAGCCACAGCCTCATACTGGAATTAAAAGAACTGCTACATACAGGAAACGACAATATACGAGGGCGGTTCAATAAGTACCCGTGTTAGAAATAAAGACACTATTTTATTGAAAAATTTTTTATTTTTCAACATAGTCCCCTATTAGAAAGATACACTTCTCCCAACGTTCCTGTTATTTTTCTAACCCCTCCAAAAAATAGGATTTGTCGAACTCTCCAAAATACGCCTCTGTCTCGACGATGACTTCCTCGTTTGAGCTAAATTTTTTTCCCACGAGTCATTTCTTCATGTTAAGGGACAAGAAAAAGTCGTAGGGAGCCAGATCGGGTGAATACGGTAGGTGCGGCAGCAATTCATAACGCAATTCATGCAGTTTGGCGGCGACAACTCCGGATAAATGTGCTGGTGCGTTATCATGGTGAAACAGCACCTTCTTCTTCGCCAAATGCGGCCGTGTCTCCTTCAATTTTTTGTTGAAGTGATCCAATAACTCACTATAGTATTGTCCAATGATCGTTCTTTTTTTTTCTAAAAAATCCACGAGGACGCCGCCGTTCGCATCCCAAAAAATCGTTGTCATGACCTTTCCAGCCAATGGGACCGTCTTTACCTTCTTTGGAGCAGATTCACTGGCAGAAACCCATTGTTTTCATTGTTGCTTAGTTTCTGGTGTGTAATGATGAATCCAGCTTTCATCAACGGTGACAACTCGACGCAAAAACTCCTTCGGATCTCGCTTAGATTGCTCCAAACACTGCTTTGAAGTTAACAGCCGCATCCGCTTGTTGTCCACCGTGAGCAATCGCGGCACCCATCGAGCCGACAATTTTTTCATTGCCAACTTATCATGTGAAATATTAATTGCCGTTCTGGTCGACACATCTACGGCCTTTGCTACTTTGCGCACTTTCGTTCGTCGATCAGCGAGAATCATGTCGTAGACTTTTTGAATGATTTCCTCGGTAACTACGTCGGCCGGGCGTCCTGGTCGCTCCTCATCAAAAACGGATGTTCACCCACGTTTAAATTCGTTAAACCAATATCTAACTGTGGTCATAGATGGCAAAGTGTCCACATAAACAGCATCCAACTTTGCTTTTATCTCCTCGCATTTTTTTCCATCCAAAAACAAAAAGCGAATTACCAAACGATACTGCTCTTTTTCCATCTTAGCGAAAATCACGAAACATGTCATACTCGAATGGCTGCCAAATCCAAACTAACCTATCAATCAGTCTAAAATTTGTTTTACTGTCGTTTGATAGATGGCAGCACATGATGATAATACCAACTTCCCTCAGGAACGCCTTCGGTCGTCAAACACGGGTACTTATTGAACCGCCCACGTAGTCTATTTCGTGACCTCGGATGGATATCTTTGCAACGAGGGCGGTAAAATGCTGCTCGTATACAACAAAATTAACGTCATAAAAAGCTTGATTGTCGGAGAAATTCATCACGAGAGGCGTAAAAGGAAAAAATCTTTCAACACTATATGTATAGGAGGAGACCAGCCGGTTTCCCTCACGTAAATTAAGCAAAACCTATTGAATGGTTTGAAAAACCTGAAGGAACTATTAAGAAAATTCGACCAAAGAACGTTTAGCGTTGCTAAAAATAAATATATAGAGAACCTGACATAGACAGAAATCATGAGCCTTTTTAAAAATACGTTCTCCGACACCCCCACGAAAATTTTCATCTGCACTGGATAACTAAAATAAGTCTTGATCGATAAGACGGATGAAGTTTCTCATGAACTCCACAAGTCACCGATAGGAGGTCACAGACGAGTTTCCAAGACTTAACCGAATACGGCAAAAGTACTACTGGGAAAACCTTAACCCTTTCGCTACGGACACCGACTATAGTCGGCGGCTGCGCAAAATGCTGTAAAAAGCATGCCGATTATAATCGGTGTCCACAAGATTGCGTGGTGCGGTGCCCCGTTTAGTAGCGCTACTCTCACGCAACGGACTGCCGTAGTAAAAGGGTTAAAGACGACATACAGCTGCGTATTCAACAATGCCTCGACTGTCAATTAAAAAAATTAGTGCACCTCAAAAGGAAACAGCCCATGGTAATCACTGATACACCGGGGGCTGTTTTCGATTAAATCGCAATGGATATAGTAGGGCCCCTTAAGGTTATCCAGAAAGGGAATGAGTACGTGTTAACAATACAAGACCAACTATCAAAGTTTTGTTTAGCCCTACCTCTACAAAACACTCTGGCTACTATCGCTGATGCATTAATCAAAAAATTTATCTGTTTATTCGGAGCACCTAAAGCAATATTAACAGATCAAGAGAAGAATTTTCGAAGCCGCTTGATGAACAGAATCGCCAAAAGATTTAAAATAAAAAAACGTAAAACAAGCGCTTTTCATCCCCAGTCGAATGGATCACTGAAAAGATCTCATCATGCTCTCGTCGAGTTTCTAAAACAATAGACTGATAAGGACAACGAGTGAGATTAATGGATTGAAATGGCCATGCTAAATTATAACATTTGCGTGCAAGAAAGCACGAAACATACGCCTTACGAGGTGGTGTTTGGAAAATTGGCACGGTTACCATCAAGCGATCCCTTAAAAGCGGGTGACATGTCTTCAACATGTAAAGATTACATCACTGAATTAGTGACCCGGCTGAACTCCATCCAAAAACTTGCTTACAAAAACCTAGTCGGATCAAAACTACGGAATCAAAAACTACATGACAAAAAGATAAACCCGCAGAATTTTAAAGTAGGAGATTTTGTAATCCTGTTGGTCGGTCTTAAACCAGGCAAATTTGGCGATCTCTACTCCGGCCCGTACAAGGTACTAGAGGTCCTTAAATCCTATAATGTAAAGATACAGTATAAAAAAGGGGGAAATTGTGCATGCAAATAGCCTCCGTAAATCGCACATAAATCCGGAATTTGAACATAAATGGAAGCAAAAGAGCATAGATAACGAAAATGAACAATAATCGAGTTAAAAATATCTATAATCAAAAAAAAAAAAAAAAAAATATGTATATATGTACATTATAAAATAAACATTAGATAATCAAAGTAAATAAATAAATAAAATACTACTAATCATAAAAAAAGGGTATAAAATACAAAATATAAACAAAAAAAAGTAAGCCGAACCACTCAAAAATAAAATTATAAATATTAACCACAAACCAAACGAAGACAAATAAAAGAAAACCAAAATACTTTTGCTTTTTTAGATGGACTTGACAAAAATAACCATTTTCTCATCTCTTTTTGCTCTAATTTATAGCCTTATTGGTTACGACATTGACCACGACACCTAAATGTAACCACTGTATCTCTGCTAGAAGTAGGCGAAGGTGAATTTCCCTTAAACCCTGTAAATGTAAGCCGTCGTTGTATACAATTATTACAAGTAGTAAATTATCGTCCAACTCATGTAATACAATGTAAAGTAGAGATACAGCGGATAGTTTACTACTGCGGAATGTACTCGCATGACTCAATAGTTAACCATGGTCAGGCCGAGTACATACAGATTAGTAGGAACGCGTGTACACAGATGTACGAAACCAGACTGTTTAAATTTGGAGATAGTACAGTAATTAGCGAAATAAAAATCAATAATATCGTAAAGCACCCAATTGCCTACGCAGGTACACTCTCTGAGGATAGGCGATGTTCTAGAAGCGTTTACTAAGACTCTTATGGTGCTCGAGAGAACGTAGTTGTACAGGGATTACTAAAAATTACCTTAAGAGAACATTTTGCAAAAATAGACCTGGACAATAATAAAATACACTTAAATTTCGGAACGTCGTGCACCCACTCTGAAACATCTTGTATCGATTTCAAGAGCGGTTACCCTTTTTGTGACGCCCTATCCCTAGATCAATGTAAATTCGACCGTGACAGACTCTTATACGAGGAGTTAGCTAACAAGATCACAGACAATAATTTTAACCATGAAAAAATCACGTATTCCCTAACCACAGACGACATGATCTTTGTCCTATCCACCGAGAACTTATACGAATACACAGTGGTTAAGACCGAACACCCTAAGCTGTTTATCCTAGAAACCACCAAAGGATATTCGTTCGCGAAATCAGGAAGGATGGGGATAGAAATCTTTGACATCTTCGCGTATGTGAATTCTAAATTCGTGTTTGTCGAGATACATATCAAATCACAGATCAAATCTCTGTACCATAACATCTTGCAACAGCAATGCAGGATTGAGAGACAGATATTGCTAAACGCTCTAGCCATAGTCGATGAATCGCCTGACGAATTCGCTTATATCCTAATGCACGGACCTGGTTATATGGCAATCGCGGGTGGAGAAGTGTTACACATCATCAAGTGCATACTTGTAGACGTGAAACATGGAGAGTATTGCTACGCCGAATTAGAAGTCTCTTGGAACACCCGGACTCAATATCTAACACCTAAAATCCACATCTAAAAAGATTATTGCACCAGGGTGTCATGCAATGCCATCCTGCCATCATATTCCAGGGTAAATAAGGAATGGCTAAAAATCATGTCAAGACCCGTAGAAAGCAAAATACCTCAAACACTGAAACCCTTTAGACAGATGACATGGAAATACATTGACCTGGTTTCTCTTGTCACCAGCGGCATTTATACGGAAAAAGATCTGGAGCAATTACAAGAATAAATGATGTTCCCAATCGAAAACCAACCTAATGAATTTGCCGAGGAAATACATGGCCAACTTATAATGGATAATAGTTATCCTTTTAATAATACAAACAGTACAAACTATAACAGGGACCATAATTAACGGCTTCCTCCTTCGCCGTATGTACGGATGTTTAATGCACCTCCTAGCTGCACTCTGTGATTCTACAACTTGTCTATTTATGACTCTGGAGACAACGGATCCTCCCACGAGACCATCTGCACGACAAGGTGACATAGAAATGGGATTCTTGGGACCAGACAATGTAACCAAGCATCTGGGAGGAAGCCTAATACATCCAACGCCAACAATCACTAGAGAGCCAACTCTAGCCGGCTTAATACCAACAGTATCACAACAAGCCCCGTCGTCCAGAAGTTTCTTTCATTACAGCCATTAACAAGATCACTTAACGTTCTACAAGTTATCATCATTCTCCTTTCGACTACGTCAGTATGATTGCTAGTTGATACTACTATTATCTAGCAACCGTTTTAGCATAGGGGTGTAACGTCGGTACACGACCTCCGTTTTTTTTTTCGTGTCAGCCGATAAGTTTCTTCCCTGCCTTTCCTACCATGATAAAGCTCCCTCCACAACCTACTCGACGCACTCTTAACTGGCATAGACTTTTGTGAAACTCAACCTAAGCTTAAACCGGGAGTTAAGAGTTCCCAAAATACATGAATGACTTATAAAAAAAAAAAAAAAATAGTCGCTTCCGTTAGAATTAATTTGATTTTAATGCAATTGTCTTACAAACATTACAGCAATAACTGCGCTAATATTTCACCTTAAATGGGATTAAAATATTAAAAAAACTGTATGTATTTTTCTATCCTTCTCTAAAATAAAAAAAAAAAACTATGAATTATATTGTCCATCGCCCACAGGTAATCATAAAATCATGCATTCTACAGGTAAAATAAATATTCTTTCTAAGTGAGGAAATGGCTAGATTGCTTAGCCGGTCAATACGAATTATATTGACATTCGTAATACAAATTTTTGCAAGGTAGCTTTTTCTTGAATAAGCATCTATAACGTAATTTGGGACATTGCGCAATAACTTTGAATGACACGAATTTCTCTTGCAATACACTCCTACTGAAAATTTTTTTTATGAAATAAATAATTAATTTAAATTAATTGCAATTAGCCAATTTTCAGCTGTTACATGCACCTATTTGGGATATAATTTAAGTAAAAACATTCCTCTAGTTTTAACTTATAAGTAAAGGCTATTATTCTAAGGCAATTCAACTATTCTAATTATTATTATTTTACCCTAAAATTCACTGCTCTTAGAATTTATAGAAAAAGAATGTTATATTTTTAATAATTGCCTAAAACATGCTACATTATTTTTATGGTACAAGGATAGTTGCGTTAATACTTGCATTTTGTAATTAAATTAATTATTTGATCAACTCCCAATAAAATAAATGTTTCTATATTATTAATGATTTCCTAAAAATTATTACTTCACTAATTCGAATATTAATTTACGATTGCATAAGTGTACCGTATATTTATTGAATAACTCTTTGAAAATAAAGTTAATGGAATAAGTACTTCTTCAATAGTCCATAATAAATACTTAGGAATTTATTAAAAATTATAACTTCGAAAGGATGTTTATTTAAACTATTAATCTCCATTTATTTTTTTTTTTTCAAATTATAAATCACTATTGCTAACCTAAAAATATCGTCTGTATCCATAATAGCAATCATTTTTTATTTAAATAATTATTCTTTAACTAAAAATCAGTATGTAAATTAATCGATCAAAATGCGACAAAAAACTTTGTTCTTTTTTGTAATATGCGTTAAATTTCTAATAGAACACGTTCGTACAATTTAAATTAACATGTTTTCATTAAAAATAATAAATAACGAACTTATTTAAAAATTTCGCGAAATTAGATCATCTCTCTCTCTCTCTCTCTCTCTCTCTCTCTCTCTCTCTCTCTCTCTCTCTCTCTCTCTCTCTCTCTCTCTCTCTCTCTCTCTC